>ML732150.1:13184-555006 GCA_009176345.1 Aspergillus leporis | reverse complement strand
TTTTTTTTTTTTAAAAAAAAAAGTGTCTCTCCAGGTGGTACGTACTAACTACGTACCCTTACCGGCTAGAGTGGTGGGCTTAGTCTTAGTCTTACCTAGTCTTAGGCTGTCTATTTTCGGCCATCGAGTCCATGTTTTGAATGGATTACCTAAGATGGGGAGGGAGGATGTCACGGGGGGATTGGAACATTGTTTCAATTATTATTCATTATTTCATAGTTACAATACACTCATGTACATAGCTTGCAGAGACTAGATAAGATATCTGCAGTATGAATTCTTGGGTTCTTACGGTGGCAATCAAATCATAATATCATACCAAATGTTAACCATGACACCATAGGTTGCTGTCCAAGAAAGAAAGCACATAAGAAAACAACCACTACTGGTGGTGGTGGTGGCAACCCGCGCCTCATTTTCCAACGATAGCTGTACCCAGTATGACAGCTGCATCATCCTTTTTTATTTTCCCTTCCACTAAAAAGCGGTACTTTGCCAGCATGTACACCATGTAGGTAGCACATTCACACATACAGCAAGACTAAGGCTGGACTGGATGTCAATCAGGCATGTCCACCATCCCAAAATAAATATATAAAAAAAATGCCTCGCAGTAGAGGAACATTCCACCCACATAATTCGTTGCTCCGCCGACGTCAGATGAGAGACGCCTCTAGCTTACATGCCCTGCTTGCTTGCCTGCCTGTTAACTATCTGGCTACTCATTAATCAAGTAGGTAAGACCTCCATGGTTCCGACGACGATGGAAAGTGGAAGGCGGCGTCAGTCGGATGCCTACATACACAGCTCAGGTGCCCCCTCACCCCATTTATCCGTTATGGATGGGGTATGTACACCCCCGGTGGAAATATATACCCAGCCACTGGTACAGTACTGGCATGGTCTGTAGACACTTCCCGATCGGGTTCGCATCTGACTCACAGGAACAAAAGGCACCCAGTCTGGATGCACTCCTGATCGAATGGCATTTGCCAAGATTGTTGGAGGGGGTGGTTCGTGGAGGGTTGAACGGATCCCCATTATAGGTGGTACCTATTCAGGTACGCATATCAAAAATTACCAACGCATCAAGTGGTTCCAGCAAATGAATCACGGACACAACCTCCAACTTTTCCTTTGCCTCCCACATCCATCATTGTATAACCGGACAAACCACACTACGTACAACTCACTCCCTTTCTCGTCGGTAAGGTACGGGGTCCAGTCCTTATTCAGACTGCATGCCATCTTTGACGTCTGTACCTACCGTAGTACATACATACATACAATTGTATGCTAAGCTATCTTATAGCCCTTACTGAGAGCAAGTGAAATCATTAATCTGTACATACGTCCCCGTAAGTGAAGATACATATGAATATACTGTACTCTGGGAAAAAGGAGCAGGATTAGTATCCCAACTACCGTGAGTTCTTTTCCATTCCCACCCATCTCATGCAGATAAAACAATCCGGTAAAGTGGGGGTGGAACTTGCAAAAAGTCAAAGAATTAAGCTAATTATGAAAAGCAAAAAGAGGAAATGAGGAGACATCGCTGCCCGATGACCTGACCTGATCTGACTGGACTTGGCCTATCCCTTGAAAAGGCTCCCTGACGTAAAGTATGAAGGTATGCTTACATGAATTTCAGGAGTACATGCTTGCGAAGTGATTGATGTCTTTCGGTTTCCTTCCCAAGTAAAAGCAAGTACCGTATGCGTCTGGAACACCCCGCCTGCGAACAGTATCATCAGACAATCAAGGAGAGATGGTGAGGGGTAAAGCACTGAACACAGTGACTTCGTTCATTATCGTGAATGTATAATAGCCAACCAACGCTGACACGGGCTCAATCAAACCTGATGTCTCTTTCTGGTGGACATTGTCACCAAATCTCGACAGCCAAAAACGATCACGGTAAAGAAGAAGACTGCCAAACGCCTCGTATGGACGATCCCAAGTCCAGTCGGCTATCTTCGGTTTCTAGAGAAACCTAAGCCTACTTATTCCGTGATTTGAAGAATCCTTATTCCCCTAAAAGCCGCCTGCGGCTAGGAAAGAATCGGATCTACATTTCTCGTATGGAAGGGAAACTAGAAGAAGGAAACTCAAAAAAGAAAGAGAAGAATAGAATCACCAACATTTACCGACAGTAAATTCCCAGATTCATATATTTTGTCTATGCAACTAACTCCTAGTTTTTTCCCTCCCCTACACCTGCCACAACAGTGGAAATAATTCTACCCGGCAAGGTCTCATGGTTCCAAGGCCGCAACACGAATCAAAAGAAGCCCAGAACATAGTGGATATCATCGAAACAAAGAAATCGAGATAGAGAATCAAAAGGTAGAGAAAGAGAAGCAAACCGCAAACCAGGTCAATGTTGAAAAAAAAATTCATACTCGTAAAACCGGTGACATCCATATCACCGATACTGGAATCCCATATAATTTTATACCTCCTGCAACACCAGCCCAGTCGCCAAATGTAGACGTTTCATAAACATGAGAAGAAAGAAAATCCAAATCGTAACTCATTCAATCCTTGGCAAGCCATCCTGTGGAGCAACTTGTTCGCAAGCCCAACCATGCAGGATTTGGTACTTGAACCTGATCTACTGATCCTTCAAGCTCCCGATGAGGTTGCGAAGTGCATCCACAAGGACTGCTTCGTCCTTGGGCTCGCCACCAGGGAATGAGCTTTCCGTTGCCTCCCCCAAAGCCCGAGCGCGTGCGCTCTTGAGCACCTCTCGAATATAGTTCTTGTCTTCATAGTCTTCCATGAGGACCGCCTCGAAGTCATCGATCGCTTTATTCGCTCGATCATTGAACGAAGATGCTTCTGAGGTGTCCATTGGGCCTGAACTGGGCTCGCCTGGAACAACACCAATATTGGGCTGATGTTGCATAGGTGGTCCAGGGTTGGGCGGAAGATTTTGAGATGGCGGATTGATCGACATTGGGGGAGGAGGAGGTGGCGGTGGCGGCTGTGGAGGATTTGCTGGTGGATAAGGCGAGTGATGCTGGGGCTGTGTTGGTATAGTCTGTTGCTGCTGCGATTGTTGATATTGAATCAGCTGCGGAGGGGGATCGGAGGCATAGGGGGAGGTGTATGTGGAAGGCGTAGTCTGAGCGAAAGCAGGTGGAAGGTTGTTCCGTAGTGGACTTGGTATAGGGAAAGGGCTAGAGGCGGAGGGTTGGGGTGGTGGCGGATAGGGATTCGGTTGCTGAGGCGGAGGTGCAGGAGCGGGTGCAGGCGAAGGGGCAGTGTACGGATTGGATGGCATCGATGGGAATTGGAAATGTGGATTGGCCATATTCGATTGCCCATTCGATGGGTTGGCGTAAGGAGGGTTCATGGGAGGCATGTACTGTGGAGTGGCAGCAGGTATCGACGGCGGCTGCGACGGCGGAGGTGGTGACGGACGTCTCTTCTTCTCTTTTTCAACTGACGCCCCTGGACGTAATTGCCAGGACCATCCTTTACCATCTCGTTCGGCATGCATGAAGAGGTGGCTGTTGCCGTTGAGATTGTGCCGCACACTGGACGTCCAGCCTTCTGTTTCGCACTTGAAGCGGAAATATGGGTATTTCAACTTCAAAGCACGATATATCTGCTTTAATGTCATCGGCGTGCCTGCTTCAGTGAGAGCGTCAAATATAAGAACGGCGTAATTGTAGGGTGGTTTGGCCAGGTCCTCTGGGGTGTACGCAGATTCCGGTGGATAGTTGGGAGAGGGTGACCGCGAGGGTTTGCGCTTCTTGACTGGAGGGGCCTTGACGAAGTCTTCCGGACGTTGTTCCATTGGAAATCCACCTTCTGTAGAAGGCAGCGGAAAGTCCATGAGAGTGCCATCGGGTTTCTTCCTCTTGGTATACTTTCGCTTTTCGGGCTTGGATCCAGGAGACTCTCCGCCAACGGACTCCTTGGGCGTGGTGGCAGTAGCGCCCGTAGCTATGGTCTTTCCAGCCTTGGACTTGACTGGGGGCGGAGTGACACCTCCATTGGCCTCACGTTTCGCAGCCATTTTCTGTTCCCTAGCCAACTCGGCCCGTTCACGCTTCGACATGATACCGTCCTTAGGCGGCCGTCCAGGACCTCGACGACGAATAGGCTGGCCGTCAGCTGTAGTCTCAATAGATGGGACTGGACGTGCTGAATCGGGCTCTCTAGTCTTGAGAATGAGCTTAGTTGTCCTCGGGGCATCTTTATTCTCCGTGCTCTCGGATTTGCGCCTCTCGTTCTCGTCATTCTCGGCTGTAGGGACTGATGACTGTGCGTTCTCTTCTTCTTCCACGTAGGGCTCCTCAACTCTATCGGCACCTGTTTCACCAATGGGGACATCTGGGAGTAGAAATCGGATTCGTACGCCTCCAATTTGAATATAATCACCACTGTGTAGGGGTCGGATCTGGCCAGGTGATAACCAATCAGCCCCAATGAATGCACCATTTCTTCCCATGACTTCCATTTCAAAGAGATTCTTGTCGAAGTTATATGCGATCTTTACGTGCTTTCGCGAGATACCTCGGTGCCCGGCGGCACTCCCATCAGTTGTGGAAGGAGGGTGAATCGGGATGGTTGGACAAGCATCGGGAGACGGAAGTAGTGCCAAAGCATCAACAGGCTTTGCATCTCCACCACCGTCACTGTCATTTAATGATTGCATAGCAAGAGCATTGTAGTCGGTGGTGTTAGACTGAAGCTGAGCCGGTGTGGCGTGCATCGGAGCCCCTGACTCGGCGTGGGAAGAATTCGATGAACGCCGACTCAGATGGGAGGGAAGATGCGGCGGGACATCAGGGTCAAAGCCCATGATTCCACCACGATCACTGACAACGCTTCCTATAATACCACTGCCTTCGTGTTTTATTTCGTGCCTCATTCGGACGGGAGTATGCGACGTATTACCACCACTCGAACTTTTCGCGCGGGAGTTTCTCATGACCTGTCGGACCTGAAATTCGCGCTGATGGGCAGCACGAGCAGCCCGTATGTCTCGCCCGAGAATAAAAGAATATGTATTGCAGTAGAAATGACCATCATCGAATTCTAATTTTGCAAAAGCCTGGATGCGAGGTTCTGACCCGGCTATAGAATCGACGGCGTCCTGTAGATTCCCTCCGGAGTACCCCAGGGCCGACAGGTCAGCGTTCTGGGAAAGATAAGCAGCTGTAAGCATCTCATTTTGTTGTAGTGCCTCAAATGGAGTCTTGGGAGCGGTAATATCGAATGGCGGGAAAAGGTCGGAATGATCTAGACTAGATTTCGAGAAGAGTAAAGGATCCGTGAGGCCTTCCGAGGGGTCGACAGATTTCATTGATACATTAAAATCCTGTTCTGGGTTCGAAAATGGAATCTCTGGGGGTTGATCGGAATTTTTCTCTTCTTGCTGGGACGCCGGCAACTCGTTCGAGTTGCCCGGGACATGATCTTGGCCTCTAGCTAAATCCGAAGACATATTTGCGGTTCCCGCAAGCGCATCTGTCGGCCAAAGCCCATTCATCCCATCTTTGGTTTCCTGGTGTTGACTCGTTTCATGCGCCCCGGGCAAGGAGTGTTCCGCAGACGGCCCTGTCCCATCGGAAGTCGCTGACTGGTTGCCGAGCAGTTGAGCCAAGAGCGCGCTGGCAGCGGACTGACGCCTGGTATCGGTGAGAGAGCTCTGATCGGCAGCGGAAGGAGGAAAAGCATTATCATCGGGCTCGGACTTCACAGGCATCATGCCGGACGGAGAAGTCATGCCATTGGAAGGAGCATCGGGGGGGTCGGAGGCAGAATCGTGCAAAGCGCGGATTGCGGAGTCGCTGGGCGGGGAGGGAGACCGGTGGTCGTCTGGCTCTTGAGAACGGCCATAGTCATACATTGACGACATATCGGGACCAGCATCAGGCGGTCGATGGCCCACCGCTGGCGCTGTCATGGTCTGCGACGACGACATGACCGGCGGCTGCTGCTGGTTGAAGAAAGACAACGGGCTGGAGGAGGAGAGAAGCTGGGCGGTGAAGTGAGGCCATGGGAAGGAGGCAATCTAACTGGCGGGAGAAAAGAGGAGCTGGTGGTTTTTTTTTTACACTTTTTTCTTTTTTCTGCCGCATGATTGGTTCTTACGTTGTTGCAGAGTCATGTGATTGTACTGTAACTACAATTGGGTACATGGTCGCCTCTGATTTTTCCCAAGTATTTTCCTCCATTGTTCACAAATTTTGCTATATAAAGTGGTAAATAGTATTTGACTGTGAACATTAAATTCTATTATCTGAAAATCATGAGATTTTTGACGATGTGTGACTATCTTTTGGGCTGTGATACACTGTATCATGCTTGTAAAGTACTTCTGACAAAGCCTTCCTGGAATAGTCGTACAAATACCACTACTAAGCAGATCCATTCATGTTGAAAATTTCCATCGAACGTTACTTGACGTTTGATCCTAGAGCCCTCAATACTAAATCAAGTACCTAGACAACATCTTCAATTATCCAAACGTACTGAGTAAAATGTGCAGCTCCATAAGTGTTACTTCCGAGAAACTATAAGTGAAGAATAAAAAGGTACGATGTCTAAATACAGTAACGCCAAGAAAGCCCCTGCATCCAATGATTACTTGCATTTCCTCCACTGGTAACACCACTCTATCGATCTCTTCCAGAAGTTTATCTGTGAAGTTTTCACCAAGATTTGGGGAACTATATCTTCTAAACAATATTATACAACCTTCATTCAATATCTGATTAAATTAAACCCCGAATATATCATATATCTACACCCTATATACCATTCAGTTCCACCTATACCTAACACCACTCAATACCATTCCATACAAAATCAACCCCAAACCTCCAACCCAACCAAAACCACCAAAGCAACAAAAGAAAAGAAAACTCCCAAGAAACAGAAGAACACAAACAGAATCTCTCACTCAGATTCAAAGAAGAAAGTGAGAAAAACAGAATGGCCCCCAAATCCAAATCCAAAAAAGAACAACCCCCCCCCTCCCAATCCACCCCCAATCCACCAAACTGGCCTCCTCTCCGCCCCCTCACCCCCTCATCGGACCTAACCCTCGAACTCCTCCTCCCCAACCAAATTTACCTAATCCCAAACTTCTTCACCGCAAACCTATGCAAAACATACGTATCATTCCTCTCCTCCCTCCCACTAACCACCACGCCGGGCAAACCGAAAAAGGGCGAGGCGGTCCGCGTCAATGATCGGTTCCAGATCCAGGATGAGCGGTTTGCGGAGTCGTTGTGGAGCGGGACTGCGCTGAGGGAGTTGGTGATCTCCGATGGGGAGGAGGAGCAGAGATCTATGAAGGAGATCTGGGGTGGGGAGCCTTTGGGGTTGAATGGGAATATTCGGGTCTACCGGTATTCGAAGGGGCAGTTTTTTGCGCAGCATTGTAAGTTTATTTTATCTTCTCCCTTCGTTTCTGTTAGTCTTTCTGGAGTTTACTGTATGTGGTTTTGGTATATTGTAATTCCTCTTGTAGAGATTGGGGGACGGGGGAAGACCTCTACTACGTTATAAGGGTCGTGGGCATCTAATCATGGATTCAAATATGTGCGGAGAACTAATGATTTCAGATGACGACTCCAACACCATTACTTTCTCTTCCCCTTCACATCCATCCCAGTCTGCTCGGACCACATGGACCCTTCTCATCTACTTGACTACCTGCACGGGAGGTGAAACTGTCTTCTACCCTGAATCTACGCGCGGGAATCGCAATCCCGAACCAGTCTCAGTGGCCCCAGTAACGGGCATGGCACTGCTGCATCGCCATGGCGACAGATGTCTCTTGCATGAGGGTGCAGAGGTTTTAGACGGCGAAAAGTGGGTCCTGCGGAGCGATTTGGTGGTCAGATGAATGATTTTCTACCTTCTATGCATCTTACGTTCTACTCGATCCGTACGTCCCTCTTGCTATGGATAACAGTAGTCCTATTTGCACAAGAAGGAACTCTCAAGCTATGACGCGATAGATGATGCCATATAAGAGATTGACCATGTACATATGTGTATTGACCAGAGCTCGGCGAGAAGAACAACATTGAGATGGTTGGAAGAAAACAAGGACGTAACCACATGAAGAACCAATTGTAGAATGGCGGACAGTTGTCGGATAGGGATCATCGAGGCGTAGCCCGTGACCCAAATGGTCTGACAAATAACACTATTCCCGCATGTAGTCACTTTTGAGGTCATCTATATCGGTGATAAGATATGCTAAGACCAGTAATGATTCGCCGATGACATTGGGAGCACTTCGGCTCCATCTTTCGTATCTGAAAACAACACCCGATGCTCCCTTCACCAAACCCTTGGGAACCCAAAACAAAACATACAATTAGCATTAGAAGGGAATGTGGGAAAATGAAAGCAAGGAGGCACTGATGAGCGCACATCAAAAACGCGAGATGTTCACTCCGGATTCTTCAAAGCCTCTTGAACCCTGCTACGAAGCTGCAGGCTTCGGTTCATACTCAGTTCTTCTCATGATATCCTCCACAGGCCCCAATAATCGCTTGAATCCATCCCGGCCGAGCTTTGCCACCTTGACGTCGGTCGTAGCAACAACGCTGGCGGCACGAGGCTGGTCGTCCAGAAGGGCAAGCTCTCCGAAGTAATCGCCCCGTTTATAGGACTTCACCGGTCTATCCACCCCGTCTATCAAAGCCTCGGCCTCTCCCGACTCGAGAAGGTAGAAGGCATCGCCTGGGTCGCCTTCTTTGATGATAGAGGAGCCAGCTGAATACTTAATCGCGTCTAGCGCATCGGCGATCTTGGAACGTTCGTAAGGTTTTAGGCTCGAGAGGAGAGGAACTTCTTCCAAGAACGCCTCGTACATGCGACGTCGCTGAAAGGCGGAGTCCATGAGGATCCTTCGGAATGTGATACGGTCCAAAGCCCACAGAGTGCTCTTCGGGTCCGTAGACACAATTGTGGCTGCTCGGGGTGCGTTGTACATGAGAGCTAGTTCTCCGAACGAACCTCCAGGTCCAATCGTACCGGCCTTAGTGCCCATTCCATCGGGGCCCGATTGCACAGAGCCCGACGGATGAATGTATACATCGAAATGACCATCTTCCACGATATAGAAGTAATCACCCGCATCACCTTGCGAGATCACTTTAATGTCCTTGGCTGGGATGGGCTTCTCAACCAAGGCATCGACCACCGTTTTGAACTGGTCATCGTCTAGGTGTGAGAAGAGGAAGTTGCCGCTGACGGCTGTCTTCAAACGGGAGACTTGTTCTTCAGTCTTCGGGTGATGGGGAGGAACCCAGCTATCTGAACCAGCTGAAGTGGGGTTCAAAGATTCAGCAGACACGGATGTACGACGACCCAATGCGTAGTTATTCGGAAATCCTTCATTCAGGGCTCCGACAGGGCGGGCTCCTTCAGGATGTTCGTTAAAGTCATCATGGTCTTCATCACCATCGCCAGAAGTGTCGCCAAAGGGACTCCTGCGAAACCGTATTCCTCCATTTTCATTAAAAGCGCTTCCTCCGAAGATATCGTTCCCAGCGGACGATGAAGCTGTGGCCGAGTTTGCGGTTCGAAAGGTCGAGTCAGTTGGTGACGTCACCTCCCACTCCTCGTCCTCGGAGATCTTTTGGAATGCTGAGGACTTATCATCTCTTGTGCCCACCTTGAGGTGAGGGTTGGTACTGGGGAATGAGCTTTCAGCCATCGTGTCGGCAGTAGGGCCGGAGGTAAGACCACTCCGGCCACAAAGAAGCGGGGAAGACGTGGAAATAGAAAAATCGCGGACTGAAGCCGCTGGCGGGGAGGTAGAACGGAAGTAGGCTGGAAAGGGTTAGATGCCAAGTACAGTAATGGCAAACGTTGAGAATAAGAAATCGGTTTAGAATAGGATCAGCAAGGTGATCACACAAACAAGGAGGACTTGTGAATGAAAAGCACAGCGAGATGAGTAGCACAAAGTCAAGAAGACGAGGGTGAGGAGGGGCGGGTAGGGAAACCGACAGGAAGCACAAGTAATGGATTGGGGTCTCCGCCCAAGAGTGGGTATCTCGACGTGAAGTCTAATTGGAGAATCTAAAGACGCAGCGGACCAGAGATGGTGGTATGGTACGTTTACCCGAGCGGAAGCTCTTATGGAGACACTGCACCAATACCTGCTGTGGCTTGACGCAGACTGGTTAATGGATATATTCTGTTTTTCAGGAGCACATGAGTATTTCGTGTAAATTTTTGACTTTTTTTTAGGGGCAAAAAAAATAAAAAAAATTCAAATGTGGCAGGATGAAGGTAGCTTCAGTTGGGACAAGCTTTGGAGGGGTAACAGACAATGCTGGTTGAGGTATCACACCTGCACCCTCTGCTTTTTGTCGCGTGGGAATCGTTTGGGGAAGAAGGTAAGACAGAACTATCAGAGAGAAGAGAGGATAATATCATGAAAAGCACTAACCTGCGTGAATTGAAAGAAAAGGAAGGGAGACAAGGAAAGGGTAGAAAGAGGTAAAATAATAAAAAATAATAAAAAGGGCAAAAAAGAAAAGGGGGGGAAGTGGCTGTTGATAATACCTAGAAGACTTGATTCGGAGGGTTGCAGAAAGGAGGGGGAGACCAAACAGGAAGCGACAGGGAAAAGGTGGGGAGCAGGAAGATGGAAGTCACGGAAGCTTCAATCCTGTGGCCCGGAGCTTCTTCAGCGAAGTCTACTATGAACCTACTCCGTGCATTTTGGGATCCTTAACTTACGGTGTAGTTAGTCTAGGTAGTATGGGACAATTTGGTAACTCCTTAGTGCCCAAGTCTAGTGCACAATTTTTCCCCTCCAGTCTTACTCAAAGATACTAAATCATGGGTGCTATTTCTACTAGCCAATTTAGGACGTTGATGGACTGATTGCTTTCCTAGAGATATGATCATGCGCGGTGCTACTGCATCGTCGAATGCTCAGTCTCTGCAGTCAGAATCATAATTATGGACTGGTGGTTCGCGCTGATCGGAGTGTCCACCCCTAACCAATCCACTAATACAATAGCTAGACAAGTGGTGTCAATAGTTGGTAGAAGCCAAAAAATAATAATAAGAGACACTACATAACCCTTATCGAACACATGGAAAAGGAGGCGAGATCCAGGGGCCGTCTGAAGAGCGGGTGATGGGCGGAAGCTTCAATCCATCTGATGTTCATGAGTGTTCCAAGTGTATTCTAGAAGGAGCACGGGAGTTGACGCTTGACTCTAAAAGGGGGTGGTTTCCGTCATACTAGTAGTACTGGGAATATTTTGGGTTACACTTATTTATCATATTATTCTATTTCATTCTGTCTTTATTGTTTTTTTTTTACCCCTTCTCTCTTTATTCTTCTGTTTATTGCATCATATTTACAATATTTATTATTGCTATTATTATTAGCTACTAATATTTGAACAATAATTGAACAATCAAAAGCAGATCATGATGTAGTTCCCATTTATTCTGTCGTGCTTGCATTGGTGGCAAATCTACTTCTTGTCCCCCACCTATTCATCCAACCTCGCTGAGGTCATGATTCTACAGTGGCTCATCTCTGACGTCTGCTGGGCACGACTCTCTCAAGCAAACCCATCCGGATCATGGGGAACCTTGGTCGGGTCGAGTCCTCATCATCGGATCCCGTCGGTCTGGCCAACTTTGTCAGAGGTAATAATAAGTTACCTAAACACGTGCTTACCAATATTAGATTGGTTTAGCCTTCCGTTTGCAGTATCCAGAGAACGGAGTAATACGCAACAATTCAATTTTTTATTTTCTTGCATTCTTTATGATAGAAAGCTGAATAAGTAATTTGAAGTTTCACAGTCCATTCGCTTCAGGAGAAAAATAGGGAAGAAGGCATGAAATAGTTGCATCAAATATCTCGTTTCAAGGCTGCCCGGAAACCTAGGTAAACATCCATGATTTGGGTGCCTATAAATTCTTATTTCTAGGGAATGGAGTACACAGTAGGGAACGCTTAGTTATGTGGTGAGGCGGGCTTAGTAACGGCTCAAGAAGTGGTGTGTACCTACCGCCTTGTTAAAAGGCACAGAACCATATAATATTCGCGTGGGCTGCAGGTACAGCGCTGAGGAATGCCACGGGGTTTCTACTCCGTATATTCGTGGCGGGTTTTTGTTTCTACTAAACTGTGCGCCAGGAGATACAGCGGAGATAGGAGGGAACTGGCCAATTGGCCTGCTCTTGATGAGTTGTACGTGCAGCTGGCCCTGTCTAGACCGCACGCTCTGATTGTCACAACGCCAAGTGGAATGCGACTCGATCATTTCTCTACTTACACTGCAAGAAATTTTCTGTGGAAAAAACTGAGAGATACAGAATTGACTATTTATCGCTTTCTTTCAAATCCTTCGCATTCTTCGTCAATTTTTATCATTAAAAGTTTTCGTTTTCAAAGAGAGAACTTGAGTTTTGGTAGAAAGAGAACATTCGATCGTTGTAGAAGGTCTGTGTTACCGCCACCCCGCTTTGGGCCTTTTTTTGTTCCAAAGGATCGTCAGCTTCCATTCCCAGCCTCTCGGACAGGTTGCACTTCTCGATATTTGTGAACCCCCCTCTGAGACACTGGCTGTTGGAAGGACAAAGACACAATAGAACCCATCAATTTATCGCAGCGACTCAGTATTTGCGTTCGAACTGTCGGTTGACCCTCCCTAACCCTCCCAGCAGAATAAGATGGGGAAGTACACGTTTCGCTGGTAAGTTCAGCGCTACCCACAACCCAATTCAATTTTGTGCTCGGGAAGTCCAGTTGCTCCAACTCATCCCTTGGTTCACTGAATCAATTTCATTATTTCGGGTTATGATCCCCCTACCAGGTGTGGATTCTGTGAAGATTCCAGCCAGGACGACCGTCGCGATCAGCAATAATGATTCGACATATCGGTTGGGTTGGATTGCATAGCTGACTGAACGCGACTCCTGCATGGGAGATTAGGCCTCACAATGCGAGCGAGGTGTTTGTAACTGGCACCTTTGATGACTGGGGGAAGACAGTCAAGCTAGATTGGAACGGCGACAGCTACGAGAAAGAGGTTCACTTGCCCACAACCGACGAAAAGCTGCATTACAAGGTAAGGGCACGTCAATTCGAGTGCACGTTGACATTATGGAAATCTTTTGATCTGCACATGACCGTTTTTATTTTTGGGAATCCCCGTTTCTACCGCTTTCTACCATCTTACTGTGTACACTAACCCATACCTACCTAATCTCCCATTTCTTCCCGAAGCCCCAATAAGGGAATGGTATGATGTTAGGTGATGGTCTTTGCTTGAGTCGACACCAATGACGCCGCTCTTGCTTGACGTTCACTGACGTCATTTGCCGCTTTCCGCGCCTTAGGCCCCCCAGAACCCCAATCATTTTTTCCCCCACCCCTAAAATGATATAAAGGAATCGGTTCACGTCAGCATGTCGTTAACATTGAATCCACTAACGTCTTCCTCTTTTATACCTGAAGTTTGTCGTTGACGGTATCTGGACTACCGATCATAGTGCTCCGGAAGAAGACGACGGTAACCACAACATCAACAACGTACTCTATCCCGATCAGATTCACAAAGAACCCACTACATCGAAGTTACAAAACGGCTCTACAGTAATGGCTGGCGTAACACCCGACTCTACAACCGCCGCATTGGCAGGCGGAGTGCCTAAACAGTCCGACATCCTCGGCGATGCTGCCTTCTCTTCCACCGCCCCTGGATCGACTACTGCAGACCTTGCCCGCCATGCTCCTCTCGAGCAGAGGGCCAATGTGCCAGGGACATTCCCAGCGACTCCAGGATCAGAAGTTGATCAGTTCTCTGTGAATCCCATCCCCGCCTCGAGTGGCGCAGGCAACCCAATCAAGCTGAAGCCAGGCGAGAAGGTGCCGGACCCTAGCACTTTCAATTTCAACACAATCCAATCTACCGCTCGAACAGATAAAGCTGGGTATGAACAGAATGCTAGCTACCCTTTGACTGGCGGTCAGCAGTCTAAAGATACCAATGTTTCTGCGGTTCCCCCAGTCTCGCGAAACATGATCCCCGAATCTAGCCTGCCCATGGGCCAGGCCAGCCAGGCAACCTCAGACCCTGTCACTGTTCAGTCTGCAGGGCCGACATCTACTACTGCAGGCCTTGCAGGTGCCGTTCCTCTTGAGTCTCATAAGAAACAGACCTACGGTGGCTCCGAAGCCCCTGTGGGTGACGTTCCGGAAGTGGTGAGGCACTCAATTTCCGAGGCGCACGTAGATCCCGAAGCGGCTGCCCACAAGGAGATTGTTGGAGAGAAGAAGGAGATGGAGCATGAGCTGCAGCAGAAAGTCCCGGTGGATGATTCTGCGGGTACTCCAGCACCCACTACCGGTGCCACTGCTGCCGTCGCAGAGACCGCTCCACGAGCCACCGGGCCAGGAATTGATTCGGCACAACTGTCCCCACGCACAACGACCCCAACTACAAAGCCCGATACGACTTCCGCATCAGGTCCGACCGTTACTACCGGGCCTGAAACAACCAAGACAGCCGAAGCCTCGGGACCAGGTAGCGGCTCCGCTGCCCCAACAGCTGGTGACACTGGAGCCAGTGCAACCAAGACTGCCGGGCCGACAAATCCTCAGGGCACCGCCTCGGCTGCTACTGCCGAACCGGCATCTGAAACGAAGGATACTGCGCGCAAGGATTCTGGATCCTCGAATGGAACCCCCTCCCAGAAGAAGAAGAAGAACCGCGCCAGTGCATTCTTCAGCAAGATCAAGGAGAAGCTCACTTGAGTTGACTTGCCATTAATGTGACCAAACTGGCGGATAGATCATGCCTTTTGGCCAGGACACGGAAATGATCAGTTATTATAGTTATGATAATGAGCTGACAGACTGGATGATTCAAGACTGGTGGGTGGAGATACTACTTTTTTGACTTGGATACCTTTTTGTTTTTGTTGTCTTACCTGCATGACTTTTATACCTATGCTGTTGTGCAGTTCTAGTACAGTTATCGTTACAAGTAATAGTTTAATTTAACGCTTGTATTTGACAAGAATAGCCATTCATTTATTGCATTATTCAAAATGAACCCCAACTATGAAGGAATACTTAAGAAACTGAGACTAGTCTATCTTGTACATCAACCTACATCAAATCGGTATAACCTGATTGACCTTTTGATTCAGCGTTACCGGATATCCAAGCATACTAGAAGTGTCAGCTCTTAGCCCCTAAGCCACAAAACCCAATGGAATGAAGAAAGAAAACTCACTCCTTCCCCGTTTGAGTCATACAACATCC
Source organism: Aspergillus leporis (assembly GCA_009176345.1). NCBI lineage: Eukaryota > Fungi > Ascomycota > Eurotiomycetes > Eurotiales > Aspergillaceae > Aspergillus > Aspergillus leporis. The sequence continues at coordinate 539,711 of ML732150.1, read as the reverse complement.
ACAAAAAAGCGACGCAGGATAGCAAACAATCTACACCACCATGTATTAGTGTACCTTTCATTGCTTTCCCATGAGAGAAAATGATACATACAGCCGCGACGATTGTCACACAGAAACCTGAGCAATTAGCCATTCATTCCAATATATGCCAGATAAGTAAGGTACTTGTCTCTATATACCTAATGTTGGACCGAAGACTTTACAACGACAGGGATTCTGATCTGTGCCACATTGGAAGCAGATCGGGAAGATCGGAAAGAAAGGGACATCGCACATGATTACTATTAATTGATATAGGTAGTTTGTCTTGCTTTTTTGATCTTATTCCTAAGGAGTGAGGAAGAGTGGAAATCTAGAATGGAGGTTTCTCTAGGCTATGAGTCTGATAGATATGGACACCTGAGGTATGGTTGTACTGTACATACTGGGCAGAGAATGATTCATGATGACGACAGTGGTGTTCTATGTAACCTTACCGTGTACATCGATAACTTATGTACATACATACATCAAGCATATGTAAGTGTAGAATTATTTGCAAATAAACGAATTACCAACATGGTTGAATTCTAGACTTTTCGGCAATCTAGGCGCCTACATAAACAACTTAAACTATAGATGTCGATATAAAAAGACGTGGCTTGGCTTCAACCCCATCCTGCCAATAAAACGAACGGCCCTACAGGGACCTACTGCCTAGGTTACAAGCCACACACCATCCCAAAGGGGGGGAAAAAAGCACACAGCCACTCCAATCTTCAGCGATCACCAAGATGATCCAATAGCAATCAAATGCCTCAACCGGCAATACTAAAACATCCTTTAATCTATTCGGTAGCACAGAACAATCCAAAACCTTCGGTTGAAAGAGTAATCAACTGGCGCTAAATGTAGGCACCAATATTTATTTTTCACGGCGCCCCGCTTGCCAACGCTTGGCAATTGATTGAAGTTCGCCAGGTATGTTGCTTGGTTCGGTTTTCCCCTTCCTTGATTCTCTGTCTGGACAGTGCTCTTCTCTCCTCTTTTGCTCATTCCTCTCTGTTGACTATAAATTGAACTTAGTTCTCCTTTCTCGCTTTGTTTTGACTTCTTACTTTCAAAAGTAATTTAAAGAAGCACATTTCCTATTCCTCAGTCTTGTGACGAGCGCAAACCACCTGATCCACTTACACTAAGCCCTACGCCTTACAATCCAAGCACCTGGTTCGTTCGCAAATACGAACTCCTCACCAACTCCCCTCTACACGAACAAAATCACTTGCAATAAATCTCCCCAGCAACCACAAAACGAAATAAAGGAGAAAGAAAAGAAATAAAAAAAATGGCCCGCGGCAGCCTCGTCCCTCTCATCATCTTCCTCGTGGTAGTGTCCGTGCTAGCGGTAATCGGCTACATAACCTGGTCCATCGTACAAGAAGTTACCCGGAACACTCGGTCAAAAATGGAGAAGAAGAATGTTATTTGGACAAAGGAAGGGATGAAGGTCGGGGTTAAGGAGTTGAATGATGAGGATTATAAGGATCGGAGTCAGAGGTTTGTTTTTACTTCTTTTCTCTTCTTTTGTCGAAGTGTGGGGTTTGGCTAATGCTGGGCAGTGTTTTGGTGAACATGTGGAACCATACTTCTTTTCCTGCTTATAAGAGTCGGCTGTGGAATATGACCGGGTCGTCCGCAGGTGAGGGCCAGGAGGCTGAGAAGAGGAAGGGGTGTGTATACATATTTTCCCTCTCGTTTTCTAAATATTGGATGGCATGTACTAACGATGGTGATTAGGTGGACGAGATAGTTATTTGGTTATTTTGAAGCTTATTACAGGGGATTGTCTCTGATTTTCTCATGCATCGATCTTGATTGCTCTGATTCTGCTGTGATACCCATCTCTTGGTGAGCATCGCGCCAGAATAATTTACTTTTTGCTTTTGGCGGTTTGACATTATTTTCCACTCTTCTAGTGTCTCTCGACACGATGAAACGAAGTATGAACAAAGATAACGTTTACGAATACAAACCAAGTGAACATATCCACAAGTCTTATCCCCGACGGTTAGCATAGTAACTCTCATCTTGATTCAACAGGTAGAACGGCTCTGGCTTCGGCTCCCAGCTGTCGCCATACCATCTAGGCGTGGTAAGAGTTTTTGGTGTATCCTTGCGCTTAGTTTTAGTGAAGACATGCTCGAAGGTCTTGGCCCATTGCACTCGATTATTAAGGCCCTCTAGTCCCCAGAGTTCCTGTAAAAAGTGGAGGAACGAGGTGTGCGTATACGCTGAGTTATGGGCGTACCTGGTACCGTCGTGGTGGATTAGAGTGTTGGGTTCGATGTATGGAGATATAACGAAGGCAGGGACGCTGGGTTGGTTAGTGTCTTGTCTTGTGGGGAAGGGAGTAGAAGACCTACCGAACACCAAGACGAGTAAAGTCATATGTGACATGGTGGCCCTCCGACTCACCATCGAAGGTGATTCCGTCTTCAGGCTGCGGAACGTTGACAGGCGGCGGCACATAGTCTGCGAAGCCCCCATGCTCATCAAAGTTGATGATGATTAGACTATACACCCAATTAGTTGTCAATCTTCAAACGAGTGCATACAGAACGAGATCATACACATTGTCCCAGTACTTAGATCTCCGGACCGCATCGTAAAGGTGTTTGATCGTTTGCTCACCAGCCGCCATGTTGCTCTTGGGGTGCATAGAGTCCATAGTGCAGCATTCCGGGTTGATGTATGAGAAGGTTGGTAGTGTGCCTTCCTCCAGGTCACGGTAGAAGTCGCTAGCATGGGCCAGATTGTCCATAGCATTGTCTTGAACCCACTGTATATCGTTAGCTGGATTTCAAATACTGTAAGTTAGGAGTTCCTTACCTCGTACATCCATGCATCGATAATATCGGTTTCATAGTACTGATACCACATTAGTTACCTGGGATCTTCGGAAGTGATGGGATAATTTACGTTCTTCCAGCTGATATTCTTGTTGCTTAATGCCTCAAAAATGGAAGTCGCACAAGTAGTCCCGGTTACATTATTGAAGAATCCTGCTGCTTGGCCTGTATTATCCACAAACCCACAACTTGAGCCTGAGGTAGCGAATTGACGGTTAGGATTGGTAGGCCCAGGGTGTTCCGCAAACTATTCCGTGAGTTAGGCTTATCACTAAATGTGGGCACAGCGGTAGCCTCACATATGAGTCCCAAAACGCGAAGTTCTGCGCAATCTCAGCAAGAGTCGACGACTTCTTCTGATCGTATGCTTTGATGACGAATGCCGATTCTCCTGGGGTTGCCTTGTATTTTTCAGACTGACGCTCGATAAACCCCCCCATGTTGGGGACGTCGTCGTTTGTTGCATTCCATTTCCGGTATATTTGATATGTCACGCCAGCGAATTCATGATCTGGATCTTCCAGGGGTACTTCAGTCTCATACGGCGCGGCGCATATGTCAAGAGGCTCTCCCCAGACTGTCCATTTCGGGTTGGTGTATTCATTACAGTATTCTCTTTTGCGGAGATTGTCAATATCCGGATGGAAGTCCCAATATCCAGCGATGTTGGAAAAGGAGTGGTTCTCCATCATCAAGTAGACCACATGTTTAATCTACATCCAAAAGGTCAAGGGCTGTCTAGTTATGGTGACAGAGCTGATCAACCTACATTTGACCGAAGATGGGCCCAGACATCCTTGCGGGCTTCATGAGGTATGGCCGAAGTAATTGTTGCTAGCGCCGAGATAAAAACCCAAGCCCACTGCATGTTCTGTACACGTAACCTTCAATCGTTCGTTACTGATAGTCGGAGATGCCTCTTAAAGAACCATCGCTGCGCTCAACGCGCGACATTCATTCCCATACCACATTGTGCTAAGTCGCGTCTCGGCAGTATGCAGTCACATTCCAGAGAACGAAGATCCCCCTCCCATGACAAGATATGTCAAGGACAGGGACCCGAGTTTCAGAAAATCATTGGTGAGGGCCAGCTGCGTCCGATTGACGCCATGTGAGGAGGCACTTCTGCAATACGTTATGATTCTTGATCAAGTGGGACGTGCTACGGAGAGCTCCGGCTACTCGAGCCGATGGCCCCTCGCGTCGGACGGATGTACTATTAAATAGGACTGGGGCCCGGTATTGTGTTATGTCGCAGGAAGGGTGGTGTGCTTTCGAGATACTTCACAGCAGTTACTAGTCTGCAATGGTGCCTATGCACAATGCAAGGACAAGAAGGGGACAGGTCGGGTACGACACAGCTCCCCTCTGTATCACATCGGAATGCTTATGTTATGCTACTCCCATTGTTAGTGGATTGAAAGTGGAGCAAGCCAGAATCAAGTGTTTAGATACTGCCTGGACATGATAGGCTCCTAAGCCTTGTTCAATGGCGGTTAGCCAGTAGGCTAGGCCCTCTCCGGGATAGTGTCCTGGAAAATTAAACCCTCCAAGCTTTCAGGTATCCCCACATGGACTGGATCCGAGGTCCTCTGGGAATTTGGACGAATCACATCCCCACGTGCCAAGAGATCCCCTCATTTGGTCTGAATGACCGCCTCGCCCCCTCAGGCACGTTGCTGGTCATTCTCCCTTAATAGGCTCTGAGGCAGGTGACAACTGGAATTCGGCCACAAGGTCTTATCAGCTTCCCTCCCATCGCCTCGACAAAAAGATAGCCATTGAAGTCTTCTAAGGTGGACGGTGGGTTTATAGATTCCCACCCGGTGGAGCATCTATTCGAATACCTGCTACCGGGGTATACGTCCCGTGGTGCTCTCATTTGATCAGGCTTTCTCTCGATTTCTTTGTTTCCCTTCATCTAGACCTCATCGTGACACTAGAAATTAGAGCGATCCGCTGGGAAAATTAATTCTTACAGCACGGTGGATCTCTGCATCCCTATATAAATCCATCTGTCGTCCGATTCTCAACATCACTAGACTTACTTCCGAAAGTACACATTCTTAGTCTCAGAGCAGGCCAGGTCGCATACTGCCTCATTATCATGTCGATCTCTTCCATTAAAGGTCTCCTTTCCAGCTACTCTCCCGTCTCCGAATATTCCCCGGACCTGGAGAAGGAATACCAACTTCCTCTTCAAAATGGGTCCTCGAGCGACCTTGAGTCGTCAGCCGAGGAAGTCAAGCCCAGTCGATCAGGAACCGAGAAATCAGACTCCAAAATCATCGACGGTCGATTGGTATCAGATGCTATTATCGGTCTTTCAGATGGCATGACGGTGCCATTTGCTCTGACAGCTGGCCTGTCTGCACTGGGAGACACAAAAGTGGTGGTTTTTGGCGGATTAGCTGAACTCATTGCCGGTGCTATATCCATGGGTTTGGGAGGATACCTAGGAGCAAAGAGTGAGGAGTGAGTAGGGTTCTGGCTATTCGCACAGAAAACATTCACTGACAGTCGCACAGAGAATCCTACCGCGCAACATTAAAAGAAACCGAGACCCAGACCATGACAGACCCATCTGGAGTGGATGACACAATCTCTGATATCTTCGCACCCTACGACCTCCCTCCCCACCTTGTCTCCGAACTTACCAGACACCTCTCAACGTCGCCAAAGCTCCCATCCTTCCTCGTGAATTTCCACCATACACTTCAAGAACCCTCCGGGTCGCGAGCCTTTACCTGCGCTCTGACTATTGCTCTGGGATATTTCATCGGCGGGTTTGTCCCATTGGTCCCCTACTTTTTCGTTGGACCGAATGATGCCTTCATTGCGCTGCGCTGGTCCATTGCTACTATGGTCGTGGCACTGTTTTTGTTCGGATACGGCAAGACATGTTTTGTAAGCGGCTGGAAGGGTCGTCGAAATGTTCGGCGTGGACTGATAGGCGGGTTACAAATGGTCTTGGTTGGTGGTGTTGCAGCAGGATCAGCCATGGGGTTGGTAAAGGGCTTTCAATTACTGGCTTCTGGCAGTGGCGATGGAGGAGAGCGGTAAAAAATCCATCTAACTGTTTCATCGCTTGTTTTCAGGTTGGTTACTGGCGTTCTAGGTAAAATCTGCATTGGGCTGGGTGTGCTATCAGTATTGCGATATTTGTGAAGGGGATGATTTGACAGTACATACCTTATACCATTAGATAGATAAGGCTGTGGCATACAAAGAAAACCTTTATGTCCTACGAAGAAATACTTTAATCTTAATAACTAGTAGCGTATGTATGTACTAAACTTAGGCTACACTCTCTATAATTGCTCTCCATTTTGATGTATACTTCAAGTCTTGACTGTCAGATGTGTTCTCTTATTTTTCTAGTGTCTTTCTAAAAGGATGGTCTAAGTCCCAGTGGAAATATAGAGGTGAGATATCAGGGTAATCTTATATTAGATATCGGAATAGAAGCGTGTGATGCTCAGAACGAATGATATCCTATGCGAAAATGAAACCTCACTATTGATCGAAGAGTAATCTGCGTGGACGGAGTGTGGATTCTGTAAAGCCTCAAATGGGAAAGGAGCTTCGAGAAAGTGGAAAGGATGCAGTGGATGCCAATACCCAAAATAGACGACTTGAATATCTAAAGAAACAGTTCTCAGTATGTAAAAGATGGTTTTCTGTTAGTAAATAAATTGTAATATTTGAGCAATTATTATCCGCAGACGAAGAATATGCAGCCTGGTGTACGCATAAACAGTCTTTTGGCAAATTTAACCTAGAAATGGCTAATTCAGTTCTCAGCCACGACCACGGATTGACTGCTTAGTATCTCATGAATATCTCCTGGGTTGTTAAAACGGATCAATCTCTTGGTTCTCCGGTGAGACGCATCTCAACCTGTGAAGCTTTGCCAAAATAGTACTTCTACCAGATTACGGCTAACAATGGCTCGTGTTTCAGCGTCTAGAAGCAAGAGGAATAGTAAGTGAAGGGGATGGCAGTTTGTACGGCGTCTGAGCAGGCCAGTCGAAATCGTGGCAGCGAGAGAGGACTCGCTGCAGTGGAAAGAGTACCACTATCACCCTTGGCATAGTTTAGTACGTTCATCCCCATGTACTAAATCCTATATTTGCTTCTACCCTTGCTTAACGTCCAGTTAAGGAGCAGCACATGCAGACAAGTCTTGTAACAGTGTATCCCTTCAACCGCCAAGTAGTTGTTCCGTCCCTTCTTATCGTTCATCACCCAAGTATCTCCTCGTTAGAGCCACATTCTGGATAGCTGCCAGACCATAAAGCGACGAAATATTGGTCGATATCCAACTCGCTTCCTCAATCGGTACTGGGACGACGCATCCTGCCACCAACTGGCTGTTCCAAGGCAAATCTGGGGTATAGCCATCGCCAGTATAAAACTCCTTCCACGCACGTTGTGCTAAACTTGACTCACCAAGTATACTAGCTGCATATGCCGTTAAACGAGAATGTCCCTGGCGCAGTTTAAGGTTGCCAGAGCCTACCCTATATCGCCGCAACTGGTCATCTGCAGCAGCATTGAAATAAAGACAGTAATCCAACCATACTTCCTCAAATCCCTTCGGTAGATCACCCGCAATGGTATCAATAAGCACCGAGCAGATCTCGAACAGGCCGAACATGGCGGAAAGGTGCGATACTTTGACGACCCCTAGGTTTGATGGGTCATTGGCAGGAGTGTTAATCCGTCCTGTGCAAATGTCGTAAAGAGCCATTCTGGTCACGAAGCCATTGCTGAGGCAAGATATTCCTCTCATAGAATTATTGAGTTTCTCCTTCATCGATTCCCACCCGACGGTTCTTCTCTCCCAAGCTATAAACCAGGCTGCCGCGAATGCTGGCCAATCTGTGCCTAATGATATGGATACTGCTCCAGCGGTAGGTTTGTAGACTTCTTTACCTTGTCGCACCTTTCGATATGGATCTAACATCAAGAAAGCCGTTTCTGCACTCAGCGTTTCTTCTATCATCTCACCAGTGCGCTCGTCGCCTCCAGTAAGGTAAAAGAATATCCATCGATAGAGGGCGTTCGAAATGCGAGCTTGTTTGCAGCTATCGCTCCAATGCTGAACACCATGTCGGGTCCCAAGCCCTTTTAATGGTCCAGTATGATACACGTCCACTTCCCCAGTGTGCCTGGTTAGGGCTTCAGCTAGACGGTAAGCGTCCTCTCTGCTCGTCCGCAGAAAGTATAACCAGAAAAACAAGTCAGGAGAGAGCTCAGAGTTGTCCCACGCATAACCTCCGATATCATAGCACCAGGTGTGACGGTCCCCATCGTATGTGTGCATGATATCCCCGTGATCCCAAAATCCATACCAATTCCGCCGGAAAACATGTTCTCTATAAAAGTAGAAAAGGAAGTCAAGGTTCCGATCAATTTCTGCCTCTGCAGGTGTGGCACTCCCTTGGAGACTACTAGTTGACCAAAATGTGCCCAATGCCCCTGTCTGCAAGATATACTCGGGATCAGAAATCATCGCGGGTGGGTTTCGCATAAACTGTACTAAAATCGTAGAATGAAAGGAAGCCATGGCTCTTGTGAGCGGGCCGAAGACTTGCTGTTTGCATCAACCGCATGGTGAATGCCGCGTACGGTCAATAGAGCCCTGATTGGGTCTTTCTGCTCAACCTTTACGCTTTCGATGTTGCTTTGAAAATGATGGCTGTCTGTACTTTCGGTCTCCGTTGGAAGCGATGTTTTTGACAACAGTACCAGCCGGCCATTTTTGCCAATCACTGTGCCATTACTTGTCGTGATGATACTCTTAATGACTTCTGAGCCCGTGTTGGGAAATACCACACGGATTTTGCCAGTGTCAACCTCTCTGAAACCTGTATTGGTATCATGCTTGATGGATATCCCTGCACAGGCAGCATCAAGTTGCAAAGAGCCAGGTGATGTTGTGATTGCCTCCACGGAATAACTGTCCGTTACGTCGCCATCCGCCGCGAAGGCATGCGCCGTCCATTTAATTGATCCATCTGGCCAGTACGCAAGTAACCACGATTGCAAAACGATGGACTTGCCCGTCTGCGGTGAACAAGTGAATGTGGTTCTGTCAGGCCAATACTTCCCACGAGGCCATGGGACGCCGAAGGTCGCACTAGGATTATGACTGGTGTCATGTCGTCCAAGCCATTGAACTTTGATAGCTCCATCCTTCCTATTCATGTTGAAAAATGTCGCTCTCGAGTAACGCGCTAGAGGTCTCTCTGGGTGGTTGTATCATTAATTAGTCTTCTAGAGTGGCTTGCTAATTTGGAAAACATTATCCTCTCTCCTTCTAAATCAAGAATCGACTCAACAAGAAAGCAAAAAAAGAAAGAAAAAAAATCAGTTCCCAGTGTGTCTGATTAATCCACCAACCATTATTTTGCGCCTTATCTAGCTGCTAGTACCAAGCATAGCTACTGGCTGGTCTATAGAGTATATTAGCACTAAGTGTTGAGGCGGAGGAGTCGGGCCATGGCAGAGTGCTGATGCCATACGCACTTACATGACGAGCAATTCCCTAACCGCAATCTCACTTCCCATAGCCATAGTTTGTCTTGCATTTGTTTACTTGCGTTCGATTTTTTCCGCACTTGTTCTTTTAGTATGAGCGTGAAGGGCTAAAGGCAGTATGATGTTACTATCATCTGGTTGGTAGTAAGAGTGCTTGATTAATTGCACCATCAAGCCCTAGGAGCACTCCATTCGTAATGACTATTGTCAGAATTCTTAAAGAAAGAAAAACAGCTCCGGCAGTTTTGATACGTTATATAACCGATATGTTCCCTGTTCATCTGATGAGATCAACCAGCCAGCTCTCCCCGGCTTCACCACGCTGGGCCTGTACCGGCTCTCTTGCACTGCATCTTCTGAACCCAACCCGAGGCAACTGCCAAGATGTCAAGCACATCAGATTCCAGTCATCTGGATGACAAGCATCAGCCAGGGAACCCGCAGTTGAACCCGCATAAGATTGGGGATATCCAGAGCACAAGATGGAACACAGATCCATCTTGTCGAGCCAGAAGATGTTCCTGAGTATAGAACCTTCCTGTCAATTTTCTATTCCTGGAAGAAACCAGTCGATCTCGATGCCATTGCCACTACGAGGTGTGTGTTCGACGATCCAAATCTGGCCAAATACTACCAGCCACATCCCCAATACGAGAACCTTCATCGTTTCGAACCTTCTGAGCAATGGACCTACCGTGAGGAGAACGCTGTGCGCCGAAAAACAGATATCAAGATCTTTCTCTGGATTCTCGTCATGTTCTTTGGGCTGAACATTGATCGGAGCAATTTGGGAAATGCAGCTGCCGACAATCTCCTGCCCGACCTGCACATCAACACCAACGACTACAATAACGCACAGAACATGTATCGGATTGGGTTTTTAATTGCAGAGATTCCGTCTCAAATGATCGGCAAGAGACTCGGTCCTGATCGTTGGATACCCGTTCAAATTAGTCTCTGGAGTTTAGCATCCGGAGGGCAGTTTTTCATGCATAATAGAGCCGGGTTTTTCGCCTGTCGGTTCTTCATTGGACTTTTCATGGGAGGTTTCATTCCAGACGCAATTTTGTATCTCTCCTACTTTTACAGGAAATCTGAGATGCCTGTGCGCCTGGCGTGGTTTTGGTTTGTCGACTCAATATCCGGAGTGATTGCGTCGTTCATTGCCTACGGCGTCTTGCATCTGCGTGGCGTACACAGTCGGGAAGGATGGAGATGGCTGTTCCTCATCGAAGCCTTGATTAGCATAGTGATCGGTTTCCTGAGTTTCTTGTTTCTGGTTCCAGGCCCTACGCAAACGGCAACAAGGTGGAATCCCAAAGGGTACTACACAGAACGAGAGGAGAAGATCATCGTCAATCGTGTCTTGCGTGATGACCCATCAAAGGGTGATATGCACAATCGCCAAGCCTTGAGCTTGGGAATGCTTTGGCAGAGTGTGAAAGACTATGACCTGTGGCCGGTGTATATCATCGGCCTCCTGTTCGAGATCCCTACCTCGCCTCCGAAGACATATCTCTCCCTGTCACTCAAAGCAATCGGGTTCAGTACCTTCCATACCACCTTGCTCGGCATCCCGGTCACCGTGTTCGCAGCAATAAATCTGCTCATCATCACTGAGCTGTCGGAAAGATTTAAGCAGATCTCCTTATTTGGTATATTGACACAGCTCTGGTCTCTTCCTCTCTTGATCATTTTGTACACCTCAGCCGACTCGCTATCCCACTGGAGCATGTATGCCGTCACTTTCGTCCTGCTCGGCTGGCCGTCTATCCACGCTGCACAAGTGGGCTGGTGCTCTCGGCTGAGTAACACTGTCCGAACGAGGGCTGTCAGTGCTGCTCTCTATAACATTACAATCCAGCTTTCGGGAATTGCTTCTTCGAACATCTACCGGGAGGATGATAAGCCCTACTACCACCGTGGTAACTCACAGCTTATTGCAATTAACATAGCAACTATTGTGGCATACATACTGGCAAAGCTCTACTACGTGATGAGAAATAAAGGGAAACAAGCCAAATGGGATGCGATGACGACAGAACAGAAGGCTCACTATCTTGAGACGACAACTGATCAAGGCAACAAGAGACTAGACTTTCTATTTGATAGTTAGATATGTAGGGAACTGGAGTAATAGAGCAGTGCTAGACGTGTTTTAGAACAAATAATGCTACCATTGAAAAGCCAGATGTGTCAAAACGATTAATTTCATATCTCCTTATCATCTTTTAGACCCTGCTCCAATGACTCCCTGTCTTATATTATAGCATCAATCCAACTATAATGACGCGAGAGCTGTAAGCCCACCAATAATTGCAATGCCCACCTTAGCACAGGACTATTAAAGATGCAAGTATGCTATTTCTCGCCGAAATTCAAGCGCAGGGAAATACTTTCTTCCCTGCCCAAATATCCTTCTCGATCGATAATCTCTTCCTCACCAAGCCGTCAAAAATGCCAGCCCACGAAACCCCCCTCAATCTCCCCGAGCGCCCCCCAAACCTCCCTCACCCCGAATACCATACCCCCCGCGGCGTCTCCCCACTCCAATCCGTCCGTGAAGCAGGCTTCCAATACCCAAACTATACCCCCTTCAAGCTCCCCAACCTCGAAGAGAAACCTTTCACAGACCGCGGCCTATCCGCCGACCCCAGCAAAACCCGCCTGCTCAAAGCAGCCTCCTCCGTGCTCCACCTGACACCGGAAATCGGCACAGAGCTCGTCGGCCTCCAGCTCAAGGACCTAACCAACGAGCAGAAGGATGATCTTGCGCGGCTGGTCGCCGAGCGAGGGGTCGTGTTCTTTCGGGACCAGGAGCTAAATGTGCATGAGCAGATTGCGTTTGGGGCTTATTTCGGGGATCTGCACATTCACCAAATGGCAGGGATTATCCCGGATTTGCCTTGGGTGCACCCAATCCATAAGGATGAGACTGCAGTCAATGGGAGGTCGCATCAAATTTGGCATTCGGATGTTAGCTATGAGATTCAACCTCCTGGTTTGACGTTGTTGAAGATGGATACTTTGCCTAATGCTGGCCCGGAGGGGAGTTTGGCTGGGGGTGATACGATTTGGGCAAGTGGGTATGCTTTGTATGAGTGTGAGCTTACTTCGTCTTTTTTCATTTTTCTGGGGAGATGTTTGTGAGGGCTAATCTTGGCGTTGACAGCGCTATCACCTAAGTTGCGGTCTTTCCTGGAAACGCTGGAAGCCAAGCACAGCGGCCTTGAACAAGCGGAGAAAGCACTACGGACAAATGGCTGCTTGCGCAGGAACCCGATTGAGACTATTGTGAGTCTATAATCCAACCAACTACCACTAAGAATGTCCCATTATGAGGCTCACATCATCAGCACCCCATCGTCCGTACGCACCCCGTGACCAAGTGGAAGACGTTATACGTCAATGAGAACTTCACTAGGGAAATTATTGGACTTGAGAAGCGAGTAGGGGATGGCATTCTTGACACTCTGTACCGAACTGTCGCTGAAGGCTACGAATTCCAAGTCCGGTGGAAGTGGAGCAAGAACGCTGTCGCCATCTGGGATAATCGGGCAACTTTTCACACCGGGATCTTTGATTACTGTAAGTGTTGACTTCTCGTACTCTGAAGGTTCCTATTGGAAAAGAGCTTGGCTAATTCGACTTATAGTTCCGCATCTGCGACATGGTTTGCGGGTTGCTCCGCAGGCTGAGAAGCCCTATCTCGATTCTGACTCTAAGACCCGGAAGGAAGCGCTTCATCAGGAAAAGAGTGGAAATTAGTAGATTTGACTCATTAATTACTATAGTTCCATGCGTAAAAATCATTTGAGCCGGACGTATCCGCGATTGTGATCAGGGGCCGTTAGGGCTCGCTACAATAACAAGGACATCCTGAAATATCCACGGATCAAGTATGAAAAAGAGGCGTCTCGAAACCTCAGCTGACACGAGCGTTTAATTTCAAGGGATTCGTCATCACCGGTGGAATTGTCACCATTCTTCCATAGGTACATGTTGTTCCAAAAATGATACCATGCACATGAACTCATTCAATATAGCTTTAGCATAGGCGGCCTGTTAATCGAATAGCTTCAAGGCATGCGGGGTTCCAGCCGCCAAAGCTAACGGTTAAATTGACAAGCTTCTGCCACGTCTGTCAAGACTCAAATTAATCAGTTAAGCTTTAGCTCTATTGTCATCATATCGCGTGCCATGTCGCAATCCGTGAACCCTTATCTCCCTGCATGAACCTTATACTAATCTAAATTGATGACTTAATTGACTCTAAAATCACGACAGTTCATCCTTCAACCCTGAGAGAATGTATACCACTGCAGTATCGGTGATGTCGACTTTCGAAGTCCGCGGATGAGAAGATTCGGCGGTTATTTTCACTAGATGCTCGGGTGATTTCTCTCTTAAGGATATCCGCAGTTGGTCCGTATATTGAGTTAATCGGCTTAAGTTGTCGTTAGCAAGGATAACGTCACTTTGATTGGGCGGTCTAATAGCTTCATATTTAATTGGCTAATATTGTCTCCAATGCAACCATGAGTCAATTCGTCAAGAATATGGCATATAGATCTGTGTCAGATTAAGATTGGCATCCATGTCAGCCCTAATACAGAAGAGTCTCACCAAGTATGCTATACGAACACTTAGCCACAATACGTGTATGTTAGTCCTATATCAGGTATATTAATCTTGATAATATAAGGTACTTACAGTCAAGACAGCACTCTTCCTAGGGGCCTACTTACCTCCCCTTCCCATGAACCCTTAAATCTCCAAAAGTCCCAACATAAGACAGGATCACCACTGCACCAAACCAATCAACAATCAACCATGCATTTCCTCCCGCTCCTCCTCTTATATTCCGCGCTCGCCATAGGACAACTCATTGGCCCAGTAGGCCCAACAACTGACCTATTCCAAAAGACCCATGAATGTAACATCCTCTCCTACGGCGCAGTCGCCGACAACAGCACGGACATCTCAACAGCCCTCGAAACCACCTTCAACGACTGCGTTAGTCCGAACCCAGGAAGTCGGCTCATTGTTCCGGAAGGTCAATATCTGATCAATCGAGGCGTGGTGCTCAGCAATGCGACGAATTGGGCCTTCCAATTAGATGGACTAATCACGGCCGCTTATGGCGGAGATTGGGAAATTGAGCGTTCGTTGATCCTTCAGGGCTTTGCTGGCATTGATGTGCTTAATGCTACAATCAATGGAGAGGGAGATAATAAGTTTTTGTTAGATGTTATTGTTATCGTAAATGGTGAGTTTTATGTTATCCTTTTTTGGTCTGCTAGGGTTGGAAAGGAAACTGACTCGTGTTAAAGCCGTTGACTTCGAGTTCTACTCTTCCAATGGATTGGGCGCTTTCCAAGGTCAGTGATATCTGTATCGGAATTTGAATAAGTGTAAGCATTTTCTATTGCCTTTGATCGAATTCTATCGATCTAATATTTGACCACAGTACCGATCGACCTCGTCTCGTCCGCTTGATATCCCCGACCAACGCCTCCGTCCATGACCTGATCCTAGTGGATAGTCCCAAGTTCCACATTATCCTCGACTTCGCCGTGAACGTCGAAGCCTACCATCTCACCATCCGCGGAGCCAACCTGGGCAGCTACGACGGTATAGACGCAATCGGGACAAACTACTACATCCACGACAACGAAGTATGTCCCAATCTCCCTCTCCAAACGCACAAACAAAGGACACCCTAGCTAATAAACAACGCCCAAAAAAAAAAGGTAACAAACCGCGACGAGTGCGTCTCCGTGAAGAGTCCCTCTCACCACGCCCTAGTCGAAAACCTAGTCTGCAACCAAGCAGGCTCCGGAATCTCAATCGGCAGCCTAAACGTCTCAGCCGAGATCTCAAACATCGTACATAAATACCCTCTCCTCCTCAAAACCCTAACCAGCCACGATCACCAAAAAGTCTAGCAAACAACTAAAAACCGAAACAGGTCGCCCGCAACATAAACATAATCCAAGGCAACAATATAGCCTTCATAAAAACCTACCCCGGCGGCTCCGGCTACGTAACAAACATAACCTTCGAAAACTTCCGCTCAAAAGCCAGTCTCTACGGCCTAAATATCAACCAATACTGGCAAAACACCTTCACCCCGGACACCGGAGCCGTGAAGCTAAGCAACATCGTCTTCCGCAACGTCTCAGGCTCTGTCGCTGACGGCGCGAAACGGCCCCCGCTGTACCTGATCGCAAACGACCTCACGTATGCCACGAACGTGACCGTGGAGGATATCTCTGTGTGGACAGAGTCCGGGGACGAGGTCGTTAACAGGATTAGCAATGTTTTTGGGATGGGGGATGACTCTTATGGGGTTAAAGATGGGCTGAAAGCGTTGGGTGAGGGGGAGGTGCCGAAGACGTATACTAGCTCGTATACGATTACTGCGTCGCCGACGGGGTGGGTTGCGCCTGCTTCGCCGACGTGGGCGGCGCCGAGTTCGGGATATGGAAGTAAGTTTCTCTAGACATGGCGCTAGGGCGTTTCTGTTAATGATGTATAGCGGCGTCTCCGATTCCGGTGTATACTCCTTCTCCTTTGTGGAGGCCTGGTGGTGTGGATTATGATTTGCATTATTGGGGGAGCTCTTAAATATTGTGGGCTTGTCATATGTACTATGTTAGTAGTGAGGTTGAAGGAGCATGAATTTCTCTAGAATCAAATTCTAGGGAAAAGAGTGTTGCCATGTTACATTAGTGAAGATATAGATAGATAGAAATCCTCTATTGAATGATATTTTCTGTCTAGATCCGGTCAAAAGATATATATGTACATGTAAGAACAACAATTGCTGTAGGTACCCATATAAATTTTAGAGTAGCTTATCAAAGTCGATGGCAAGTGAGAGGGGGAAGAAGAAGGCATTTATAGTTCCACTGGAAACCGCCTCCGAAGCTTCTCACCATATCTCATCAACAATAAAGTCGTCGGGGCGATGGCAAGCGCCACAAGGCCCAGAATGCTGTTGCCCCATCCGTAGCCCAGGCGATCATACATGGCCGGCCCTGACATTGGCAAAAGTGCCGCGAAAACAGATCGAATTAAATTGTTGGCAGCCATGGCGCTAGCGGCATATATAGTAAAAACATCGACAAGGTATACCTGGACGACCAGGAAACCTGTTACAATCCCTAACCCCACAACGCCTGAGCCTATGATAGGGGCTATCCAGTGGGCGTGAGCCTGAGCAGACCAGCCAAACCATAGCATTCCAAAACCGAATACAGTGAACCCGAGAGTTGCAGGAGGCAGCCGATCTTCGGGAATGACTCGGCCATGTCGGACTTGTTGTCGTTTGACGTACCAATCCGCGAAGCGTCCTACCACGAACTGCCCTATAAGGTATCCAATTCCCTGACCGAGGTAGGCGAGGCCAATCTCACCTGTATTAAAGCCATACTCCTCGCCAAAGAGTGTGGGGAAGGCTGTGACCATGAAATACATGTATATATAAGGTATAGAGTTGTAGAGAGAAATGATCATCACAATGGGAGAGCCAAGGACGAGCTTCATGGGTCGAGAACTCGCTCTCCGTAGGGTTTGCCATTGACTTTCGCGACTACCTTGTCTTTTCTGGATTCCTAGTCTTGCCGCCTTTTCTCTAAGAAGTACTGGCGCATACGTCTCCCTTAGTAGTAAAAACGACAATATGGTAGTGCAGCCGACCTGTGTCGCTTGTCAGCACCTGGGTTTCTATTCATGGATATATGTTGATTCTGGGATTTACCACGATGGCTTCTAGCCAAAAGGTCCATCTCCATCCAACGTTTAGTGCCATATATCCTCCTATAATTGGGCCTGAAGTATATGTGAGAGAATGTGAGAGAATGTCCATTTCAGGGATATGAGGCGATTATGTGAAGGCACATATAAAATGCTTCCCAGAGTGAACTTACCAATTACCGTGCCCTAAAAACCGCAATCAGTCAACAAAATGGTCAGATGCCGGATAGAGTTTACGTACTGATAAAGTCCCAATTGTCAACAAGGCAAGCGAGCTCCCACGCTTCTCAAGAGGTATCATATCCGCTACATACCCTCCTGCCAATGCATTGGGCACAGAACCAGCCAGCCCCAGAAGCACTCGAGCCAGAGCCAACATGGGTACATTGACACTAACAGCACAGAGAATCGAAGAAATAAGGAATACTACATTTGATGCATTCATCACCTGCCTTCTTCCGTATATCTCACTAAGAGGTGAGCTAAGCAATGGCCCTGTTGCAAACCCAATAACATGAACCGAGATAAGAAATGGCGATACGGCGGGATTTGACGTGTGAAATTCTTCGAGGACCAGTGGTACCCCTGGAGTGAAAATGGACGATGCAACGGCACTGAGTGAGTCCAGATGTCAGCCATGATTTATAACGTAGCTGAAATAGAGTCATGAGAATGGGCCTACTCATTCAACGTGGCAAAGGCAACCAAGAATATTATGGTCTTTTTCCAGGCGTTTGACCAGTTCGTTGGGTTTTCAGGGTCATCTTCGCCGTCCCAGCCCACATTGCTATCTGAAACCTCCGAAGGTATCTGCGACACACCGGCATCGGCTTCCTTCGAGTTGTGAGCGTCGATATATTGTGACGGCATTGTGTTTCAGCTCTATAAGACATGTGTTTTAGTCGAGGATTTAGGCAGTTCTCTGGGGTTCTTCCTGACTCCAGCTCTTTTTAACGTCCCTGGAAGCCATGCACGAGAGCATTGGAAGACGTAAAGACTTCCTTCTTGGAACTAAATCGGTAGATTGATCATTGTGAAAGCATTCTTTACCAAGCAAGGGGCTAGTAGTACGCGGAGAATAAGTTGATCATTACCGTCAACCCGTTTGGAATGAGCAAGGAATCATGTTATTGGGTGGCTTACGACGACTTCTATCATGCGTCGCTGCCAATATGATCTATCTCAGGGAGGAGATCTATTGCTAATGATCATATCGCTGCAAGATACCCTCGGCCAAGGGTATGACTGGGCTAGCGCTGGAGGTATCGCATGTCCCACTGGTATCAAGAGCAGTTTTCAGTCCAATTCGTACTTGATTTCGCCAAAGAGGAAGGTGTCTATGATGCATATAACCAGATTCCTATCCGGCGTCTTGTGAAGCAGAAGACGATAATAAGCCATGGATGACAAGGAAAGGAAAAGGGGTAAGCAAACAAAAAAGAATATGGGAGGTCAAGTTCGGACATTTCAAGTTCGGACATTTCAAGTCCGACTACCCAAAAAAGAGAGTGCATCGTCCGTGAATCGAACACGGGCCTCATCGATGGCAACGATGAATTCTACCACTAGACCAACGATGCTTGCTTGTAGAGAACATCTGTTATTTAGGTTTATCACTCTAATTGCACTCGCAATAGAAGTTTTACCTACTTCTACCTATTCGCCGATACTACTGGTTGTATCGGAATCTGCCATAAGGTGACTGTCCAACTAGAGCTGTTATTCCAAATTGTTGAATGGGGTCGAGGTGCCATGACGCACTTACTGCAAAACTGGGATACAAAGCGAGGGGCTCATGTAATACTTTTCATAGTCAATATATGTTGGAATTCGTCAGCAAGCGCGCCCTGAGCTTGTGCAAGAATCTATGCCCAGAGGATGACCACAAAATCCGACAGCCTCCCCATCCCTTCATACGCAGGAAAACAAGGGGTACTATGAGTGAAGCGACTAATACAGTCCTCGGATGCTCCGGGCATTAAGGAGCTATACATGGCACTGGCCCACATTGATTCTAGGACTAGAGCCAAGCCAGAGTCATATTCCAGAAGCGAATTTAGCTTAGTGTTTAATCGCTTGTACAGGGTAAGGGACGGACATCTTTAATATCCATGCCGGAAGATAAGATTGACTCGAAGACATTCTCATTCTTTTGAAAGCCTAACATAGAAACCTCGTGGCTCCGAAAACCGGTCGTATATCAAATAAGAGAAGGATTGAGTAACTCATATGAACTTTAATGTAGTCACGCGTGCTCAACAATTTAGCAGCTTGAAGGAAACCATGACAAGCGAATTGGGAGAATTTCTACAACGGATCGTTAAAATGCCGGATGATGATCTAGAGTATCTCGCTCTACATGCAATGCCCGTGCTCTGTGATAAATCCGTTCTTGCACGGACTCCTTCGTACCTTGATCTAGCAAAGACCAGTTTTTGAGTGAGGAACATTGGTGAGGAACATTGGATAAGAACCTTAGGAACACAGCCGTGGATGCTGTCATCGAACAAAATTCGTTGAAAGCACAAATGAAGCATATTGGGATCCAGTGAGCCAGATTAGGGCATAGTTACGAAAGCACTGCTGAGTTGGCGCCAATCCCCAAGCTCATCGTGGAAATGTATTTGCCTAGTGGACACAAAGCATGACTTTATCGCTGGGCAGAATCCGGACATGTTCCCAACCTTTCTAGTTTTGGAGTTCCGCGTCTTGCTATAGAACAACTAACAGGTATAATCGTAGATTTGTAGGTTACGAAGGAATTCAGGTATTACAGGGCTCCACAAAAGTATATATGTGCCGAACTCTAGACCCTACCCAGATTGTCTGATAACTACTTCCTTGCGTGATCGAGAAATCAAACGACTAGAGGCGGTTGCTTCCTCATCTGATGGCCTGGGACCTCAGTACATGGTGGGTTAGAGATCCTCTCGAGACAGTCTGTTCCTCCTTCCTCTTCCAGTGCTCCGTTGGCCTATATGTAGGCGAAGAACAATATTTTCGCTTTAGCTATATACCCAAGAAGAAAGCAGTTCCCATTATAACCCCCATACCGAACTCTGGAGAGATGATTGCGTGCTGTGTAATTCGCAGGACAGTCGAGAATCTCGCCGTATATGAACCATGATTCGAGAAGTCTTCAAATATGTCCAAGAAAATGCTGGAGATGATGATGCTTATGTCAAGATCCTAAGCTCTAGGAGGCTCCCTTTAATCGACACCATATGCGTGCAGAGGACAGATTTGGAGTGTATATAGATGTGATAATAGGCTATTGTTTCATTTATATCCGGAGGCATAGGCGGAATGGAATACTGGATCCCATGGGTATGTAAACATTAGTGGCAACCCTTCAAGAGATGGGCAAGCCTATTATAAGTTATTTCAATGCCCATAGGTATTCACTTCTGAGTTACCAGCAACGTCATGGGAGCGAAGGGTCTCAATCTACAGGATTAAGTACCGATTCATTAGATCTATTAACAACACCATGGGTTGACACTGGACAAGAATAAAACTTACTCTTTCTATGCTCATTACACGGCGCAAATAGATGTCAACAATTTTATGTTGCCGCCAAAACTTCAGGTTACAGCACTTCTAAATAGCAAATCAGGAGAGTGCCACTCGGGTCTCAGCATATTGCGAGCACTGCATTTCATATTCGAGAGAAAATCTGTCACCACTTTGTAGTGACTATGATCATGTAATGCGATCACTAACTGGGCTATAGTATGAAGGTATTTGATCTCCAACATGGATTACATGGGATTAGTACCTTTCACAGTACGGCCTAAATCCCACCACACACAGAGCACCGACAGCCCTTGGTAGCCTAATCACAAATAGTACCCCAAGAGATGCTGTGGTTCAAGATCTCTGTATTGATTCAAATATTTAGCAGATTTTTTCACCGCAACCCAATCAGTGCATCTTCGTGGATAATTTGAGTCTTACAAACCTCCGAAAGTTCCTATACAGGTTTTTTAACTCCATCTCAATGTACTCTTGAATTGATTCAAACGCCTTAGCAGACTTGCCACTAAAGTTCACTAGTAGTTTACTCAGGTGTTGATGGTAGGCAAGGCCTCACAGATCTCAGGCTCCCTCAAGTTACAACAAACTACCGTATTTTCTGGACCAGGGTAAGTATACAGGGCGTGCTCTAGGGCATAGTTGACACGTGACGTGTCTACAGGATAACGATTCCGTGCATCATGGGGCAAGCTGGTCGTATCGGCTTAGACGTGTGTACTCCGATTGTAGCCAAGAGAAACGTATCCGGGCCTTGACGTGGGAGCAGCGCCTCGTTACATTCGCTGGTGCCTGTTGTTGGTATGCCAGGCTGTTTTAGGTTTTCGATGATGTAGGGATGCCATTATAAATGTCGCACTTGTATGTACCGTGCATGAAAGACGTAATTTCAGATTTGTTAAATTAAGTAACAAAGGCATGTAAATGCCGAGGTTGTAGTACAAAGGACGGTAGGTCTGTTCCAGTGTGCTGTACCTGCATTATGGGGCGTCTATGGGGTTTTTTCATTTTACTCTGAAAAATAAAATCAATGACGATTTTTAAGTCTAGGTTACGTCCTATCTCTATGATTAGCTGCGTGGTGCGCGGCAATTGTCGTGGTCTTTGGTTGAGGGAAACGAGTTGTTAAATATATGTTCAGAAGTCCTTTTATTAGCAGCTGCACGCTGTAACCCTACACAAACCAACAAAAGGGTGTCCTACACAAAGCCATATCAAGTCCTTTTAACATTCAGACCTTGTCTTATCCAGATTTGAGACGAATTGAAGACATAGGGAATATGAATAGAAAACCCGATTTCACACTTTAGCACTGTACCCCTGGTCACGTTTGACTCGTGGATCTCCCCCAGACAGACAAGTATAAGGATCTAGATTGTTTACAATGCTTTTCTTTTGGAATGGCAGGCGTACTCCAGATAAAAATAATTCTTACGGTCTTCCTTGTGCCAATATAAATGTTAGGCATGACTGTCATATGAACTCTAGCTGATCCGATCCGTAAGTGCACTCCCTAGATCCTAGCAGTGGATGCATATATACTAGACAAATTTAATATGTGAACATGATTGGATGGACTATGACAGGATCGCCCGGCACTGCAGTTCGGGATCGACCTCAAGGATGGAGCATGGTGCGTTGTTCGAACTACTAGAGAACCGTTCAGACAGTGAAGCGCTCTTGAGGGAATTCGTGCCAGAGAAAGATAGTGGTGGATTTTGCGTTACCATGTTTAATGAACCTTATGCAGCATAGTGGTGGTAGTGACATGGTTCCAATCATCGAGCTTGATCAAGGCAATGCTGATTGTCTCAAAAAGTAGACACTCTTTTAGATTCGGGTTCGGTTGTTAGTCTGGGCGATAGTTCAGCGATCCAAGGTCAAGTGAAAGCAATGATTACTTCATGCAAGGGTCACCCTCTCAACCGAAGGGAAATAGAAAAGGAAAGAATGGATCACCATGAAGCATGCAAGATGACCTCATGCAGGGCCTCCGTGCAGAAATTCGGAACTCGTTATTCGAGGACACGAGGGCAGAGAGTATCAGGTGGTGTTTTGCCATGCGCCCATTGTCAGTCACGGGGAGCCAACCACAATGGAGTTATCCCATGTATGCACCTAGGGAACAAGCCTGAATGAACCGGAATAAATCGCGTTGAGAGGCGAAGTTCATCTGATACTCGTGTTTGTCTCATAAGACATGCTATGCTATCTTCAAGACCTTTTTGAATCCGGTATCCACGGGAACATCGGTGTCGATGATGTAGGATGATGTGTTAGAGATACTACTACAGTTGAAACCCCCGCATTCGAACCGGCCGAACATGATGTAAACCAACCTGATAAGGTCCCTTTTCGATCCTAGCCAAGAACAAAATTTATCTATCGAATTGAATCACCTTTTTCCTTTCCTTTACCTCGGACTATGGTTGTGTTTTCGTCGTCGCTGATGATGATCTGCCTCAGCGCCTCCCTTGAATCCTGCCTTATTTCCTTGGCACTGGGCTCTGCTGTCATGGCCCGAGCTCATTAATCTCGGACAAATCCACTTTTGCGCCAGGCAACCAGCAATCGTTGGTTGTAGAACGAATACGAGCAAATGTAGGCCAATTTAAACTCGTCGACCTACTTGCTTATGTATATATGGAAGACATATTTATAGTTTTAGTTTCTTATACATAAAAAAAACATATACGGGGTACCTGATCCAGAAATATAATACATGGTGAGTTAGTTACATACTTTCAAACTTGATACGGTGCTAGGAAAGGCGCCTATTTGTGTTTCTTGTGCTTATCGCAATCCCCCTCGTCTTTAATCAAACCCAATCCATTGACGACTAGGTAGGTAACTACAATATTAAATTGCCTCAGCGGTTTGGGCCAAAATTTGAAACTGGATATACGTATATGCATATACGAAGGGCGGAGTAAGGTAAAGCACGACCTTTTTTTTTCCCCCTCCCTATAACCTCCATTAAGCAGTTGAACGCGTGCTACGGTCACCTGCCCTCCTTCTCTCCAAGCTAAAGCTCTTCTAACTTAAAATGTACAATTCGGATGCTGGACTTGATCAGCTCCGCTCGGCGCGGCTTGCCGTGATCTTCCCACCACAGCTTTCTGGGTTGGTATGGTATGTACCCAGTACCTTACCAAACGGTAATCGGATCCTAGGTGCACTGCCAGGCCGTCTCGTCTGCCCAATAATCTGCTACTAGTTCACTTACTAGACTCTAGACTCTTCCTCCCTGTAGAGTAACGCTTACCTTCTTCGTACCTTTGGGTAGTATAAACAACAATCTGGTCAGGGATGGCCATGTTAATGAACGGTTTAGGAGTGATTGCTGTGGTACTTCATATTAGTATATACTATGCATATGATCATAATCAAATACAGCTCTTGACACCTTCAAATGCAGGTGATGTTTTAATTGTGAAACAAATCAAACCGTGTAAACAGTGATCAATCAAGTTGAAATTGGACGTACGGGAAATAATGCGACCCCAATGGAATTGAGATGGCTGGAAAGATCCCCAACACTAACGCAAATGTTGGCTGACTGTGTTTTGGTGGCTGAGCCTCCTTATACTGCACAATAGTACATAGAAAAACCAAGAGTCTTACGATACTTTCTAATGGGGTAAACAGCAACCATACTATTGCAAATATGCCGATCTGAGCCTCTATCTGGATCCGCTATTAGATCCATTCTACGCTCTAATGAGTGATAATGTCTCCATTCAATAGATTGCCTGAGAGTCTTGTGCATACGAAGCACCAGGAAATAAAAGGAGGAAAAGGACGTGCCCGATTTTATGCCAAACCCAGCTATTCAGGGACAATGGGTCTCGGCTGCATGCTAATCGGCGATTTCTTTGGCCGGCCAGTGTGACCGTTGTGGATTAAGCGAAATTGATTGGGGAGATCCACGGCTTCCCGTTGGCTACAGGACCTAGAGTTGGGCCTCATTCCCAATCATGATTGGAAACCTGGAGGTCACGGAAATGATGATTGGACTGATGGTTGGACTAAGACTGGAATGATTTTTTGAAAAATTTTTTCTTTCTTTTTTACTTTTCCTCACCACCAAGGCTCTTTGCTTTCCTTCTAAGACAACCTTACTCCCCTGCCCCATAATCACCTTTTGTCACATTTTGATGCTTGGGTCGGCGTCTACTATTCCCGTTTCCTCCGAACCTCCGCCGTACCCGCCCAGTCAGACCCGATGCTTGGATCTAGTTATCTAGATAATGTATACCTTATGGGGCTTTCGGACTTAATCCGTAGTATCGCCGTACCCTGGACTGGACAAGGACAGAAATTTTCTGTCACTTGCTTTTGTTCTCTCCTTGCAATTGACCTTTGGGTTCCTTCTTTACGGAGTAGGCACCTCGGCACTAGGTTTTCAGTTGTTTCCTCGGTACCTCCTGATGCTCACTAGGCCCAAAGTAGAATCGACCTCCTCCTGCCCAGAAGAGGGATAGCGGCATCGACAGGAGGACTTCCATTGGGAAATAAGTCGTGACGACACGATACGGGCCAAATCGAGTAATACCGATACTAGGTACCGCCCCGTAATCGTATCCGCCGACGTCCGTCGCCCCGTCGCTCTTCACCTTCTGGCGCTTCGCTGCAAAAATCCTCACTTATTGTTTTCTAATATACTTTACTGCTTACTTACCTTTCTCTTCCTCTTTCACTTCTTTTTCTCCTCCTCACTCCCTTCCCCTTCCGTCTCATTCCCCTTCCCTCCCTTTCAATACACCTTAATCTCGCCAACTCTCCGGCTCCGTGGCCAACTACCGATCCTCCCTCGCGGACTTTGATCTCGTTCCTGGTTTTCTCACTTTTCGGCCCTTACGGGACCGCCTTGCGTCAGAGGAACCCTTGCAACGTGACATCCACCAGAACCATCCTCGTTTGGCCGCTGGAGACCGGAGCCCGCGCTCCCCAACTATAACTCAATCACTTATTTTCTCCACCTGTCGGAGTGTGCCTGCCAGTGATCGAAACGTTTTTATTCCCCAAGTGCCTCGCCAACACCCGTCACGTTGACGCTTAGAAGTCCCCCTTTCCGTTAGCTCCACCGAGGATTTGCTGACCTTCGATCCCTTCTTCGCGGCATTCTTCCACCCTTTCAAACCTTCTCGACGTAACATTGACACACACGGAGGGAACCCTTGGAGTCCTGTGAGAGACTCGCCGCAGAGATGAATCCCACTCTTCCGACTTGGAAGGATCGGACGCAAAACCAGTTCGGGAAGCTTCAAATTCAAGTACCATGGCGCTCGATCCAGCTCCTGGTACCGCACCGTATGCGTCGGAAAATTCGGTCAAAGTTGAGGAGTAGGATAGCGCCTACGTCGTCGATATCTTCTTTGCAAACTTCGTTTTCGCCCGTGGACACTCTCCGGTCTCTACAAAGTCACCGGTGGACGACCTACGACTTTCAATACTTGCTTTTGTTAATTGTTGGTATCTTCTCATTGACCGTCATTGAGTCGCCCGGGCCTTTGGCCAAGACAGCTATGTTCACGATGTACATTGTCGCCCTCCTACTCCCCATCACACGTCAGTTCTTTCTGCCGTTCCTTCCGATTGCTGGATGGCTTTTCTTCTTCTACGCTTGCCAGTAAGTAAATTCTACGCTTGATTCTGCTATCATACCCAGCACAGAAGACAATTACTAAACAGCTTGACTCCAGATTCATTCCAAGCGATTGGCGCCCTGCGATCTGGGTCCGGGTACTGCCGGCATTGGAAAACATTCTCTACGGCGCCAACATTAGTAACATTCTGTCTGCTCATCAAAATGTTGTGCTCGATGTGCTGGCATGGCTTCCGTATGGTATCTGCCATTACGGAGCTCCTTTCGTCTGCTCTCTCATCATGTTCGTTTTTGGGCCTCCCGGCACTGTGCCCATCTTCGCGCGGACTTTCGGATACATCAGCATGCTTGCAGTCACCATTCAGCTGTTCTTCCCCTGCTCGCCTCCGTGGTACGAAAACCTGTATGGCTTGGCGCCGGCCGACTACTCGATGCCCGGTAATCCAGCGGGTCTTGCTCGCATTGACAAACTTTTCGGCATCGATCTATACACTTCGGGCTTCCGACAGTCTCCTGTCGTTTTTGGTGCGTTCCCGTCGCTACACGCCGCTGATTCGACTCTGGCAGCACTGTTCATGAGCCAAGTGTTCCCCAGACTGAAGCCCTTGTTTGTGACTTACACCCTCTGGATGTGGTGGGCAACTATGTACCTGTCTCACCACTATGCGGTTGATCTGGTTGGTGGCGGACTTTTGGCCACGGTCGCATTCTATTTCGCAAAGACTCGCTTTTTGCCCCGCGTTCAAAGCGACAAGATGTTCCGGTGGGACTACGACTACGTGGAATACGGGAGTTCGTCTCGGGAATATGGCTACGACTTAGCCATCGACGGCGACTTCAACCTTGATAGCGATGAGTGGACGGTTGGTTCTTCTTCCTCCGTTTCCTCCGGCTCCCTTAGTCCCGTTGATGATCATTACACCTGGGAAGGTGAAGCTCTTGCTTCCCCTGCCTCTGACATCGAATCCGGAAGACATATGTTCAGCCCGTGATTCAGATTCATCAGCTTGACTTGCATATACCGCTTTCGCGTTTTCCATCTATTGACGAACGGCGTTTTTGCCATTTTATGACATGCTGGATTCTTATTGCATTGAGCAATTTCGACACATATATTTTTAATACGCCTGCGTTCTGTTTCGGCACGCCAGGCTCTAATGGTTTTATTGTGTTCACTTTTGGACAGAATTGCCTGGATACGGCCGTTTCCTCTCGCATTTCCAACTGTACATGCATACTTTGTCGCGAAATCAGTTTGGCTGTATTGCCGCGTGGTCCTACAGCCCCATGTCTCCTCGAAGCTCCGTCAATAATCTTAATACCGAAGACTAGCAGACTTGGCACGATTTCGCTGTCCAAGTGCTTGAGCTTTACTGGTGTCCTCGGAGTCATTCGTTTGTACATTTTTTCACTTCTTACCTGGACCTTTCCAGGTCGGACGATCTCGTCCAATTCCGACTACTGTCTTTCGCTATTCTCTAACTGGTCGAGCGTTTTGATTCGCTTCTATTACCTTTCTGCTCGGCCAGGTACATATACTTTTTTTTTTTTTACATTTCGTGTCGATCGCTCACTATTGGCGCCTGGATTGAGGTCCATATGGGAGAAAGAAAAGTGTTGGGGCGTCTTTTGCATGCACTTCACTCGCTGTGCTCAGAAGGGGTTGATGCTTATTTATTGACCTTTGCATTGGCATATAGAGAGGGGCAGGACAACCTGTTTTACTCTCGTGTGGTGGTTTGCCCTGGAGCATATATTTTGATTTTCTATAAAGAGGACATTGGTGATGTGGAGCGGCAGCCCTAGTCTGTTGCATCTACCAAGAAATGGAGACGTTAGGAGACACCGGTATTTGCGATGGTTAGGTGGCAGATGTTGACGGAGGCATCTCGAGCCCTAACCCCTTGGTGCAGTACTTAATGGCTGAACCTTTTGCTGTCGAAAACATCTCACAACTCGACGCCTTGCTGCTTGACACAGGCCTTCGGGTCAGGACGTGTGGCAAAGCGCATATGAATGCTTTTTTCATGGCATTATTATTAATTATAATCCCATCGGTAACGTTATGATTTATGAAGAACTTTGTACATTACTGTTTGATTCTTGTGACTATACATCTTCTTGGCTTGAACAATTTCAATGACCTTCAACCACAATTGCATTGACATAAAACATGAGACACTTCGCTCAGTAGTTAAACTTCTGCGGCTTGAGGTTGATTAGTCTTTTCAACGAAGGGGCTTGCATGAGCTATATAAAGGTTTCAGAGACGTTGTACGATAGCCAGCCCTAAGTACCCTATCAGCAGTCTACTTACTGGTGTGAACTGACAACATTTAAGCCAAGTCACCCTCAAAGATAGTCCGAATAAATAAATAAATTAAATAGATTGATTGCTCATCACATCTTAAAAGTCTTGTCCGTCTATCTGTATAAGCGTTGCCTTCTTAATCCATCCATCCATAACACATAAGAAACAGAATTAGTGCAGGATAACAATGTACGCTGAAAGTTAAGTAATTAAAAAAGAAAAGGGGTATATTAAGTTTACTCTTCGAAGATCTGCACCCGGTCAGCGTACTCTTTGATTTTTGACACAAAGGTTTCTTCGATCTCGTCGCCGTGGCCGCCTGCTACGCGGAGGATGAGTTCGTTGAGGTATGCTCGGCCGAGAATGTCGACGTGGTCACCTTTAGTATCGTCATTGTTAGTTAAATTCTTGATTTATTCAGGGGGAGGGCAGAGGCTTGTTGAGGATGATGGGCAGGTAGAAAGAGTTGGAAGATGAGGAAAAGAAGGGAAGACGTACCTGTGTTTGGGCCACCGCGTGGTGAGAACCTGTCTGGTTCGTGGGGCATCTCGAAGACCTTGATTTTTACGCCGGCCGGGTTATACCGTTTGATGTGCCATCCTTTGGCGCACATGTAGCCTGTGCTGAGTAGGTTGACTGTACCGTCGCCCTCGCCCATGACGACGCCGTGGTCGACTCCGTCGTTGTTGGTGACGGTGGTGTCGATGCTGACGTTTAGGTTGACGAGGGGATCGCGTTCCTCTTGGTAGAAATAGCTGCGTTCGGTGGGTTTGCCGACGCCATAGAAGCAGTATATCTTCATGTCTGGGGCTAATGGTAGACGGGCTTCGAGGGGATTGAGCCATGTGCGAGGGTTGTTTTCGTTTGCCTCGACTTCCGCGGTTGTGTGTGCGACTCCGTGTGAGTAGCTACTCAGGACAAGGTTGCGATACCACTCGTCGCTCGAGTCTAAGAGGTACAAGAGGCTTTCGGAGACGGTGAGGTTCTTGGCTGTTAGGGATGAGTTGGTCTCTCGGAATCTGAGCAGGTTTCCGAAGCTCATGGACTGGCCGGGCAGGTCGTCCGGGGCCCATGTGGAATTGCCCCATACAGCGTCTCCACCTTTAGGGAGCATGCTGGAGATTCCTGGCATAGCCCGGAAGATCTCAGCTCTTTCATCCTTGGATAAGAACTTCTCTAGTCCGTACACAGCGAAGGCGTTCAACTGGGCGGTATCCCTCATTTCGCCGGATAGGACGGCTGTCAAGCCCTTGACGGCGCCCAGCATGCACCCACTGATGTTGACCCAGGAGGCAATGTGCTTGTTAACCCAGTCCTTGCCTCCTTTACCATGCTCCGGATGTTCCACCCACTTGAAGAAGTATAATACAACCTGCGAGCCCATACTGTGCGAGGCCAGGGCCACTTTTTCTCCTCTCACGAGAACAGCAGTCTCAATGTAGGACTTCAGCCGACTAAAGTACTGATCACGGATCTCCAAGTTCAAGTAGGACAGTCTCCAATCATAGGCGGCAGTAAAGGCGTTGGTCGGATCATACCCAATGGTCGCCAGGTTCTCGAGGATTTTATTCCAGATCCAGTAGCCGGTGATGAAGAAATCGGTCGCATCGAAACCCTGAGCTGCGCGCAATTTGATTCCCGGTGGGTCCAACCCGGTGTCTTTGTCCAGCATGATATGGCTCTTCCACTCTGCTTTATCCAAGACCAGAGCGCGCATCATGCTCCAACTGCCCCAAAGCCTCCGACGGAAGTACTGGCGGGATGACAGCTTGGTGCCCCAGCTCTCGAGTCCGGTAGAGATAACACCGGGGATCATGACCACGGGGTGCTTGGCCTGAACACCCTGCTGTTGAAGCTGTAACC
Source organism: Aspergillus leporis (assembly GCA_009176345.1). NCBI lineage: Eukaryota > Fungi > Ascomycota > Eurotiomycetes > Eurotiales > Aspergillaceae > Aspergillus > Aspergillus leporis. Next base: position 509,200 of record ML732150.1, on the reverse strand, counting down.
CGACGGCGAATGAATCGTAACTAACGGCATCGCGCTCGTGCTGCTACCCGATTTGAAAAGCGATTAGATTAGATCAACCATGTGCATGTAGGGCACGAGGGGCTGACATACCGAGAACTCACTCACGTCCTTCATAATACCCTGTGGGATAACATCCATCAATGCGTCCAAGTTCAGATCCATCAGCGCATCGAGACTGATGACGTCCTGCTGGTTGGCAAAAAAAGCGGCGACCAGAATTCCGAAGATGCCGCCCAGCACGAAGATAAGGCCATTGCGCCGTTTGCTCCGCGGTTTGGTGACAAATGACTGGGATTTCTGTTTTTCGGGCTCCGTCACAGCTAGTGTAGCGGTAGATATTTTGGTTTCATCATGAGCCGAGTCCGTAGGAGAGGACTGGTCACTGTCGTCCTTGGCCAGGCGACGGCGGAGCATATGGGCGACCGCCAGGAACGCGGAGAGGACAATTGGAGGACAGGGAAAAGGAAAAGGAAAACTTTCTAGTGAAGGGTAAGAAAGGGAAAAGAAAATTTTCTAACGCAATCGGCGACACGGAAGTTGAAATAAATAAAATAGAATGAAAGAGGAAGGAAAAGAAGAAAAAAAGGCGCACAAAGGTACCTGAAGAAGTTTGGGGAACCGTAAATCACATGCTTTTTTGAAGTTCAAGCAAATCGGACGTCATGAGATTCAAAGTCGAGTCTCCTTTTTTCACACCGTCTCAGCTCACACGGCACCCTATCTCTCCCACAACCCACTCAACGACCATTGGGATACTCTCCGCGATCATCCCTCTCTGTCAGGAAGATAAGTAAAAACGGAGAGGATTTTTTTCAATGAGTCGGAACACGCGGCCGTGATGAGCCATGATGCCACCCCCTCCGCAGTCTCCGCTGCTACACCACCGTCCGACCTCCGCTACATACGCTATGACGGCGCGCGCGAGGACGAATACGTCGCCGCCATGCGACAACTAATTTCCAAAGACCTCTCCGAGCCGTACAGTATCTATGTATACCGGTATTTCCTGTACCAATGGGGCGACCTGTGTTTCATTGCCATGGATGATACGCAGCCGGACCCGATGGTCGGGGTCGTGGTGTCAAAACTGGAACCGCATCGCGGCGGCCCTTTAAGAGGATATATTGCAATGTTGGCGGTACGCGAGGAGCATCGAGGGCGGGGAATTGCAACGAAATTGGTCAGGATGGCGATTGATGCGATGATTGCGCGTGATGCGGATGAGGTTCGTCTCACGGTCTCACAGAGTTTCACAGATATTTTTCTTGACGAGAGAATGACTAACAGGGGGGGTTCTGCAGATTGCGCTTGAGACGGAAATCACCAACACAGCGGCCATTAAGCTTTATGAGCGGCTGGGTTTCCTGCGCAGTAAGAGTTTACATCGATATTATCTAAACGGTAATTCGGCCTATCGGTTAGTGCTGTATCTCAAGGAGGGCGTGGGATCCATGAGGACGGCATTTGATCCATACAGACCACCTCCTGATGTCCGTCCTGAAATGTCCGGCCCGATTGTTGGGCCACCGCCGGCTTTGCTCCATGGGAACGGTAACCAGTGATGTATGGCACAGATAACCGATTGCTTTTTTTGTGCATAGAGACTACGCAATTACGACAATAGAGAATGAGTGATGACCACATCTTACGAATTGCTGCGATCAATATTGAGGCTCGGATGTAGCAGAACTGAGTCTATATTTAAGGTCTTTATACATAGCATTATATAGAAAAGGGGAAAGGTTATCTATCAAACATAGGTATATTGTACAGGAACGTTAAATTATATCAAGTCCGAACATGGCATGTGAACAGCTGTTGAACATATCGGCGACTCGTACAACCAGGGTTATGTACAACGCCCTGGGAATAAGCCACAAACACAAAGCATGTGCACCATTCAAATGCCGTCGAGGTAGCTCGCCCCCGTTCACTTCAGATAATCCGCCTTTCTCAAAGGAACTTGGATGGCATTTTGCATCAGCCAATGGGTTGGCCGAGGAACCCATTTCCACTCTTGATCCAGTACGGCTGCGGCTTCCAACATGATACCCAATGGCCTCGAAGGTCGATACCTCGGACCAATTTCAATATCACGTAGCATCAATGCTGAGGCCAAACTATGTTGCTTCCCACGCTCTTCGCCGCGGGGCTTGAATCCGGTCGCAAGTGAGGCAACTGGATTCCGATCGAATTCGGGTGGTACAAGCTCAACAAATGATTCGGTGCGTGGATAATGTGGAAGATGTAAATCAACCCCCACAATAACTTTACCCGCACTGGTGAGCCAAAGATTATTGTAATGATCTCCATCCTTACGTGGTACATTGCGAGTAAGCGAAGTGAATACGCATTGCCGCATTTTATACGTCACGCCTTTATAGATGCATGCGTATCTCCATAGCACACGGCAGATGTTGTAGTGTCGTCCCTTGTAGGCAATCAAAAAGAGCCTCTCCCATGCGTCTTTTCTGAGTTTGAACTCAGGGCGGTCGATGAATCGGAACAAATAATGGAGAGTAGAAAAGATATCGTTGCGGAACAGCAAGACAATCTGATTGATGGTAGAGCTGTTGACGTCGAAGCCTTGTTGTTTGGAAATCTGGAGTAACCGTTCGATGGCCGAGAAGTCCTTTAATCTGGCAGCAACACTCAACATTTGATTAATCAGTGACGGAGGGAACCAATTGGCGCCAGATGTGTCAATAAGCATATTGAAAAAGGAATCAACTCTCTTCCCGCTTTCTAAATGTGCAAGAAAAGTATCCTGTACCGTCACCTGCATGGCGCTCCGTATGGCGCTAATATCATCTAGATATCCCTTTTGCATCATACGTGAGACGAGGTTCGCTTTCGCCCTGGATGAGACAAGGCAGTCGAGGAATGTAAGCCATGTATAAGGGTTTGGCCGGACATTTAGTCGCGGCATGGACAGCAGAAGTCGGCGAAACATCCGCATATCCTGCTTCTGAGCTGCGAACTTCAGGAAGATGTTGAACGAATCTACAGTTACAACATGCTCTGCCTTAAAAAAAATGAGGCGCGAGTACCTCACAAACTGGTGGTCAAGGAGGAAAGAGAGCGCTCGATTAAGCGCAGCGGTCGACAATAAGCCATGGTATGCGTCGTTCAGGAACAATGAAACGAGAGATTCAGCCACTTGAACTTCGTGAGGCTTCGCTATACGGGATTTAGTACCGGGTGAAGGCAGGGATACTGTCAGTTCATCCACATGCTCCGCAAACTCCCTAACACTTGTTAAACCCTGGGATATCGGGCGAAGCAGGTCCAAAATAGCCGGATTTTTAGTCGATACGTAGGAGTCCCATACCCCCCGAACAAGCGGTACTGGGAGATTTTTTCGTGCCATGGCTTCCATCGAAGGAAACACCGGAATCTGTGGCTTCCTAATGTCGACTAGAGGATCACCCTTTTCTTGAAGTGCCCTCGCGTGCGCGATGCGGTCTTCGACCAGTTCCATCACTCGTTCGGAGCCCGACAATATTACTTTCCTATATTGGCCTTCGCTCTCCCGCGGATGTAGCACGTGGACCTTGCACCCGTTGTGCACAGGGACATACCAGACGTTTTCTTTCATAGTCATATCCGTAACACCCGCAAGAAGGGCAACAGTCTCCTCCGGCAGAAGCAACTCCTTCTGTTTCATCTCTCTCTTTCTCCACACGGCATTGCCCTGCTCCATCCGCTCGAACAATTCTTGTACCTTGGTCCATGCAATCCCCCCGCGTTTCGCCTCGCTATCCGTCCGTTTAGTGAACAGTCGGGACCTCAACTTCCGCCTATCCCTAACTGATAACTTCTTCATCGTAGCACGCGCTCTCTCCTGATTCGGGGGTTTGACAGGGGCAGCCAATGGCCTCGTATGCGTCTTCAGATTGCTGCCTCTCAAGGTGTTAGTTAGTTTCGGGGGTGACGGGGGAGGACGAGCTCTCATGTCGATATCGGCAAATATATTGAATAGGCGTTTTCGTCTCTCATCAAGCGGTTTGTCGTTTTCCGGGGAAGCAGGCAATGAAGGATTAGTGTTCGTGGAGGGTTTCGGCCGGCTCATTCCGTCGCGCCCATCAAGGTTACCACCGGCCTCTATCTGCTCGGTCTGTCCATTGTCTAGCGCGACAGTAGACCCTCCATGCTGCGGGCTCCCAGCTTCCTCATTTGCACTTATCCGAACAGCACTGTTATTGGAAGCCCATCGTTTCGCTGAACAACCAAGCGACAACCTCCGGCGTGTTCCAGGAGCAAGCCCACGCGTACTTCGTAGCCTCGGCGCACATGTTACCGTATTTCTGATCGTTAGAGATGGCCTCTGTTGTCGAGCTGCAGCTGTGAACCAGCGAGGATAGAGGAAGAGGAGAGGTTCTTCGGGGCCAGCCGCAATGGTGTCTAAGACAGTGGACAGGACACGTCTCTTCACACATGGGCGGCCACGCGATAACATCGAGGAAGTTGCCAAGCAAACTTCAGGGTCATGGAACGGGTAGATGATCGGGGAAATGTTAGAAGTCGCTTCTGTCCTGAACGGTCGTTAAATCAAGCTGCGGGCGAAGCTCTGCAGAGGCTCTAGAAAATTGTTTGCCATGTCGGGATGGCAGGCGGTCAGGGCCCCCCCCAGGCCTCGGACCGATATTCGCCGGACAACAATATGACCCATCTTAAACTACTTCAGTGTGTGATAAACATGAGAAAGATAGAATGATATTCTTAAAAAATAGAAGCTAACTGAAATAGGGATGTGCGAATCGGAAGAGTTCAAAAGAGTACTCCGTACAAGTGGCTGTAGTCTGGGCCAGCCAAACCGGGTATACTATCCACTAAAACTAAGAATCAAGGGCTAATAGATATGCCCTTCGCGCCCAACTTCTGCTGCCTGGGGAATACCCTTGATGTCTCCACCATTGTTTATCGGTTTGTGGGAGAATCTTCCCGAAGATTTGGACAACAAACTTTCTTTCTTTGCTGCCGGGGTCAGATCCAACATTTCTGACATTTCTGGGGCAGAGGCTCGCCCTTCCGGGGCGAGAATATCCGGTCCAGTGACGTGATGCCTCGATGTCTCTGCAGCCTTTGTGAGATAGTCTTTTTTGCGACGAATTTCCTCGGCGTTCCCGCCGGTCGACTCGGATAACGCTTCGGATAGCTCGTCGACGACGCTAGTTAAGTACACCACTAGTTGCCATCGCGAGGCTTGAAAGACAAACATTGGCATTATATCCGGAATCTGGAGGTTGTTAGTCAAAGTCCTAGGTATATGAATTGAGCTAGACCTACCTTTCCATCCAAGTAGTACAGCTCTTGGCCTCCATCCTCCACAAACCTTCTGAGGATGTCTAACTTCTCACGGTCTACCCTCGCATTCTTGAGAGCATACATGAGAGTTGGGATATTCCCAATCTCCTCTAAAGGAACTCCTTCGTCGGCGTTGGTCGGGGCTCGACTCAAGTAGGTCGATGGCCCCCGAGAACTCGGCCCTGCACTCGCTGCTCGCTTCTTCTTAGCGGTATGGATAGTAAAGTAGTCCTCGTTGAGCATATGAGCCATCTCAAAGTGTGACCTGCCACGGCGACCTCTTTCCGATGCCTTCTTGACCCGTAATCTGACCCATCGCCGCCTGCGAACAAACGAGTGAAACCAAGGATGAGTCCCATGCCAGGCCGACGAGGCGAAGGAGAAAGAATACTGCCAGCCCTGGTCATCGACATCGCTAGACATGTCTACATACCATGTCTTCCACGCCCATTCCCAGCTCGGGTCCGGTACCTGGGCGTTCGTGATGTTGACCGGACTATCTCTGAGGCCGTGAGTGACCCAGGCAGATGGGTCGAAATTAAGAAGTGAGCCGTGGGAGTAAAGAGGGATGCCGAAGAAGAACCAGCCCCGCTGATTCTCGTAGAGGATGTCCAACTCGCTACCAGGTTCGAGGCCACTGACACCATGGCCAGTCAATGATGTTTGAGCATTATTTTCCCGCTCCGCGACATTGGTATCAAGCTGTTCAGTTGTCGAAGTGTCGATAAGGCTTTCACCATCGGTGTTGTCTGTGTATGTATTTGTCAGGGACAACCTTGCATCTGAAGGGCGCCTGTCCGCGTCGTCATCTGTGCTCCCCAGCCGGGGTGGTTGCCATTTCTTGTATTTGCGCTTGGTCAGTTGACGCCGCACTGATGGCTTTCTCCACCTCTTGGAATTGTTCCTTGATAGATTATCGGCTGTGGTAATCTCAGAAAGAGACTCGTCGTCAGAGAGCCGACGATTGAGTGATGTATTGTCCACCAGGTGTAGGCTGGGGGCGATCTCCATGTTCGATCAAATTGAACGATAACAAGAGAGCAGCATAAGACCTGCAAGACTATGGTATCCCGACCATCATCGTACAGCAGATCAGTGAGTGAGCCCGTTTAGTGTGGTAGCTGATAATAGGGCACGATAAAGGGAGGATAGATAATGCGACGAGAGATAAAGGGGCACCGAACCAATTAAGAATTTAGGAATTAAGTACCATGAGTAAGAAGAGAAAAGAAGAGGAAGGAAAATCACAGGCAAGGGACAAGGACTAAAAAACGAAAATTAAGGTCGTCAAGCGACCCAAACCCATTAAACTTAGCATGAGACGAAAACCAGGAGCTGAAGGGTTGAAGGCAGCAGAAAAGCGATCGATGACATCGTTTGCGGGGCGGCCACTCATCGGATCGACGCCGATGATTTATCAGTGCCTGAGGCTAACCGCATCCAGCACTTGCTCTCCCCCCTACTATTTTGAGAGTGAGTACCCTCGCCCGACGCGTCCAAAACCACGGCAAGGAGGATACGATCATATCACAACAGATAGGATTTCTAGACGGAGCGACAAGTTGGACTACCTGATAACTGGGAGGAACCATGCATCGTAAAATTGAACTTCAGGCCCCCGCAGACTTCACTTATCTCTACGCCAACACGGTCGCGGTCTCGCGCCAGAAACTCGATCTCCATCTACCTCCCTCTGCAAACCCTGACGATGGACCGGATCCAATGCGTGAGCGAGTGCGCGAGCTAGTCGATGAGGTGAGTAGCTTACCTTTCAACCAAGATATCAAATCAAGCCACCAGAGACATGGTTGATTGATAGTATCGTCATACTAATGGATTTGGGAAACAGTTTATAACACGCACCTTCACATCAGCCTCTTCTTCGATAAGCATTAACGGTATCGACTCTTCATCGCCCCAGTTCCCTTTCCCGGCTGCGTTCACCGCACCTACGGAGACGATTGAGTACGAACCGTTTGACGGGAAGCTGGCCGCACGTGTGACTTCTCTATACGCACAATTAGAGTCGCTTACGACGACAGTAGCGCAGCTAAGACGGGATGCGCCGCGACGCGCAGCGGATGCGTATGCAGAAGAACTGAAGAAAGCGATTGAGGAAGATGAACAGGATGACTGGGAAGACGAGGGCGTATTAGAGCGAGGTGAAGATATTGACATGCCCGATGCAGATCAACAATCGAAACAAACGCCTGGCGATAGTACCCGTGCGGATGCCTCACGCCGGAAATCAGCGAAGACTGCGTGGAACTTCCATGTGCCCCTGGGTACCGACCGCGAGGCAGAACGATGGCGCACTGGAGATATGGTGGAGGTATATGAGGATGCGCTGCGGACATTACTTCGACTTCAGGGTGAGGCTGTTTCCAACGATGAGACCGAGGCTGCAGTAGAGGGTTTAACCGATGGTAATGCTGTGGCATCGACGGTCGGAAAAGCCGAACGAGCCAGTCGGGCAGTAGAAGTTGTGGAGAAGCATTGAGAACTTTATCTCTGCGTCTATTTTGTCACTTTACTTGCGATCCCAACTTTTTTGGTGTTTGGCGCCAGGCATGGAATGATACCAGTACTTCCGTGATTTATGATTTACTATTGGAAATATAATAATTGATAATTGCTATTGGATTAGGAGCATTAATCTGTACTATTGATATACATAACAGACAGCACAACTTGTGGATCAATATCAATTCTACCACATATAAAAGTCATGTGAAGAATCCCAAATCAGATAATCACTTTTATATTTTGTCCCAATACTTACTCTTCTCCGCACCATCTATAAAAGCACCTCACGCCGCTCATGTTACGTTGTTTAATATCTAATATCAAGCCAAGGTGAAAACAAAAAGAAAAAAAAAAAAAAAGAAAACAACATGGGGAAGTCAACAGCTGTCTTTCAGGGAACAAGTAGACAACAACTGAAGTTAAGCGAAGCAAAGACGATCACAAGGAGATAGTAGGGCACAGATGTAACCCATCCCCAGGGGATATCTCAGGGGAGAGATATAAAGAGGCGACACAACACTGCAGCTTTCTGCCCATTCTGACCCAACACAAAAACAATAAAAGGGGGGAAAGAGGAAAAGGGTTTAAGCAGTAGGCTGGGACGCTTCTTGCGTCTCAACCTTCTGCTCAAGACCCGGATCCTCGTTCTTCACAGTATTCTGGGCCTCCTTGGGAGCAGCCCACCTAGGCGTCTTAGTCCACTCAGGATCTTGCCAAGGGCCCATGTCGCTCAGTTCACAGCCTCCCTCGCAACTGCAGTTACCACCAAATTCGACGGGCAGGTTCTCAGCAGGGACCTGCTCCAACAGTTCCTTCTTGTAGCCGGAGCCAAGGATATGGATCTTGTTGACAGTCACAGGGTCAAGGAAGCTCTTGACGGCGCTGAAAGCGCCGGCGAAACCCCAAGGGGCGTTGATCAGGTAGAGCTTGCCCAGTCGCTCGGGGTAGTAGTTTTGAGAGATGGCAGATGCCTGACGAACATAGTTATACACAGATGGGATACTTGTGATACCGACGCCCTTCAGATCCATGATGGTGCAGCAAGTCTCCAACAGCTTGCCTGCCTTGCGCGAGCAGGCGGGCAACCGGGGGTCGGCCAGCTTCTCGTACTCGGTGACAAGATTCTGCAACATACGCTCGGCGGTAGTGATCTTGTACATAGCAGTGAGATCGATCTTGCCCAGCTTCTCGATGTAGACGGGTCTTCCATCCTACTCCATCCATTATCGTGATTAGTATCTTGACCAGCTAAAATAGCGAATGGCGTTGTACCTTGTCCGTCTTGTGGTAGTACTGAGGATAAAACTTGAACACATCAGGCTTCTCCTTGTAGTCGAAAGTGCGAACCAGATCGTCAGTGCCGAACTCTTTCCGCCACTTCTCACAATCAACGAACCTAAGAGACAAAAAAGGCGGATGTCAGCGTATGGTCTTCACATTGGACAGAGTCTAATGAAATGGAGAGGAGAAGCAAAGTCAAAACTGAGGGCATTGTTTGCACAGTTCTCAGCTCCATTTGCTTCGGAGTTCTCCGCAAACGCTAATTAAACAAAGGTAGGAGAAGGTCCCGACATACATAGCCTTTGCAGCCGCAACATCAAACTTTCTCGCCCGCAAGAAGCGGAGCAAAGTCAGGGTGTCCAGTCTTTCGGTGTAGCCCAGCTGCTCCAGCTCACTCCGGAGCTGATCTACCTTTGCATCCTGCTCTGGGGTAGTGTGGCCAGGGTGGCCAGGCTGAGGCTCCGGCGCAGTGGTCGGGAAGTCATAGTCGTCGTACTTCGACTTGGGGGCAGCCATGATGGTGGTGGGCGAAGGTGGTTAGGAGGAAGTAAGGGTGGTATGTGGAAGGAGTTGCAGTGCGGATGAGAAATGTTAAGTATTCGTGGTCGGGAGAAGAAAGCTAGTGTTCAAGGAGGAGAAATCAATTGATAAAGGGGGGGAAGAGTGGGGAGGAGATGCACAATCACAGAGAGACGTTGAACTCTAGATGTTTACAATTATTGAATCTCCTTTTTCTAGATTAGTTTATATCTATTTTTCTTTACTTGTTTCTAGCATCTTTTTGCTGATTTTCTTTTACTATCTCTACTATTTATGAAGAGGGTGTAAATCGGTAAAAAGCCAAACAGACGGTCAACGGAGACCGTTTAGAGTGAGTTGGAGGCGGTGTCCAATGCAATTCCAGTCTCAGACTGATGACTCGAGGGCAAAAGAAAAAAAGGAAGAGGGGCGAAAAACAATTATGCAAAGGCGGGAAAACTTCCAAGCTAAGGTTCGATCTTGAAAATAATAAAGATTCGATATATCATTACCTAACTCATGCATTGGAATAAAATGGGGAGCTGAGAAAAGAGAATAGATAGAGAGTTTACCATCAAAAAATTAAAAGTTAGAGAGAACAGAAAAAGTACCAATCTCATGAAGCTAGTAATGGAATCCTTCATATAACTTGGCCAGATATTGATTTGGGTATGCAAATTACTGTAGGATTTGCCCCAAGAGATCTGCAAAGTGGAGGTTGACGTCGTCATTGAGACTGACTCGACACCAAATCGATTTACTTACATTACAGGGAAAGTGAGATATGATATTACATTCTAGAAAACCCATCTGATTCTCCTCGGCGAACAATGCTTTATGATGAAAAGAGACATACAACTTTCCTGACAATTAAAGTAAGGGATACTCATATTGACGATCTATGGAGCCTACTGTAGGGCAATACCTCCATTACGAAATATACTTACTGAACTCCTGAACGACTCCAGTGATCGTATCAGGGTACGAATAAGGGGCAATCATTAGTACTCATCACTGTTAAGGAGATCAATGAAAAATATTTCCAAAATCAATTTCCGGGGATCTCCGGTGCTTTTAAGTATGTCTTCATTTTTAGTCAAGAGTGTCTCGCCTTAATGCCACACAACTCAGTTAGCCTAGTCTGTATGCCACTAGAATCGACATGTTACTCGTCTGGTCTAAAGAGTCACTGATTACGGAGTATATTGGATAGGTTCTTGGTACGGCTGAATATCCCCATTGAAATATCCTTGGTTTCTTTGAAGGACAAGCAGCAATTGTGCGCACGAATGCCCCATTCGGAGTCGAGTGGCACCAAAGCTGGATGCAAAAGCCATCCATGTTGGCTATATTTACCGATATTGGAAAGTTAGAATTTACATGTCAACAAGAACATCCTCATCCAACTTAGCATATGTACGTAGTACTCCTGAGAGTCTCCATATATAATTTCCCACTCCTTTCGTTGTACTACCCTGAAAGCTGCCCAATAATTCAATACTGGCAGCATAAGTGCCCCAGTTTCACCAAATCCCTAGCCCCATACCACCGCAGGCAGTCGCACTCTGCCGGTGTCGGCGAACTGCATGGTCGAACATTAGATGGTCACTAGAGCTATATACATCACTATTCAGAGAAGCGTTCAATACTCTCAGATTTACAATCACTGAGAAACCCTGCACGTTTTTCTCCGCTCTAGAACAATTAAGGCTACCAGCATTGCTAACTGACCTATAGCATATACTCGATTGGCCACGCCATGCAGGACTGGTCTAGGATTTCAGCTTGGCATTCTTGGCTACTCAAACATACGGAGGACTGTTCGTGCCGTCGACTGGGTAAGTATAGCCCTCCCCATTTAGATAGGGTGTATATTATCACCATACGCACCTAGGTGACGCCCAGCAGGCAATGAATACCGAGGAGGGCATAGCTCAAAGCCCTGGCGCAGATAGGCGGCTCGGGCGAGGAAAAGGACCATACAAATGATAGAGGGGACTGGTAGAGCCCCTAGGGACGATCTGGAGGGAGTAGCCTAGGGCCACTGCCTAGGAATATGTGTCTGTCACAGCCAACGGCTCTATATGGACGTTAAACTTAATTATTATTAATATAATAATAATATATCATCACCTGACTGGAATAACCTCCAAAGTACGTAGATGGAGATGGATACTATATCTAGTACGATGATTATGGACAGTTGTTGTGTCACGCTTTTGCTCTCGCTTTTCTGGTTACAAATTCAAACCCAACACGCACAATGTGACGATAGAGCTCAAAAGAAGTAGAACCCTGTCTCGTCCACGGTAATAGATCTTGCCCCCCACAGACGCAGTGTCCCTAGGATCTTCGTCTTCCACTCAGGATCCCTCCCCATCTCCCTCATCAAAAGGTCATATCGATACAACAACTCAAAGCACATCTTCAGATACTCCTTCATCTCCCTCCTCTCATCATCACTCCCAAGGCTCAACGGGTCCCACGATGAGCAATTAATACTATCAGTAATGCCCTTCGGATTCCAAAATAACCGATGCGGTATATTCTGAGCTGGAAAATCAAAATCAGCCAATCCCCAACCAGTAAACCTTCTGAACAGCTGCGTCTCCGTCAGACAAACACTATTATTCGCAGATCCGGGTTTCGCATTAGCTTTAACAGAAGCAGCGATATTCAGCAGCATGTAAATTTCCAGAGCTACGTCAGCAACATGCGTGACACCGACGCCGTGACCCCAGCTTAACTGGTTCAGATCTTCTAGTGGGATTTTCTCGTGGTTTGCTAGACGTAACAGAGCGAGCATCCCATTTGAGATAATGAGCATTTTCACTGCATCGGCTAGGTTTGCAGTGGATGTGTTATAGGGGGCTTGGTTGATCCAGTATTCGACATCCTGAAACTCCTCACACAGTGGATATGATACCACGGAGTTGGTTGCGTGTGGTCCAAGGTGGTACTTCTCTTCGATGGAGGGTAGAATCGACGAGTCATATAGAGGGCCGGATTTGGGTAGAGTGGCAGGAGATGGGTATTTGGCTCGCTCTGTGGTTGAAAACTCCTCGATGGTAGAAATAAAAGTCCGCGTGAAGTGGTTTAACTCGGCGGATTGACGATCAGCTAAGCGATCATGGATGATGAAATCGTTTTTGCGGTGCTTGTATGGGTTTCTCTTTATGAAGGCAAAGTGTGATGACGCTGTATTTCAGGGGAGCTTGTGGTCTAGGTACATGGTGATTCTAGCGAAAAGAATGATTATCTTTACAAGTATGTGGTTTTGAGGTATGGATTGAACGACTCGAGATAGACGCTAAGTTGATGCCTTTGATGTTTGATAACTCCACCGTTATCTGTTTCCAAATTTAGGGCTAACTAGGCAACCACCGTTTAATCTAGCCGGCCGGGACAAGAATGATATATCAGGATCCAGATACCCCTTTGCCATACGCCACTTTCTGCTCGAACTATTTACTAATCAACCGAGTAGGTAACTAAGTTAACGAGATGATATATGTTCCGGAACACTCCCGTTAGCCCCGTTCCTCTCCCAGCCACAGCGCCACAGGTTAAAATTAACGTCCATCCTGACTTAATTATGGATGCAGTTCAAGCAAGTGGATAGGGGCTTACCACCTAGTGTCTAGGATTAATAAACATGATGGGGTATTGTCTAAATTTAGGGTGGTTTGGGCCGGTAGACTAACGGAGAGTCAGTGGTTTAATATCCTGACTAGGATAGATTTTACGAATTTTCGTAGCTGTCAGAGCTCTCAAAGGGCTGTACGTTTTTTACCTAGTCTATGGTCGATGTTGAGAGTCTAGTGCCATCGAGACTGAGATTTCCTTAGTTACATGCATACTAAATATCGCTTAAGACTGAATATCCGAATTGTTTATTTTGAATGATAAGATAAACCACTAGGGAAAGAAAACATCTCACAAAACGCATATTCTTCCTAGTAACCACGTGTCTGGACTCAATCCACATTGAATCCATCAATATCTTTGGAAGCAAGGAATCTTACAAACCCATCACGTCGAACTTTTAACTCCTTTCTTCGCTGCACAATCTTCCGCCAATCCTTCTAGAACATGACCGGTGGACGAGACTCTCAATCTTCATCCATGCGTAACATTTTTAGACAGCGAGAACTGCCCGAAGCTCCTGCGGTGTCTTATAGAGTAGTTTCACTTGAGACAGCATAAGATCCCCCAGGCTTTGACTAAAGGATTGATTTATAGATCCTTCTTGACGTCATCGTCGTTCTTGCCAGATACCTTGTCACCCAGGCTGTGATACTCGCGAGTAAGGCCCTCACACTGCTTCTTCAGGGTTTCAATGTCACGGTTCTTGGCATCGAGCTCCTTCTTCAGGCGTCCAATTTCGCCAAAGCTTCCAGCCTCCGCAAGACGGGCCGAGTCCTTACCGCCAGCTTTCTTGTCGCCCTCGAGAATCTTAACCCTGTCTTCGAGACGGAGCACCTCAAGAATCATGGTGTAGGTACGATTGAGGATAAGAGACAAGAAGAGGGTGAATCCACAAAGGTACATATTACGCTGAGAGTAGAACTTGCGAGCCTGGACTTCCATGCGATCAGTACCGAGAGCGGCGGCTCTGTTCATAGAATAGATTGTTAGAAATGAGCCCTAAAAGTAGAAGGACGGCTATATATATAATATATCAAGTTACTTACCCCATGTTCTCTCTGGAGAAATTGGTCACCTCCAGCTGGACACGGTACACCCGGTTAACGCTGTCAATGAAGAGAATGAGGATGAAGATGAATGTAATCTTAAAATACTAGTCAATATCAAACATATCAGATGCTAGAATGCACTATGAACTTACCTTCATTCCATATTGTAGTTTTGCTATTATCGGACTTTCGGAAATGAAAGTGAACAGCTTCCGCTTGACCGTGAAAGGCAGAGGGACGATAAGACCCAAGAAGATCACCATCTCGAACACGAGAAGGCAAAACACCTGCAAGCACGGAGTAAGTAAAGGTTGATGCTATGTAATGCCAACATCTTGAATGCTGTTCCGGGTACGGTGGAAGCCGGAGCCTGTAGGCTACACCGTAACTTCGAGATTTGGCATATGGAAGTTGGCGATAGATTGTACGAGAAACGTAGCGAGACTTACGAGACTGTAGTATAGAGTCATTGTGTCTAAAATCAAGAACCCAATTAAACAAATGAGAATAGAAGTAGCTTCAGGGGCTGCAATCGATGTGTGGTTGTGGAGGAGACTTGAAGGGGTAAACAAACGATGACAAGTGCCAAGGACAGTCTCAGGTATTCAGAAGAGACCGAGACAAGCTCAGAATATATACTCGAGAGCCTTGGAATTAGAGGAAAAGCTGCTTCTTGAGCGGGAATGAGATCAGAGGCTTGTGTAGCCAGTTCAATGAAGATGAGGTGGTCCCTTTTGGCAGTTTCAGACAAGGAAGACGTCATCACCGCCCGGAGCTGAAATAAACGGCACGTGATGCGCTTCTGCCTAGCTTGAAAGTTGGCTTTCGGAATGTGCAGGCGATATTGTGCCGAGGACATCAATCAGGTACAGTCTTATTTAAATAACTTTAGTATTTTTATTGACTTATCGGAGACTTCCAATGTTGCAGCTGCAGTATGCACATGCGTAAATATGCTCATATCATTACGACGTCTAATCTATATGCTTTCTTTTTTTCCTAACTTCTACCTTGACCTATGTTTCCGTAATATCGTCATTTCAGCCCTCTGCTTCCCCATCCCAAGCATTGGACTTGTGTTTCGGCTCAAACTTGAAGTCTTTATGGGCGGGACCGAGGAACATTTCTCTATTGTACACATTAGAATCCATGAAAAGCGGAAGAGAACGGCAACGGGAAGTAAAACGTACGTGATCTTGATCCAGTCCTTGTAGTTGTGACTGCCCATAAGAGTCTCCAACTCATTTCTGCCTCTCCAAGCCGGCGGCCGGTCCTGAATGTTTGGTGGAAGGTATTCTAGTATTCCGATTGGCACATAGCGACAAGCGAAGCTTAACCACTCAAGTAGGAAGCGCCTGGTTGTGCCAACCCCATGCTCATCTGATCCCCATGTCTCAAGACCATACCTGGCGAACTTCTCGATTAGTGATAACCGCTCAGAAGCAGACTTGTCAAGGTACTGGCCTGCTTGAATCTCCTCAAAGAGCCAAGGCTTAATCAGAGCACCCCGGCCAACCATAACACTATCAACGCCAGCATTGTTGACATGGTCATCGTAATCCTGATGCGAATAGCAATCTCCATTCCCAAGGAAATATACTTTACCTCCATTGGGCTGGGTCCGTGGGTCCGGATCGCGTACAGTATCCGTAACTTGATCCTTTTCTTCATTCAGTCTCTTGATCATAGCGGCGCACTCCGAGATATAACCCCAATCAGCATGTTTTGTGTATCGCTGCTGCCTGCTTCGCCCGTGGAGAGTAATGGCTGCCACACCGGGAGCCCCAAGGCCAAGGGTACTGGATTCATAACCTCCAAGAATCAGACGTTCTGCCACCCTGAGAGCATTGGGTGAGTTGTCTCTGGTACCCATGCGGATCTTGGCGGTGATAGGTATTTCTTGGGAAACCCCATTCATGCCGCGAACGATCCTCTCCAACTTGGACGGGTGTTCGAGCAGAGCAGACCCAGACCCATCGCGGAAGAGCAGATCGATAGGACAGCCGCAATTGAGATCGATGACACGAAGGTGAGGACTGTACATCGATAGTGCTTCGGTTGCCTTAAGCGCTAGCCACGCTTTGTTTGCCGCAATTTGGGCACCGAATCTCAGGTCTTTGGAGTGATCATAGCCTTGCACTACGTCGGCCCCTGGTGATATAGCTGGGGGAAGCATTTCCGTCTCATGACCCTTCATCAAGGCCCACTCCCCCTTGTAACCCTGAATCAATGGCATACTCATGGCCATCTCGGAGTAAGTAAACTGTGCGCCAAGCTCTATACAGAGTCTGCGGAAGGGGAGGTTTCCTTGTGTGGTTAAAGGCGCTAGAGCTGGAGTCTCTGGCCCGAAATAAATTCGTCGCTTTTCCGATGGTAAGAATGGTGGCTCAATGTACCGGGCTCGATTTTCTTCTTTTCCTTCCTTAGTCTCATCAGCCTTGGACTCGACCTCTCCATCTTCACCGAAGTGCCGATTATGAATGACTTTCTCTAGTTCTTTGGAGGTCTTTTCTAGCCAACTTCCGTATGCGTCGGCCCGAGGAGTTTTAGCCTTCTTCCTGTTTAGCGCAATCTTAGCCTCCGCTGAAGCAAGGTTCGCAGTGCCATCCTCGCTTGCAAAGGGAACGAGTGGCCGTGCTTTCTGCTTGCGCTCCTCGTCTTCGATCAACACCAGTTCCTTCCTTCCATCCGCAGTCTCTCGCTCAGTCATATGCGAGCCGACAAGGCGACATTTCCAACCAGAAAAACATTTGCCTTTCGCCTCCCAGACTGGACACACACCATTGAAAGTGGTGAGATCACCCCGTTTGTGCTCTTTTAGGTAGGTTCGTAGATCATGCTCCCAGCGGCACCGTTCGCCCCATTGGCATTCTCCCGGAGAGAACTCAGGTGAAAAGATCCTGCTCGGACATAGGCCCTTTTCGTCTTGAGACTTTCCAAACGTCCGATTTGTGTTCTGCCCAGTGGGCTTCTTCTTTTTCTTCTTCCCTTTCTCTTCCCCTTCGCGTTCCTCGTGACGTGCGGCCTCAGCAGCGTCGTCGGTGTTAGGTTCCGGCTTAGTTTTTGAAGAACTGGGGACGATAAATCTACCACACAGTTAGTAAGTAGGGTAGACTAAATAATCTCATGTCCATGCATACTCTGGCTTAACAGGAGCAAGACCCCTCACGCGCTGAGGGGCACCGTTATGAGCGTTGTTATCGGACGCAGGCGCATCATCCAATCTCGGCTTTTTAGAAGGAGGCTCTTTGGTGCTATCGGTCACTAGTGCGCCGTTTTGGAAATCATGCATGGGAGTCTCCTCCGGCCCTTGTGCTTGAGCAGTTTCCGACTCCATTATCAAAACCACTATTTCAGCGAGATAGTGGCCTTCCTTTTCCAAAGCAAAAAAAACAAGCGTGCGACGAAATATGGACCCAAATTCTCAGATCCCAATCCGTATTCAGCTAGAGCTAATACTTGGCGCAAAAGACCTCCGCATCAGATAACGCCGACAAAAATTTTGGCTCTCACATCCCACCGCCGGAGTATAAACGATTCATTTGCATTGTTTGCAGCCATGCGGGTGGCGCACGGGTCAGTGGCGCACGAAAGGCGGTCAATGAAGGCTGGTGCACGCCGCACTGGGGTAAGTCCGACTGAGTATTTCCTTATTGGAAGCGGTGATGTCGAGCCCCAACTTATTGCTTGAGACTGTTTCCGTTACGGCGGCGGCATGCGCGGTATGTAGAATGGTTCCTTACATTATTATTACCGAAATACTGGATAGATTACCTCACACCACGGTATTACAGGGGAATGGGCGAAGGGGTCCCCACCGAAACTGAACCTTGTTCAATCTTCTTTCCCATTTTCTCGCTTTTCTAGAAGAACTCAACGAGCAGATGTCGGCCGCTAAGACTGTGGTGTCCTCGCCTCGGGATTTAGATCCAACCATTGCCCCGGCAAACCTCTCCACCCAATCCACTTTCGCTGTTTCCTGTGGCCTTATTTTCTGTCTGCTAATGTAGGTACAGAAGATGGCGGTAGACGGGCGAATCCGAATGGCGCACGATGAAATGAAGTGGTATCCAGAAGTCCTTGAATTAGTCTATGTCTCCGGAGTCCGGCCTGATTTTTGGTAATCTCTTTACTGTTCTAAGCTAGACGAGTCGATCAGGGGCGCGAAAGCCAATGGAAGGTTCGATACCAACTCAATTGCAGCTTGGCATTCGATCACAAGACATACCCCAAGGACACGTATCTGCCCATAGATGCCGGGTAAATATTAATTGAAAGAAGAATTACCGAAATCTTCGACGTATATGCTCTACTCCGCCTTTTGGTGTCAATGAGTGGTAGTTCCCTTTTAGGTCTGCCATAGTGCGTAAGACCGTCCCTCTCGAAGATATTTAGGTGGATGGATACATTCCAAAGATCCACCTATCAAGTATTCTTCCGTGCCTTGCACATTCGAAGTGGATGGAAGAGCACATGTGGCATGTCAGAATCGGTGGACTCGAAAGTGAAATGACCCACAGGGAACGGTTGGGTTGACATGATTTCGAAACACATATAGATTATGCAAGTGGCAGAGTACCTCATATATTTAAGGCAGTACAAGTATGATTCGAAATACGGTGTTCTATTAGATTCCGTACAAGTGACAGTACGGACACAGTGGAATCAGAGCTTTAATCTAGTATAGTATGTATGTACCCAAATCTTTAGGAGAGGGGCAGGTCTTGAGTCATTATTATAAACGGGAGGCTGGGAAACAACGGCTACTGCTCCCCGCCAACGTACTGGTCCTATATGAGGTTTGTCAAGAGCCATCCATAGTTGAGAGGATCAATTAGGTACAGTGTAGTATATATTTGATAACTAGAATGATCGCCTGATTCCAATACCACATCCCGCGGCAGCCTGAATCAAATAAGGTTAGCGGCTAATCGGCCGAATTCATTGTTTTGGGGGTGACGTTAGAAATCAGTGTTCTATACATAGCAGCATATCCGGCTGTCCGGTCTCACTAGGATAAGCCTCATAGCATCTGATTACTCTAATGTAGATACACTCAACCCTGGTAACAGGCTACCGGCATTGAACGGAGTCCATATAAAGAAAGATACGACAAGGGTTCCTTACACTACATCCAGGTTGCATATCGGACCAAAAGCGGTAAGTGTGTCGAGCGGGTAAAGCGGTGAAAGCGGCCACGCAGAATCCTTCTGTAGTGTTTCTAGCGCCAAAGCTAAGATTTGGTGATACATCCCAACACCTCCAGCGTGGCTGCGTCCGAAAAGAGAGACCTGAGTTATCATTAGTGGGACGATCGGTGTCCAGAACTTCAGATAGGGGCGATATGTTTCGGGGAATCTTCAGATTAGTTCGCCTTACCTTCGTTTCATCACGGTACTGGTCCATAAAAAGAGCAATCTGTGCCAAAAGAAGTAAGCAAGCCCGCTTGGTCTAGCACTTCCTTGTATGTCTGCGCGTGTACTCTGTACATACAGACCGCCCCTTTGTTTGACCTTTTAAATCCCCTACACATGTGACAACATGATACCCTGGTGTCATGTTGGTTTGTCCAGTAACAAAACTAAGAGATAGGTGGCAAAGCCACAGACTACATACTTCATGCATGTTTATAGTATCACAAAGTCTATGGTTACACCATGGAGAATTGAGCCTTTTGACCCTAGGGTTTCTCGTAATCTCGATCGCCAAGCTTAGACATTAAGGGCGTCTGATAGCCCCCAAAGCATATCAACGAGACCCCGCAGCCGCGTACATACCTACTGTATGTAATACAGTGCTCATTTACTATTGATCTCAAGACCCTGAAGATCAAGCATAACAGTTGTCCTTAAGGAATTCTATTTAGCTGTTAGTACCCTGGATTTTGAGACAATGTGGGGTAGGCTCGAGTCTCTTTCTTGCGTAGGCGAGATAGCAGATACGAGTCTAAAGAAGACGATCAGCCCCGTGTTCTTCTTGACGGCCTTCCGACTACAGTTGCTCGTTTTGGTGCTGGTTTATACCCTAGTCTGCGGTAGGGGGATGTCTTCTGTCAGTCCCAGGGAGAAGGCCATGTGATCGAACCACGGATCAGGTCCGCCTCCTTTTGCCCCATCGGTTGTATGAGCCGTCTCACAGTAGCGGAGACGTCACCAGAACAAAATAGATAAGTATAGTATGTAAAGAACTATGTCGAGACGAAAGATGACTGAAAGTTCTACGTGATCATAACCTCGGCACCTTGGGGCACATCATTATTATCTGATACTGCTCGGTTTTGATGTGTCAATGTTGCAAGGACAACGTAATACTGAGTTAACCCATGGGACAAAGTCCACTCAGCATTTCTCTCTCGTTCCCCCAAAGATGGTTAGATCGCCTTGATACATAGAATACTATGCCTACAGGCATGTGACGGTAATTTTACCCTCGCTCCCACTAAAAGTACGGAACTCTGATCCCACCGCCATCGTCATTGACTTCTTGGAAACATAAGAAACTACTCCATTTAGTTGAGGTAGGGGAGGACTGCAAGCGGTGCCAGTTGAAGATCCACCATTCCCTTAGCGATTCCATCGGCTGAACACCGGACTCCTAGTTTAGTTGTCTTGAGGAGCTAGTCCAACGAACCCATAAGAGTTCTTTGGAACAACCATACGTAGGAAAGAAAGCTGAGTTCGAGCTAATGCTTTGCCATTGGAATGAGTGCTGGAGATGACAAAGGAGTATGACTAACTCGCTCATTATGGTTTCAGATTTGTCTGGATATAGCATTACGGTAATACAGTTGTATTACACAGTTGTATCATAGTGGATTATGTACTGGAGAGTACACTACAACTGCTGTTACCTGCCTCGTAAGGCAGGGGAGACTGTCGCCTCCTGTTCATAGGTTAGTTATTATTACTGCTTGAAGTCCTCCATCCACTTTCCATCCATGACTCGATTCCGCCAGTTTGCCCAGCCCTGCTCTTCTTTCCCCCACCCCCATCTCTGTCCGCTCTTTTTCACTCTTTTACGATCGAAGGGTGCCTAACAACTCTAAACTTTCATCTTTGGATTGGTTCTCTGGATACTGTGTCGAATTAATATTCTCATCACCTACAACTTCGCTTAGACACTTCATCGGGAGTATTACTAACTTATCGTTACGTGCCGCCACTGTTCCCGAATCCGTTTACGGTTCCGCAGACAAATCTAAAGCGGGACAATATCCGAGGGTGGACACTTACCTCCTTGTGTGATCCCGCCCAAAGCCGTTTTCAAGGATTCATTCCTTCATGCTTGGGTCGTCAGAGACTCTCAGTACTCCTCCTCTTCACTACTCTCCTTCCGTCGGAGATCACGACCGCGCCTCTTCTCGGGACTCGACTCCTGTTACCACTCCACTCGGGTTTGGCGTACCGTCGCGCAGGGAAAAGGTCTCTGATCGTTCGTGGTCTCGCAACTCATTCGGCCAGGGCAACGATCAATCATCATATTTCGACTCTGCAAACATACACTCTGACTTCCAGGAAGAACACGATTTCCCTCTTTTCCCCTCATCCCCTTACACCTCGGGCACGATGAACAATACAGCAGCTCCAATTGATATCGCCACTCGCCAGACATCTGTCTCTCCTCCGGGGCAACAGGCATCGAATTTGACCTCTGCTCTACTGAGGGCTGGGAATGGCGAGCGGACAGGTAGCTTATCCCATGCGGGCGGCGTTGGAATCAATATATTCAAGGCCCCGCCACCTCGCAAAGACTCGATCGGTGCAGCTACCGCACAATGGGGAAATGGCTCGAAACCTATCTCCATGTCCGGATCTAACCGCGACAAACAGCGACGAGAGTCTTTGGCTGGGAGTCTGGTTGGCGGAATGAGCTGGGGTGGTGTTTCTGTTGGCAGTTGGATACGTGATGAGTAAGTCTTCATGCAGATGATCGTTTTCTACATAGAATTATCGGCATCCCACATAT
The DNA here is from genome assembly GCA_009176345.1 of Aspergillus leporis. Taxonomy (NCBI): domain Eukaryota; kingdom Fungi; phylum Ascomycota; class Eurotiomycetes; order Eurotiales; family Aspergillaceae; genus Aspergillus; species Aspergillus leporis. Next base: position 486,884 of record ML732150.1, on the reverse strand, counting down.
GCGCTCAACGAAAAAATACTTCACTTTCGGAGGCTAATAAGGAGCGATTTAGTATTATAATGACTGGCACCTCTCCGTTTACTTTTCAGTCGCCTTCATTCCACTCGTCTTCGTATCTCCCCAAGCTGGAAGCCAACTTCATGAAAGACTTCTCTTGCTGCGGTGTGACCTTACCAACCCTTCACGACCTCTTACAACACTATGAAGAAGCGCACGCCACCAAATCACCCCATCAAGGGCATCGCCCAAGCCAAGCCGATGGTCGGGCTGCTTTAGCTGCTGCTGCAATGGCGCAACAACAGAATCAGCAAAACAACAACCAGAACCGTGGACTTCAGCCAGAGAGCACTCAGCGGAAATTGAACCAGACCCCGCAGCCTCAGCAGCACTCCGACCTTGATGCGATCGATATGGAATTAGACGAGCCGATGGGTGATATAGGTGATCATGATGCATCTTCGCAGCTGTTCTCACCCCAAGCACAAAATGGTAGCCAAGGAGGGTTCGGGCATTCCAACCAAAGGGTACCACATTTGAATTTGTCAATGCTTCCAGGGCACCAGGGTTTCAAGAGCTCGCAGCCTGGCACACCTGTGGCATCCGGGCGTCCACTGTCGTTGCAGAACAATCCCACTGTTTCATCGGTGAATACGCCGACTTTGATGTCGAACCCGCTTCAGAACTCGCAGTTCCGGACCACACCTGATTCTTCTACACCTGGAACTCCAGCCGAACTTGAGGAGAGCATGCTTGGTGGTTTTGGCGACATGGGAATGGGAATGCAGACTAATAACATGATGCAAGGCCAGGAACAATTTTCTCGTTTCGTCGGTAATAACGATATGGTGGATCTTTGTATTGACGAGCCAGCGAAACGCCTATTCAGTCCAACCGGAGGAATCAACACACCCAATGCTCACTTCAAGCTTAGTGGAGCACAATACGGTCCGAATAGCGAAATTGCTCGTCGGATTAGAGAGCAGCAGTTGTTGGCTGGTGTTCCTGACACCACCGCTCTACTTCCGAACGAAGAGCCTAAACCCTTCCGTTGCCCGGTTATCGGCTGCGAAAAGGCATACAAGAACCAGAATGGTCTGAAATACCACAAAGCTGTAAGTGTGCTTAGAAGATAGGTTTTTTTATGGATTACGACTGACTTTCTGTCGCAGCACGGCCACAACAATCAACAATTACATGATAATGCGGATGGCACATTCTCCATCGTCAACCCAGAAACTTCAGCCCCGTACCCTGGAACCCTCGGCATGGAGAAAGAAAAGCCATATCGCTGCGAGGTATGTGGCAAACGCTACAAGAACTTGAACGGCCTCAAGTATCACAAATCGCATTCGCCACCATGCAACCCTGACTTTCAACTTGCTGCTGGTCGCAACCTGGCTTTTGGAGGAGGAGTCATGCAGGGACAAAATATCAACGTTGCCGGGGCTGGTCTACCTGGTATCGGCGAAGAGGGTCTTCTATAGAAGGTTTTCTAACCCCTACAATTATGGAAGGATGTCGCTCTTCTATTATCTTCATTTTCACATAATTCAGTTCGACGATTTTAACGGGTTCGTCGCTTGACATACGAATTTATGACCGGTTCGGTGGTTTGGAGTTACATTTGGTATGGACGTCCTGTCAATCGCGGTTCTCTGGGTGATCGCGCTTTGACCATAATGAACAGTCAGTCATTTTGGTGCCCTTCAAAAACCCTCCGTTGGAGTTTATCTTGAGTACCCGGTACACTTGTCGGTATATGGTTTTCGGCTCTTGTCGTTTTTATAGCTTTTGCCTGGCTGTGCTTTGGGAAGCAGCGCCCGGCTTTATAACTCCCTTCTCGTCGTCTTCATTTTCTTGATTCTCCCTAATGATTATTGTCGAGGCATTTGCTCGCTTGCTTGTTGATCATCGTGCTCGACAATGAAAAACCAGGAGATGCATTACCTTTTCGTGGCGATTGGCTTTACATTTAAAAAAAGCAAATTCAAGGACCAGACAAGCTTGGAACGATGAGGCTTGATGTGTCCGTTTTCTTTTCTTTTCGAGCAAACATATGAACGCCATCCCCAAGCTTTGGGAAAGAGAAAAACTGGCTTACCGGCGTCGATTCTGTAGATAAATGGTTTCAGACCGGGTTCTGTTTATTACTGTTTGCCTTTGCTTGTGGTGTTTATGGAGAAACTGGCGACTTGGCCTCTGTTTAATATGCGTTGACATCTCATGTCTTGCTTTACTTTACTTCACCTTTCTGATAGATCCTTGATCTTGTTTGATTCCCATGGTTCTGCTTTTGCGCTCTGTGAAAAGGAGAAAAGTTTGGAAAACATTGGTATCTTCCGTCATTCTCGCTAAATGATAAAATATTTTTACAATATCCCTTCCCACCAAGTAGACATATTCTGAAGGAACATTAGACCGTGTCTTGTTTAGCTCATCACGTTAGTCTTCGTATAACGTTTTCAACCACCGAGCGGTCCAATTTCTCCACACCCCATTTAATCTGAATACTAATCTTTCAACGCGTCATTTCTTCACCAGTATCATTCAGAATGCCTCTTTCTCAGGAGAATCGGGTTCAGATGGCACTATCTGCCTCTATTTCAAAAAAAAAAAAAATTCGATCAAAAACGCGAGCTGCTGAGATATTTTGCGTCCCTAAAACACCTGCTTAGAAGGCTTAAAGGAATCAAACCATGGTCGAAGACACGCGCCAATGGTCTTAAATTATATTCTATTGAGGAAGAAGTGCTTCTAAAGCGGTTATTAAAAGCAGATAAACAAGGATTTCCAATTCAGCCGGAGTTTCTACGTGGAATGGCTCAGATATTACTTCGTGAGCGTTTACAAGATCACACCACAAGCCTAGGTATTAATTGGGCTTATAAATTTACTAAACGCCATCCTGAAATACGTACAAGATATACAAGGCGAATGACATATCAACGTGCTAGGCAGGAGGATTCGAAGGTTATAATATCTTGGTTTCAAATTATATATGCAGCTATTCAAGAACACAGTATCCATGAAGATGATATCTGGAATTTCGATGAAACAGGTTTTATAATGGGACTCTGCTCTACTTCTAAAGTTGTTACTGCAGTTGATCGCAGTGTGCGGCCACGCAGAGTTATTCAGGGTAACCGAGAATGGGTTACTATTATTGAAACAATCAGTTCAAAAGGCATACATGTCCCACGGATTATTATACTTAAAGCAAGCTATTAACAAGCTATTTAGTTCCAGGAACCTAAGCTAGCTAAAGACTAGTGGATTGCAACTAGACAGAATGGCTGGACGATTGATGAAATAGGTCTTTGCTGGCCAAAAAATATTTTTGAACCATTTTCTAAGCGCTATATGACTGGTGCTAAGCGGTTACTTATTTTAGATGGACATAGCAGCCATCTAACTGCTGACTTCGATGAGTTCTGCAAGCAGAATGCAATTATTTGTCTCTGCATGCCTGCACATGCTTCACAGCTTCTTCAACTGCTTGATGTTGGTGTTTTTGGCCCGCTTAAACGCGCGTACGGAATGCTTCTGGAAAAACGTATGGTTGCCGGCAACAATCATATTGATAAAGAAGACTTTTTACCTCTATATCCAGACGCGCGAGCTGAAGTATTTACTTTAGCAAATATCTGCAATGATTTTGCAGGGGCAGGACTTAAGCTATTTGATTAAGAGCGAGTTCTTCTAAGCTTACATTTCAACTACGTACACCAACACCACCACTAGTTGAAGGCTCAATTTCTTCTGCTTTTCAAACTCCTCAGAATACTCGCCAGCTAGATCACAGGATCTGTAGCTTGTAAAATAGTCTTAGTGCCAAAAGGAGGCTTTCTAGCAGTCCAATTGCTCATATTCAACATTTTGGAAAGGCTGCGCAAATGACAATGAATACCAACCTTCTTTTACAGCAAGAAATCAAAGCTTTACGAGCTGAGAATGAGCGAAAAGTTAGGGAAAAAGCAAGACGACGTGCTATACTAGGAAATGATACTCTATTATTTGTATAGGAAGGCTAAAATCGTGTTTAGCAGCTTGATATATTGTTTAATGAGCAGCCTGATGGACCTACCCCAGCACCTCGCCGACGAGCTCCACGACGCTGCAGTGGCTGTGGGACAGTTGGACATACTATAAGAAATTGCCCTAGTAAATAGCTTTATATTTTAGTAGGAGTTAGATGGATTGAAATTAATTTTATGGTTGAAATCTTTAAATTTCTTGGATTACGCGGAGAAATTGGACCGCTCGGTGGTTGAAAACGTTATATTCGAACTTCAACCCCAATACCACCCACCCATAACCGTCGACATTCCACTGAAAACGGAATTCGGGCGCATAAGGTGGTCTGTCAATCAATGGTTACATCATTGGTTTTTAAATCTCTGTTTGGGGTATGAAGATCACTTTTATAAATAGGTTCAAGTCCCAAGTTAAGCGGAATATACCGAGGGAAGGATATGTACGCATACTGAAATACGTACGTAGGCTTTCGCTTAGTGGATACAAGCTGACGCACCTTTCGATCAGTGGGAACGACGTTTACGACTATTGTTTCAGTGGTAAGACAATAGCAAAAATCCCATTTCAATAAGACGATTATTCTAGTACACCAATGAAAAAGATAAAGAAACAGCCCTCCCCTGCATAAGCGCCATGTGCATCCAAACTGAGAATAACATGAAGATTAAAGTCTCGTCCTGGCGTACTTCATGAAACAAAATCATTGAAAAAGTATTTCCATTTGCACCGACTATCCTTGGGTGTGTGTATCCGTTCTGCAATTTGCCTTTCGAAGATTTTTAGACAAATTGTCGGAGGTTTTTACAGATCGAAAAGATGAATGAACATGGCTTAAGAAAGGCGGAAAGAAAATAATATTGTAGACTCCAAGACCATATAGGGTTTTAATGGTTTAGAGACAATGCGCACCTACCACTCAAATTCACCCTGGCCTTTATGGAAGACATATCTATCGAAGTCAGCGACCAATTTGCAATACATAAGTGCTTCCTGGGGACTTACTCTTTACCACCGGTCGTCAAGATACCGTCCTTCAAGGTACACTTCCACTTGTTCTTCACTCTCTGGACCTTGTCGTACGTGCAAAGCATGACCTGACCGACGGCATCCTCTGCTTCATGGTCATCACCGACAAGGTCGTCTGGATCATCGAGGTCGGAGTTGATGGCATCTTCATCGTCTTCATCCCGCTCATCGTCGCCTCCCGGGCCGTCATATTGCGCTCTGACTACTTTGGAGCCAGATGATGCGGAAATGCTTGGGTCAGAAGGAATCGCGGCATCTGTTGTCTCCCCTCCCGAAGTAGTGAGTCCTCGGATAGGTGCTTTTGACGAATGCTGGTGCTCTTCCAAGGGAATTAAGAGGCCTCCTCCTTCGAGCTGAAGCATACGCTGTCTCAGATGTTCCCGGAGAATCCGGTCGCCTTCCCCATTCTGACGCTCAGTAGCCTCTCGCCTCCGCGCAACCTCTGCTTTCCATTCTGACAGTGCATCATCGCCAGTGCCATCTGTTTGTGTGTTGTTCATGGAAGGTTGTGGAATAGGAGGGTAACCTGGTTCTTGCTTAATCTGTGGGGCCTGGCCATTTGGCACATGCGGCAGATTCTGGGGACGGGCCTGTCCTGGCATTCCCATGGCAGCTTGCGACTGAGCTTGCAGCTGACTGACTGAGTTAGCTGCGGCGGCGCCGTATCTCTGATGGAGCATATTGGCAGCACGCTCTCGTGCCGACTGGGGATTAGAAGTGTTTGTTGGCATCATGTTATTCATGGGGGGCAAGCCAGATTGGCCGTTGATGCCGGGCTCCGTCTTGATGTGCGGCGCTTGGCCCATGACATTGGGAACTGCCCCGACCGGAGTGGGAACTTGTAATGGAGGCGCGGTGCCAGGCATAGATTGGGGCAGTGGCTGCTGAGGGACATTTTGTTGAGGAGTCTGGGTAGAAGGTGCGGGTCGAGGGGCATTAGAGGGTACGGTCGCAGTAGGAGGAAGGATTTGATTCTGATTCTGAGGCTGAGGAGCTGGCTGTGGTGGTGGAGGATCCCAAGGGAAATGAGCCACACCCAACGATGAGAGTTTCTTCTGCCAGCTCTGGAGTGGTTCTTTTGTTAGAAAGGGGCCAGGAGGGTAAGTATAGACCGTGACTAGATTTAAAAAGCAAAAATAAAAAATAAATAAATCGACAAGTCTGGCATAAAAAAAAAAGGAAAACCAAGGGTAGGCCGGATATATAGATCAACAAATCGATTAGACGAACGATGATGAGGAGGCCTTGGCAGCCTAAGGCTCCCGCGGGTAGAAAAGGGAGGAGTATAAAGGGACTCAAAAGGCTGGCAGTCCCCCCCAGAGGCATTGCCGCCTCCCGCAACTCTCGGACCCCGCGTTTGGCCGGGAGCCATGAAAGCCAGCATCGATGCCCCCTTCGTTCCCAGATTCACCAAAAAATCCACGAAAATCCATCTCAAAGATCGAATATATTTTTGAACTCACCTTTCTCAAATCTAGCAATGTCTGCTGGTCGACTCCACTCTCCTCGAAATCTACCTGAGAGCCATCGCAGACTTCCTGGATGACACGATCGAACACCGTGCCCTATGAATGATCTGGTATAAGCCAATGTCCTTGACAAGGACAAACCCTCACCGGATGGAGACCAGCCAACGAAGTGACAACGAGGGAGAAAGCGGCGGCTAGTGCTCCCCGGCTCAGGAAGGTAGGGGCTCTTTTGAGATAGCACTCACCACCTGCTGGTTGGACATGGTTGCTAGGACAAGAACTCGTAGAAAAGTCTTGTCAAATCAGGTTAAAAGACACGGACTGTCACTTCTCAATGCAAAAGCAAACTTGGGGGCCTATCACGTCCAGCGGGAATGGTGGATGTGTTGTCGTTGGCTTATCACAAGGAACGGTTCTCCGTCGCAACGGTCGGTTGCCACGGACTAATGCGACGGCAACCTGCGCAATCACTACCTAAACAATTGAGTCCAGTGCTGCTGCTGTAAATAGGAACTTTCCCAGCGATCGTGTGCAACCTGCGTATGTTATACTCAGGAGATGTCGGCTAAACTGGTGCAGTAAACGGAGGGTGTTGCAAGGAGCGCAGTGCCTGAGAGGGAATTGAATTAGGTGAAAGTCGTAGTCTTCGGGCGAAATCCGTCCTCATTCTGCTTAGTCACCACCCGCACCCTCACTAAGTTAGCGCCATCGAACCCTTGGAGCTTATCTTACATACAGTCAGTCAGTCTACTACAACGATCTCAATTCTTCAAGGTATGAAAATTTGTTTGTCATCATTCTAAAAGTTGCTATACAAGAATATCAACCCCAAGTATACGGTCCCACTTAAATACAGTTTGCTCTAACGCCAGCCATTGTGATCCCAACTCCCCCCCTACGACATAAACCCGGAAACCTGCAGTTATGTAGTACCCAATAAAAACCAAAGCAAACATGAGAAAAGAATTCCAATCAGCGGATGGTCATCGATTTGGTCAATTGCGCCTTGCTTCCAACCCCACCTTCACGAGATGCAGAGGCACTGGTTCCAGGCTTGCGTTCAAATACCTTCCAGAACTTCAAGCTCTCATCCGCTGCTGCAGTAGCCAGGAGTTGGCCATCAGGACTCAGGCAGCTGTGCAAAACACGAGTCTCGTGCGCCGGAATTTCAATGTTGCGAACCAGGGTTGGGTAGCTCCAGATACTCAAGGAGTTGTCAGGGAAACCGCTGGAGCTGACAATCTCCCGGTAGTGGTTGCTCCACCTCAAGCTGGTGACTTGGGAACCGGTGTCAATACTATTGGTACGAGCACCCGTTGTGGTGTTCCAGAAGTGGATATGACGATCGTACGATCCACCACCCGTGGCAAGCAAGTTTAGTTGCCAGGGGCACCAGCTGAGCGCTTTGACGGCAGCACGGTGGTTGGTCTTAGTGAACTTGGGAGCACTGAGGGACCGGGCATCCCAGATGTTCACCAAGTTATCGTTACCGCCAGTGGCGAGCTGAGCACCATCAGGCCTCCACTCAAGACCACAGACTTCGGATGTGTGCGAGACCAGCTCGGCTACCTTGTGCTGGGCGATTCGGACGTCATGGTTAAAGACCAGGCCGCTACGAGCGCCGGTGGACAGTGTATGCTTAGACCAGCCCATGACACCCACGCGAGAGTCGTGGCCAAACATACTTCGCAGCTTGGTACTCTCCTCGACGTCCCAGATTTGAACCTCGCCAGTACCCAAGCCGACACCAACATAGGCTCCATCACCACTCCACTTGACACTACTGACATACGTATCGGGAGACGTCTCCAGTAAACATTCAACAGACCCTGAATCTGCCGACCACACGTAGACATTGCGCTCGAGACCTATAGCAACCTGATTGCTAGAGCTCCAATCCAAAAGATTGAGATAGTAATCATCCAAAAGGCCAGGAGCATCCAGAACACGCTCGGGAGCGGTCTGAACTCTCCTGCGGAATTGTGCAGACTTAGATTTAGCGGGTCTAAGAGGACGATTGTACTGAGCACGCAAGTCGATTGGTTTCGACGATTCGGGTGGCGGTGGCTTGAACGCAAGAATTCGAGTGTTCAGGTTTACACCACAGGCGTCAGCCAACGACGATTCGTAGGCAACAGCATCCGGAGCTGGTCTTGTATATGAAGAAGATGAAGAGGAAGAAGTTGACGAGGTCTCGCTGTCATCTAGACCAAGGTTCTCGAGAGCTGCAGTGATATCTTCTTCGGTGCCACGACCACCAATGTCAAAGGCGCTGGCAGCACTTGCCAGGACTGTAGACCCCTCGCTGCCACTGGATTTTGATCGTTGGTTCTCCTCCGGCTTTGCAGTTCCAGCATTTGCCAGCCCCTCACTGGCAGCTCGGTTCGGAATGAATCTGTCTCCGGCATTGTGTGCAATGCGAACAGTGGTCTTTCCGGGCCTCGTACGTGTCGTAACCTCTTTCCGCACTCGCTCCTTGGATGGAGACTGTGTTGATGAGGGACCAGTACCGGCCAAAGCCCACTCAGACACTCCCAGCTCTAGATGCTTGGGTGACTTTCGAATCCGGGCAATGTTCGACTTGGGAGACTCGCGGTAGTTTCGGGTTGTTCTAGACATGGACTTGGCGAAATAAGAGGACAAGTTTCCACTATAGACGGATTTCCCGCTGTCCTTGCTTGCTGCTTCTACCTGCCGTGGAGGAGTGAATGGGGATGAGTGATTTGATGTAATGCTCGCCGCTCGCGTACGCGGAGAAGGTGTGAGAGGCATGCGACCTCCGGCGGTCTTTGAGGAGAAAATCCCATGATGGGTCTTGACCGGAGTGGATACCGTAGGAGTAGCCATACTGGACTATGATTATGCCACAGGGGTAATGAAAAGGTAACTTTGCAGAATAAGTAAAGTCAAGGCAATGAGGTCATCCGATGAACCTCAGCCAAGATTGCGACTTAAGATGCAAAGTAAAGTACTGAAAAACAGCAAATATGCACAGTATAGTATGCAGAAAACTATGTGTTAGCAAAGAAACTGAGGACGATGGGAAGAGAAGAAGGAGGCTGAATCAAAAGTCTTGAGAGAAAGGGGAATAAATAGAGAGTATAGTTCTGTTCTCCCATGGCAACGGTTACCTGAGGTACGGGTGAGCTATTCCATTTACGGCTAGCACCTCCTGCCATGCGGCTCTCGTGACGATCGTCTTGGCGGCCCTTTAACTTTTCACTTTTTCACTTTTTTTTTGGATTTTTTCATTTCCTTATCCAAACCTTGACTAAAGTCGAAGGACCTTTCGATGCCTTGACATTACTGAATAAGATGCTAAAAAAAAGTTCTTCATATCTGAATATTAACACAACTACTCACTTCAACTCTCTGCCTTCCCTACTCTGTGGAGCTGTGCCAAACTTCTCCTTTTTGGACGGCTCTGATGGCGCGGCAACCGCTCCCCACTACTACTCGGAATAGTAACGCTTCCTTTGCATCCGCTGCTTTTACGCAGTCCCACGGAGACCCACCCTACTGGACCGGGACGCCTAGGGTCTCAAATCCGATGACTTCCTTGTCCTCTGATCATCAGACACCGCAACACGCATTCCTCATGCCTCCTAGTCCAGCCGGCGGTCGCCGTGGTAGCACAGATTACCGCCCGAGCATAAAGAAGGCTCAGGGTCATATTCCAGCATGCTTGGTCAATGCCTCTGTGACGTATTGCAACAACGATCAGATCTACGCTTTTGGCGGCTTCGACCAGTATACTGATGAAGGTTCATGAATAACACTTTTCCTGACACTGTAAATCACATCTACTAATACTGTAAATGAAACAGTATACAACCACGTTTTGAGGCTGAATCTCAGTGATCTTCGCTGGGAACTTGTGGATAACTATGGCGATATTCCAGGAGTTCGCATGGGTATCTCAACCTGAACACATTCAGCACTCGGCTATTTCAAGATGACGGGGCTAACTTAATATTGCTAAATTACTAGGACATACTGCCACTCTTTACCAAGGGAACAAACTGATCGTTTTTGGCGGAGAGAATGAGCATCGCGAATATCTATCTGACGTAGTCATACTTGATATTACTACCTCCACTTGGAGCCAGCCGGAAATTCGTGGACCAATACCGCGAGGGAGAGCCCGCCACGCTGCCGTCATCTACGATGACAAGCTTTTCATCCTAGGAGGCGTAACTGGCGATAATGGTGTTATCCTCGATGATCTGTCATACCTGGATCTCAAAACATGGACGTGGTCTCGCACCTGGAGGTTTACAGCCCGATTCGATCATACTGCTTGGGTTTGGGGCGGTCGCCTGTGGATTTTTGGAGGCCTCGACCCGGATATGGAACGTACGACTGATATATGGTGGCTCGATCTGAAGGGCATCCAATCTCTTGGAATGACAGCATCGCAAGGTACCGTGGACACCCCCGCGACGCTCAGCAGGAATACTCATAGCCCAGACACAATGTTCAGTAGTCCAACGCAACAGGCCCCTGGCCGATCCGGTAGCTACGCAGCCAATTCAGGGAGTGTACAAGTTCGTATGTCCAACCGCCGGAAGCCGATCGCTCCAGGTGCCATCTCTTGCCTCCAATTCAAGTCTGGTCCTCATGTACCTGCACTGTTCTCCGGTACTCACTTCCAAGCTTATGCGTCCGGTGTTCTACTCGATTTGATCACCCCATCAGAGACCGTGCGTATCTTTGACTGTAACCTGTCGTCTTTGGAGCTTGATTCTTTGCGCTGGCAGAGGTTGGCTGATGGGCAGGAAATCTTCAAACCGGGTTATAGGTGGCATTATTGTACAGTGGATGCGGCCGGTACCAAGGCCTGGCTGTTAGGGAGCAGTTCGGATGCCGGTGCCACTCCTGGAACCGCTGACGAGAACCATATGAGTCAAGTTCTCTGCATTGATCTGGAAAGGTACGGCTTACTTGGTAATGAGATGGCAGCCGCTTCTCCCAGCCAAGGCAGAACATTACCTTCTGAACGATCAGGAATGTCACTCTTATCTGGACTCGGTACGGACTTGTCAGCAGTCTTTGATCAACCGCCTGAATCCGGTAGTGGTGCCGACTTTGCTATCACAGCCCACCCAGATGGTCAGATCGACGCAGATAACCTTTCCGAGGATTCTTCGTCACATGCCCAGCCAGCGTTTCTACCTCCTGACGCCACAACCTCGCCACCTATCCATGTGCATCGAATCATCTTACAGCTGAGGTGGCCCCATTTCAAAAGGCTATACTCTGCTCAGATGGCCGAATATCATTCGAAGAGGATGCATATTCCTGAGCCTTATTCGGTCGTCCGTGCGTTCCTCTACTACCTATATACTGATAGCATCTCAGGTCACCCGGAATACTGCTCTGACATCATCGATGTGGCGGGCATGCTTGTTATGGCAAATCTATACGACTTACCAAAATTGCGTATATTGTGCGTCAACCGACTAAGTCGCGAACTGGACGTAGAGAACGCAGCCATCATTTGGGAGAGAGCTGGCCGGACGAATGAGGAATGGCTGATGCGCCGTGCAGCCCAGTTCTGCCTCAGTCACTGGGGCCGAGTAGTGCGCACTGACGGCTTCAAATCTCTGGGCAGACAGAGTCTGATTGAACTATGCGAGGTGGTCGACATGGAAGGCCGCGTTGTTGCAGGACCCGAATTGGAAATGGTCGGAGCGTTTTCTGCAGAGGGTCTCGGTTCTAGCAGAGACTCAAAGCGGTCACAACTGGCTCTCGGCGGGACCATGGCTGACGATGTGGATGATCTTGAGGGCGACGAAATGGAAGGAATGGAGATGTCGTGATACGCGGCTGGGCGCATAGCCACTTTGAGAGGCACATACTGTGTGTCGAGAATCTACAGAGAGGGAAGCGAGCTATTCGGAGGTTTTTTTGTTTTCCTCGGTTCTTTGCAATTTTACATCCATGACATGAACTGGCGCGATTCCGGGTTGAGAAGGGTCATAGGGCATGGATTACAGTCAGCGAGGAGTTTAGAGACCATAGTGATTACTGCATTTTGTTGTTTAGTATTACATGATTTACGACGGCGTTTCTCATTCGTTTCTTTTGTGTGAAATTGGATGATAATCGGAGCACATGATCCCTTAACTTGCTTTCTATGTACTAGTATGCTCGACTAAGCCTATTCCAGGCTGTCGGCATACGGCCCGTGGAGCCGCTACTCTAGCCCCTCCAGGTACAAAGTCGCTTCTTGCTCTATATCCGGAACCACTATCCACCCAAATTATGAGTTCTCAGCGCCGTCTTGTGGTTGGACTGATGCAGTTCATCTGTTTGTCCAGCTTACGTACCTGCTTCCCCCTCCCTTGTTGGATACTAGTATCTGGTTATTCTCCGTGGAGATACTAGTCCCGGTGGACCAAATATAAATACCCCTCAATCCTCTCAAGTGCACATCGGAACAAGTCGAGTTCCAACCAAGTACAAAGTGACCAGTTGTCAATAGTAAATAAACACACCATGGGCTCCAACTCAACTTCCACTCTTCCACCCGATTTCTTATGGGGATTTGCCACAGCGAGGTGATTTAACGCTGATTCTTGTACTTTTTTATATCTCTTAATCGGAAATGGCTAACGTTCAACGTTTGTTTATGAACAGCTACCAAATCGAAGGAGCCGTGGATGAGGATGGAAGAGGCCCATCCATTTGGGATACCTTCTGCAAAATTCCCGGCAAAATCGCTGGGGGAGCTACGGGTGATGTGGCTTGCGACTCATACCATCGCACGCATGACGACATAGCTCTGCTGAAAGAATGCGGTGCAAAGGCGTATCGTTTTTCACTCTCATGGTAAAAGCATCATAACCCTGCATGCATGAAGCGTTCCTATCCGCTTATGCTTCCACCCCAGGTCCCGTATTATCCCATTCGGCGGCCGAAACGATCCTATTAATGAGAAAGGTATACAGCATTATGTGAAATTCATTGACGACCTGCATGCCGCTGGGATTATCCCCCTCGTTACCTTGTTCCATTGGGATCTCCCTGATGAACTCGACAAGCGTTACGGAGGCCTCCTGAACAAGGAAGAATTCGTTGCAGACTTTGAAAATTACGCACGGGTGGTTTTCAAGGCTTTTGGCTCCAAAGTTAAGTACTGGATCACATTCAACGAACCGTGGTGTAGTAGCATCCTCGGATATAACGTTGGTCAGTTTGCTCCCGGCAGAACGAGTGACCGGACCAAGAGCTCTGTCGGTGATGGCTCGCGGGAACCTTGGATCGTGGGTCACAGTCTTCTCGTAGCCCACGGAGCAGCGGTGAAGGTCTACCGCGATGAATTCAAGGCCAATGATGGCGGGGAGATTGGCATCACACTCAATGGTGAAGAACTTACCCGTTTACACACCTGGATGAGCCATTCTAATTGTTATTCTAGGCGACTGGGCCGAGCCTTGGGATCCCGAGAACCCAGCGGACGTCGAAGCCTGCGATAGGAAGATTGAGTTTGCCATTTCCTGGTTCGCAGATCCTATCTATCATGGGAAATACCCAGAGAGCATGGTGAAGCAATTGGGTGACCGACTGCCCACGTGGACACCGGAGGACATTGCGCTCGTTCATGGTAGCAACGACTTTTACGGGATGAATCATTACTGTGCCAACTATATCAAGGCGAAGACTGGTGAAGCGGACCCTAATGACACCGCAGGAAACCTGGAAATTCTACTGCAGAATAAGAAAGGTGAATGGGTCGGACCCGAGACACAATCTCCCTGGCTGCGACCGTCTGCCATTGGATTCCGGAAGCTCTTGAAATGGCTCAGTGAACGGTACAACTACCCTAAGATTTACGTGACTGAGAACGGAACCAGTCTGAAGGGGGAGAATGACTTGCCCCTGGAACAGCTTCTCGAGGATGAATTCCGCACGCAGTATTTCCGGGATTACATTGGTGCTATGGCGGACGCTTATACTCTCGATGGCGTAAATGTCAGGGCTTACATGGCATGGAGTTTGATGGAGTAAGTCCTTTGTCCTCAAATTCATTTGTGATACGTACAGTAGATAGCTAACACCGTGAAGTAACTTTGAATGGGCCGAAGGCTACGAGACACGATTTGGAGTGACTTATGTCGACTATGAGAATGGTCAAAAGAGAATCCCGAAGCAAAGCGCCAAAGCTATTGGTGAGATATTTGATCAGTACATTGAAAAGGCTTAGTTCGAATGTTCATCATCAGGTCAACATGATATGGGGATTGTACCATTCAATAGCCTGACTTCGTTTAGGCGTCTACAATTCATTGTTTATCTTAGATCGTAAGGTCTTTCCATGCTAGTAATGTCATACTATAAGAGATATCCAATCAGAACCCTCATTTTTGACTATTCCCCGCATGGGTCCCTTAGTCGAAGCGAACTTCTCCACAAAGATTGGGAGTATGTATACTTGATTCATTCCCAAAACGGAGTGTACTCCGTCTGCCTCCGTGTCAAATACGGTAATCCGTCCGCCTTTCCTATCCAATGATGTTGGATCAATCCTCCTTATAGATCATTTAGTGCGATAACATCTACCACCTATATGTATAAAAACAATCAAAGCGCATATCTAAAGTGCTTAGACTCCATATCCGTCATATCCTTAAATCCATCAAGAACAGCAGCCTCCTCACGCCGTTCCGAAAATTCCTCCACCGACATGCTCCGGTCTCTCCGCTTATTTTCCCACTTCATGGCAACATAAGCAACAACAGACAGGGCAATCATTCCCGTGTAGCAGACAAGAAGGCCAGTCAAAGCCGAATAATAGTGAGGAGCCTCACGAGCAAAGAATATGTTTGCTCCCGCAACGTTCCCGGCTGCATACACCGTAAACCAGAACCCGCTGGCGAAGGAGCGTTTCGTATGACCTGCCACATTGGTGGATAGAATGTTCCATGATACAATCACGGGAGCGCCAATGATGTATTGGAGCCATGTGCAGCCTACCAAGGTCCAGCGATGGCCAATGTCCGTAAAACGAATGCCAAGAAGGCCGCCGAATGGAATCAGACACACAACAGCCAGAACTATACAGCGCGAGTCCCGTACGTAGGTCGAGACTAAACCACAGATAGGGACTATCACAGCTTCAATAGCCCCTGTAGGTAGTTGCAGGAGTGTTGCGTAGATGCCGCTGAAGCCGTATCCTTTGATCAAAGAAGAGGAGAAATTGGAGACACCGCCATTGATGACGCCGCAGGCGATTCCGACACCAATGCAGCAGAGGACTTTGATGTCGTATAGAATCTCCAGAGCTTGACGCGGCTTGATTGCTTTGGTCTTGATACCGATCATATTCTCCGATACTCGGTGGACCGCCACAACGCGCTGTCTGTGGGACAAAAACTTTGCTGTACTCGGTGAGTCGGGCATGAGCCAGAAAAAGAAGCATCCAACAACAAAATTAAGCAGGCCAATTATGAGGAAGATCAGCTGCCAACTCCGCAGGCTGGTATTATGGGAGTGACCTAGCCCGAATCCCAAGAGAGCACCAACCATTGTTGCCATTCCATTTCCAGAGAGCCATATGCCCATCCTGAGAGGCTGTTCGGACCGTTTGTAGAACATTGAGGTGAAGTTCATCACTATTGCTATTAGACTGCTGCTTTTTGGTGATTGCCAGTCGCTATATGCTTACTGCATGGGCTAACTCCTGCCTCTGCCATGCCTAATAGAAATCGAAGGACTAGAATCCCGGGGTAGTTCTTGGCCCCAATATGTGCAACGACAAGGCCAGCCCAGACTATGAGAACTGTCCCCATGTATTTGGCAAGTGGTAGGCGCTGGATCATCAAATTGGACGGCTGGTAGCTGACTATTAGTCTCTTAAGTCCTATGATATCCTGTTCTCTATCGCACTCACCACAGCCCAGAAGAGATATCCGAAATTGAAGATTGCTGCAACCCACGAGTATCTCTGGCCCTCTAGGCCAAGGTCTGGAATGAACGAATAAGCGGAGGCATAATTGAGTGACAGCTTGTCTATTCAGTACAAGACGGTTAGTTTGGCACGAGAGAACATTGAAGGTAGCAATATGCTCACCCAAGAATTGTATAACGTATGTTACATATAGCTAAATGTGTAGCTTGTCAGTTGACCATGGAGCACAGCAATATTTTGAGTGAGCGTGGCTACCATGGGCATAATCCGCCAGTCCAAGAGCTTGCGCACTTCGGCGCCCTCGCGCTCGAGCTCCTCGGGGGATAGCTGATCGATTTCAGCATAGAGGTCCGCTCCGATATCGCGGATCTCACCAGATGTAACATCATCATGTTTCTCGATGCTGGCGGAGCACCGCACATCAGCTTTCGTGTCTTTAGCGGCGTCAATCATGGAGGCAAGCGGTAAAATGATCCACTCCGTTCGAGAGTAACAGAGTAGTTGTAAGTCTCTTCTGCCCATGGTCAAGACGCTTCTTCAGACTTTATTTATACCTTCAGTTCAATTGGGCCCGATAGCCGTAAGAAGAACTTTCTTTATCATTACGACTGATAAAGACCAGCGCGTGTTATCGCTTGGCATTCATATCAATGGCTTATCGAGCTTTTGACTCTATATCCCCGCACGAGGTTTGGTGAACAGCGGGAAACTGACCCACCATCTAAGAAGAGCAGACCAATTGATGTGGGTCAGAGCTGTTGGATAGGGAGATAGTGGCCTCGGCGATAGAAACTTGATCTCAGGCTTTCCTATTTGAGTTGAGGTACTTCGTGAGGGTCCACGTGAGCAAGCCATTTCGCAGATTGGAAAGGTAGAATCTGCTATTATTTCACAGTCCTCTGCCGATAATATGTATAGGAATATAGAGGGATAAACCTTGGGTGTATCGCAAACCAGTAATGTTGCTAACTTAAAACCGATCGGACAGTCCGATGGCAATGCTATCGGCGAGGATTATTCAGAGATGAGAAACATTAGTATCGTAGCTCTTCTCCTGTCAAGCAATTTGATAGGCTTTATCATTAGCGTAGCTTTCTCGCTGTCGGTGTATGTCCCGGTCCCGAGCGGGGAACGCATACCTAGCCCACGTACGTTGGGTGTTCCCGCACGCTCAGTTGTTATCATCTGACATGATAGAGCGGACAATTGTCCGCTGCTCCTACAACCAGTGGAGCGCAATGGAGAGTTTCGAGAGGAACAGAGGGAAAATTACTCATAGCTGTTGGTATATAACAGTTGTAGATTCCGTCGAACGGTCTTAAGGGTAACAGTCTCCATGACAGGATTTCGAACTACTTGGCGCTTTGCTCTGACCATATCAAAATTAACATTTCGTTCATCCAAAGTGTCCTTTGGCGTGCAATCGGGAAAACCGACCATCACCAAAGCTAGTAAGCTTTTTTGTCTGCCATGGGGTCGGTAAGAATCAGAATAGCCCATCGTACCAAGGTGATCATTATGCTAAAGTAGACTAGACTGCTCAAGCGTTCAACCTGATCGATGCCAGTATCTCAGAGCTCCAACATGCTCTGAGCGCAGGATGGATCACAAGCGTGGATTTGGTAGCCCGATATCTCCGGCGCATCAGCGTATATGATGCAGCCGGTCCGAAGTTCAGTGCTGTTCCTATACTTAACCCTTCTGTCTTCGACGAAGCCACAACTTCTGATGCGCGGCGAGCTGCCGGTCTCCCTGTACGGCCTCTTGAAGGGATTCCTTATCTCGTCAAAGACAATATCAAAGTCAAGGGAATGACAGTTGCTAGCGGTTCTCCCGCGTTTGAGAACCTGATAGCCACAGAAGATGCTGCGTGCGTTCAGATTCTCCGAGAAGCAGGCGCTGTTCTCCTAGGAAGGACTAATATGCCAGCAATGGCATATGGAGGCATGCAACGAGGTTTGTATGGTCGTGCCGAGAGTCCATATAACCCAGAGTACTTGACCGCAGCGTATGCATCGGGATCTTCGAACGGATCTGCCACAGCCACTACAGCAAATTTCTGTGCGTTTAGCTTGGGCACCGAGACTGTATCCTCCGGTAGATCTCCCGCTTCAAATAATGCAATTATTGCTTACACGCCGTCAAGAGGTCTGTTGCCTCTTCGCGGCGTGTGGCCTCTGTATCCGACCTGCGACGTTCTCGTGCCCCATACTCGCACCGTGTCCGACCTTTTCAATGTCCTCGATGTCCTCGCTGTTGTCGATCAGACACCCGTGGGAGACTTTTGGAATGAGCAAAATATTGTGTCTTTACCATCAGTGGAGGCTATCCGACCACAACTTTTCCGTGAGATAGAGGGCGAGTCCGCCCTTCGTGGAAAGCGCATCGGTGTGCCTTCCATGTACATCGGTGGTTTGAACCCTCTCCCGGACAAAATCTGCATAAGACCTTCCGTGCTCAAGCTTTGGGAAAGGACAAAAAGCGCTTTGGGATCATGTGGTGCCACAGTCGTAGAGGTTGACTTCCCACTGGTGACCACTTACGAAGCCAAGGCAAGCCTAGGTCAACTGGTGAACGTCAAAAACCTTCCGGATAATTGGCATTCAGTGGAGAGATGCCAGCTTATAGCCCATTCCTGGGACGACTTTTTAGCTGCAAATGGTCAGCCTGGGCTTGGATCACTCTCATGTGTAGACCCTGAGACAATCTTTCCTCTTGCGCCTGGCTCTCTTCGCGGAGCTCCTGATGCAGCCAACCAATGCAAGTGGCACGAGATGGTCGAATATCCGAAGGACAAGCCAGATTCAATCTCAAAAGTTCCGAAGTTAGAACAAGCTTTAAAAGCCCTGGAAAACGCACGGAAAGAGACATTCGAGCAATGGATGGACAACCTTAGGCTGGACGCCGTGATCTTCCCAGCTAATGGCGACGTTGGTCGCGCAAATGCAGATGTGGACCTTGAAGCTTCTTTGTACGCTTGGAGGAATGGCGTCAAGTATTCCAACGGAAACCGTGAAATCCGTCATCTGGGTATTCCCACCGTGTCTGTCCCGATGGGGCTGATGGAGGACATAAAGATGCCAGTCAATTTGACATTTGCAGGTAAGGCATACGATGACACCAACCTACTGCGTTATGCCTATGCTTTTGAAAAATTCACAAAATACCGTCAAGTGCCACCTCTGGTGCCTGCATTGGACTCTGATACTGTTCATACGATTGGCAATCGGTCGTTTCCCCCGGTTCAGAATCAAACAGAAATGCCTCAGGTCAACATTGTCGATCATTCGAAAAGTATCGAAGATTCAACTGTGCATCTTGAGGTTGAAGGAAGCTTACATCTAGACTGTAACGCGCAGTTGACCCGGCTGATATGCTATATTAACGGTGATTCAATCGAGCCTCAAGTTGATGGTAACAGATGGAGTTTGACTGCAAAGTACCCCGTCTCAGCTCGTGATGGCACGTGGTCTCGATGGTCAAGCCCTGCTTTAGTCCAGACAATCGTTGTTATTGTGGCTCAAACAAGCACTGGTCAAGCAGCTGGTACATTGCTATTGCTGTAGAATAACGTATTTTCATGGTCTGAATTGTGGAACATCTATATCCGCAGGCTTACATATCCTTTAAACAAGAATGCTGTGGGAAGAATGCCAATATAAACGTACTCTTATACATTGACTAAGGTCGATCATGCATGATCGTGTATATCATATCCTCAATCATGTCTAAAGCCTCTTTGTGCAAGTACTGTTTCTTTAGTTGTTTCAAGTAAGTTTCCATTTCATCAAACGAACATCCACAATGAGGCCAGTAGCGAAGCTCTTCGGGAATCCAAGAAGCATTATGGAGGAGAAAGTCAAAGATCTTGGCGTATGGAGTGGCATCGTGCCAGCTATTCGCGAAACAAGTGAGACTGTCTGCACAGGTACATACTGCGTCGAAA
Source organism: Aspergillus leporis (assembly GCA_009176345.1). NCBI lineage: Eukaryota > Fungi > Ascomycota > Eurotiomycetes > Eurotiales > Aspergillaceae > Aspergillus > Aspergillus leporis. The sequence continues at coordinate 466,495 of ML732150.1, read as the reverse complement.
GCTTGCTGTATAGAATCAGAGTCCAGGACCGCCAGCCGGAGTATATAAAGTAGCAGGACACCAGTCCGGAACTGAAACACAAGCTGTAATAGATAGGTCAGTGCAATTCCCACGAGTATGAATATTGCATAGTGTAGACCCACCGCGGACCATGTATAGCACATCACTTGACCTTCTTCCTGTAGGCGTCTATAGTTAAGACAGACCTCAACGCTAGCGGAAAGGACATCATCAACATCCTCGTGCTTGAGGTTTTTACGTTTTCCTTGCATCAGTATTACTACGCTGTAGTCGTAGAGTTTTGTCATCCATAAAGGATGAAGGTAAGTACTCGGCGCTCCTTCTACGAAGTATTGAGGTATATCTTGCCTCCAAGCGTCCAGTTCCAATTTGAAAGATGCGTCATTCGGGCACAGGTTTCTAGTTGGATCAGCCCAGTATCGTCGGATGTTAGATTGGAGCTTTCGCAATCTAAACAGATGTCGCAATGATGCACTCGTGCTTGTAGAGCCCGGTATCTCATTACTGAGAGTATTGATCTGCATTAGTACGTTAGCATTTGTAAAAACTAAAGCAATTGTCAGAGAGACCAAGCGTACACCATCGTCGACGATCTTATAGGCCGCAGAAACCGGCCTTTCCCATCCGGACACTACTATCTCATTCAACATGTAACAAGTGATGAACATAGACTCGGTGAGAGCAACACCAGTTCTCACTGTGTCTTCCATAAAGCCATCCGATCCGAACGAGATGCGTTTCTGAATATCGGCCAGGGTAGCTGAGCAAAAAGGAACGATCGACGATACTGACATGGAGATCTCTCCGGAAGAGGGACAATGGAGAGAGTAAAGTATCATGAGAATTGATGCTTGTATCTGTAGGATAGGCGATACTTCTTCCATAACATAAGGATAATATGACATTGCAGAGGAGTACATCTCTGCCGCACGCTTTGAATGGTCCCGACTGGGCTGAAGAGTATTGCACGACAAGGAACCGATCGCATGTACCATTCGAACAAAAAATCCCTTCCATGGTTCTCCCTGATTATCTAGGCTCCAGTCATGATGCCAGGAGCTCCAAGATTTGCAATTAAGGAATGGCCACGTGATATGCGTGATTGAAAAATAAAGGTTGGTATATGCTTCTTCGAGCCAGAATGAATAGCCGCCAACCATGGCAAGGTCGTGCAATGATTCAACAGCTGCTGGTTCGGAGTCTCCCACAACCGTACCAATCGAGGAAAATCTATTTGCAAGTCCGGAGCTTAAAACATCATCCAATGATGGTGTCCAAATGCGAGGGCTGGATAAGAGAATCAACCCGTTCTCTAAGCCCACGGCTTGATCCAACAACGGGTCAAATACTGTTGTTGGATGCCTGCTGGTATCCACGGGTTTCTGTGGTGATTCCAAGTCCAAATTCTCGGAAAATTCCGGTGAAATATTGTTATCGTTGTTAACATCGTCGTCGCCCGCATCAGGGCTGCAACCAGGCATTAGATCGCAAGCAAGCGCTTCTGTCGGCTCCGTTTGAACGCCAGCGTCTCGCATTTGCGATGAAGTAGCAGACATGTGCGTCCCATGCTCTAACTCAGCGACTTTGGTCTCTAGATGTCTCAAATATTTGAGAGGGACTGTGATCTCCTCTCCGTCCCTGCAAGAGTTCCCTGGTAGACATTCCGCACCTCTACGTCTGCATTCTCCGCAAGTTGGCTTTGCATGGTCACATTTTCGTTTCAAACGAAAACATCGAGTACAGGCTGTAAGCCTTGGGTGTTTTTCTTTCCGAGGCATATGTTATTTGAGGATTTGTGAAGGGATTTATGACATGGAAAGAGGGATTGGTAGCAATTGGAGGATAAGGACAAGACGATCCCCCACTTTATCTTCGGCGAAAATGCCGCACTGGGCGAGTTTAATTTAGTGCCAACCATATTTCTATACAACTAGATCGCATAGCATCTTCAATGTCTAGACTGCTCTTGTGTTTGTTCAGTATACGATGGTAGATGATCGAAGTAGCTTTCTTCCAATGGACTTTGTTTCCCAGAAATAAGGACTCCCTATGCGAACAATCCGCGAACTCCATTAGACTACGAAGAAGAAATACACTTTGAAAGAACAAGATAAAATGAGAAAGAGAGATTAGGTATTGTCATATCGTAGGTGTACTCGCACTGTATGGGAGAGAACCACACATCACTTCTTAATCCATGCCTGAAGAGTTTCATCATAACCAATGACCTTATGGTCAATGTTCAATGTCTTCAACATATAATCCATGGTAAATTCCTATTGACACCAACATCAGCTCCTCCTTTCCCTGCTTTAGCCATATATCAGGAATTTGAGAACTGACCTCGTCTTCGGTCTCTTTACTCTCCCGCTCACCATCATGGCTTCTGTCGTGTTGGTCCAGCATCGCAGCCTTTCGGGCCCCCAGCTCATCCTTATCCACATCAGCACTTCCAGTCTCCACACTGCTGCCGTACCAAGACTCCATCTCCTCTTCCTCCCACTTAGCGCTATTACTCTTCATCCGTTCCTTCCAGGCCTTCAAACCTCCCATGCGCGCGACACGCTCCTGGGCCCCTGAGAAAACCTCATCGGCTGCATTCTGGCTGATAGACCTCCATTTCACGATCAGCGATTCGATCTCTGCATCTTTTGTTGAGGATTCAAGCCGAAGAGCCTGTTGCGCAGTGTCAAGTTCAGATCGCAATGTAGCAAGCCGTGACTGTAACGCCCTTTGTTGTTTCTGAAGATCAAGAATAGCCGGGTCAGAGAATATCGGCCTTTTAGGTGAAGCTAGACTATTAGTGCCATGTTTTCTTTTGCGAGACTCCAAGCTTGAGAAAGAAGATGTAGATGTTGAGTAAACAATTGGGCTAGTGGGCATGGGGGCCACGGGCTGGCTGTGTGCATCAACCCTGTCAGTGACAACACTGTGTCCGAGCACGGATTTTGAGGAAGTGTTCTCTTTTTGGGGCAATTCATCATGTTTCGTCTCTGACACTTGAGGCGGTCGGTGAAGAGGAGACTTGAAGGGTTTGGAAAGCGCTGACGCTGCGTTCTCGATACGACGGCGCTTTCCATTGAGGTTAACAGAAGACATCGTCCGGCTGTCTAGCGATCTTAAATTATTCACGTTGTATTTTTCTTTTTTGTGAACATCAAGAATTGTGACTTGTCAAGCAAGGCGAGAGAAGATGAAGTGGGCTCATTGGATATCAGACTTACAAACAAGTGACCCACCTTAAAAAGATAACGTGCCAAGTCTGAATGAACACCCTTTTCATGCATCTAACCTACATTATGCCCCCACCTAAACCAATTTTATAGGTATTAAAGGTAGGAAAGCTTTAGATGTCCTCCTTGAGAAATTTTTTGACTTAACGCAGCCTTTGTAATCAACGCTACTTCTGCAGGCTGCACATTGTGAAAAAACCGTCATACAAGGTCATTAGATAGGCATATGTACTTCCACGCAACGTCACTCCATGCACAGCGCAATTATTATCCAAGAAAAGTCTGCGTTAAAAATCTTCCATTTGTCATAAATTACACCATATACAAGATCATGAGAAACGTCGGTGGCGCGTATCAATGCCCAACACCGCCTGCTGCCCACTGAGCGAACTCTGGATCTCCAGGCCGAGGGAAGAAGCCTCTGTCATTTCCGTTGTCCGGGGCTGCTGGGTTAGCGCCTGCATTATCGTTCTGTCTTTGTCTGTTTCGCTGCTGCCTCATGTATACAAGCACTAGCAAAGTCGCTGCTAGGGCAACAATGATTAGGCCTTCCAGGACGGCCTCGTCGATGTCAATCTCCAGGTCGTCATAGTAACCATCTTCGTGGCGGTCATCGAGATGGTGGCGGTCCGAACCACCCGATAAGAGGTCATCTTCCTCCTCAGCCCGTTTGTACATCTGCGCACGGTAGGCTTCTTCCTCTTCGTCGTTCTCGATGAATGCCGCGACCCACTCTTTGAATGTTCGCCGGGGTTTGGCCTCTACGCTCGAGGTCAGTATATGTCAATCACTGGTAGCTCATTGTGGTGCCGGTACCTTCTTCCTCTTGGATCGAATTGATTTTACCATTGGTAATCCTGTTCCAAAAACTTCGTAGTCGAAGCTTCAGTAAGCTTAGCTTTACGGGTAGATAAGCCTCGACACTTGTCTCAAGTGCTAAATCATAATAACGTTTGGCCATGTGGAAATCCTGTTCCACGGCAATGCCATTCTCATGCATCCAGCCAAGGTTCCAATACGCCTGAGCACTGTAATGTACTTCAGCGGCATTATGATAGCAAGTCGAGGCTTTATCGGCATCTGCGTTAATTCCGGTTCCACTCAGGTAGTAGTCACCCATCTTCACCAGGGAATCGATGTTTGTCTGTTTCGCAGAACGAGTCCAGTAGATAAGGGCCAAGGCGGCGTTTCGGAGTAGAGACGGTCGAACTTTTTTAGTCCCGGGCAGAATGTTATCAAAGGAAACCAAAGAGCGTTGCTCATCAAGAAGGAACGCCACGTTAGATTGAGCGTGCTCATAGCCTTGCTCCGCAGCCATCATAGCTGGAATGAGAGCCCGTTCTTTGTCGCCATTCTCATACGCGCTGTTCGCCTCACCAAACGATGAATGAATTACTTCTGCTCGCTCTGCGACCATCTTGTAATATGATGCGGCCATTCCGCAATGGCGTTCACGGCCAACCCCATTATTAGACAGTTCTGCCAGGTAATAAAAGGCTTCCATCCAGCCCCACCGTGCAGCCAGTTCGAAATACCGGGTGGCCGTGGCAACGTCGCCTTGGTCCAAGAACAACGCGCCCAGTCTAGTTTCTGCTGCCGGGAAATCCTGTTCGGAGGCAGACTTAAAATACGACGCAGCCCTGAAAGCGTCCTGCGGCACGCCGTACCCATGAAGATACATGAGTCCGATTTCATGTTGACAGAGCGAGTCGCCATTAGCTACTCCACGTTTGAACCAGACGAGGGCAGTGGCGAGGCTTTGGTCTACTCCTTCACCTCGAAGATACATCAGGCCTAAGTGACCTGCCGCTTTCGAGGCTAATTTTTCGATTCCAAGTGGATGATTCGGGTTCACAGACCCATCTTTATTCCAGTAGCGCTTGGTGATCTGCTTGAAATACTTCATAGCCTTTCGAAAATTTCTTGGTAGACCTCGCGCGCCTTCGTAATGCATCTTTCCTAAGCTGAAGGTGGCCTTTAGTTCACCCTTTCGTGACATAAGGTCCAGATACTCCAAGACATCCTCTAAGCTGGCTTCAGTGCTGGAATGCGATGGATCACGTAGAGCATTCGGTCCGGAGCTGGATACACTAGCACCCTCACCATAAACGCCACCCTCTTCATCAGCCCAACGGTATGATTCCCGGATTATATTATGACCGCCAGGCGGTCCAGACCGAAAGTACTGAATGGCTTTATCGGCGACTTTCTTGTAGTAATACGTGGCATGGTCGCAATTCCTGGCCATGCCAATGCCGGCATGGTTTCGATATGCGAGGGTCATCTCCGACCTCGTGTTTCCTCCCTCGGCCGCGAAGGTATGGTATAACAACGCCTTGGCCTGATCCCGCTCAACAGCACCTCCCACACCGGTCGCATACATAAAGCCCAACATATACTGTGCTGTGCTATTGCCAGTCGCCGAAGCAAGACTCTGGTACCAATGGAATGCTTGCTTGAAGTCTCGTGGATGCGTGAAGTTGCCATAAAAGTTCAACTCTGCCAATAGGAACATCGCATCGGCATTTTCATCTTCCTGCGCAGCGAGCTTGAGCTCCTTTACAGCTTTTACAACGTTTGGGTGGATCTTCTGACGCTCTGTACCATCTGACGGCGGGCTGTTCATGAATAGAAGCCGGAAAGCCTCTTTAGCGTATTGCATTGTGTACCCCACGAGACCGGACGGTTTGTCGGATGCAACAACTGGAATCTTAGAATTTCGAAGGATTTTAAGGGCATTATCAACACGTTCTAGAGATAGGAGATTATTTAGCATGTAGAGCGATCAAGGCTTAGGTGAAATGGAGGGAGGGTCTCACGGCTTCCAGCTCTAGTGCTGCCAGAGCCCTCTGTCCCGCCTGGGGACTGGTTTGGGCGCTGATATGATTCGTGAGCGACATCAGTAGATGTAAAATCAGAGTTTCCCTTGGAATTAACCGCGAGCGCCTGCAGTAGCACTAGAAGGTAGTCAAAAGCGTCAGCTTCCATCGCATCATCGGGTCAAGCTCCGCGGCGGGCACTCACGAAGCGCCAAGGGCAGGAAACGCCATAACCACAGGTTCTTCATATTGTCTGTGATATTTGTTGCTTATGGTCAGTGAGAAGTACATGGCGTCCTGTCCTCGATTAGAAGAACATCACCAAGTCCAAGCGGATAGATAACAATAGGAAGGTATGCTTGCATTATTAAGTGCTTTCCTTAGAGCTCCAATGCGGAACGGGCCACTTGTCCACGCGGAGGTTCATTTCGCCGACGCTCCAGGAACAACTACTTGCTTACTGGAACTACTATAGTTACTTCTACTCTGCAGTTACCAACTTGTGGAGAAAAAAAGATTTCATCATAGCTTTGATTGTGATTTGATTTTAATGCTTTTTTTTTATATAATTTTTTTTGTCCCCGTTTCATCCGTAACCCCATTGGCACTAAAGCTGTGTACAGGAAAGAAAAAGATTTAAGACCGCATCATTAATACACTCCATAGCAAAATCAATATCTTCCATGCGAACCCAGGGGAAACAGCAACATGTAAAAGGATCAAGTCACTTCTTAAAAGACGATCCTCGTAGTCTGGGCAATTCTAAAAACGCTTGGTATTTCAGTGCTCAAAAAGGAAATGAAAAAACAGGCATTACCAACCCACAAAAGTCATTCGCAATTTCAGCAGGCTGGTTCGGAGGCTATTTGGTTAAAGTGATGAACTCGGGGCCGAAGAAATAAAAAAAATTTTGAAAAACATACTTTCAAGGAAGAAAAAGAAAAACGAGGCTACAGGTGCCCAAATTGTGGAAAGAATAACCAACCAATTCCGCAACTTAGAATGCAAAATGTTTTCTTTTTCAAGGGTTGCTCGATGAGGTGGTAGTACAATGATACAGCAGATGCCGTAAAAAAAGATACGCACGGATGCAAAATTTATTGACGAGGTGACCTTCAGGCATAGTCAGTAGGAGCAAAGCCAATCAGTACTTCAAAAAAGGAGACTTACGAAGGGCTAAAGGCCGGCGACGTCGGACTGTAACCAGGGGATGTAGGCCCTCCAGGAGACGTCGGCGAGCCGGCAAAATTAGGAGACGTAGGAGAGTATGTCTGGGGACTCGTAGGAGACCACCCGGGAGACGTGGGTGTGTACTTCGGAGAGGTCGGGGAGGTAGGGGACAAGTGCCGCGCGGCGCCACCAATAGCAGGGCTGGTTGGGCTGTAGCTTGGTGACGTTGGGCTGAACGCAGGCGAAGTAGGACTGAAGCTCGGCGATGTGGGACTGTAGTTCGGCGAAGTCGGGGAGAACCCTGGCGAAGTCGGAGAGTATGACGGTGATGTCGGCGACGCTTGGCCATACGCCGGTGACGTGGGCGAGTAAGCAGGCGACGTTGGAGCAAACGACGGGCTGGCAGGAGAGAATCCCGGAGACGTCATGGAGAAGCGAGGGCTGGTAATTGCCATGCCAGGAGATGTAGGGGAATAGCTAGAGGACGGAGAATAGCCAGGCGAGGTTGGGTTTGCACTGAAGGGGCTGCTGGGAGAATAACCTGCTGGACTTGTGGCCGCGGGGCTGAAGCCGCCTCCGAAGCCACCGGTCGGCTGGTACTCAGTAAAGCCGCCGGGAGATTCAGCGCCGGCCTGCCGGATAGGAGAGAAGTTCGATTCCGGATCAGGTGTACCGATATAAGCGTTTTCTTGCAAAGGCGATCCGGTATCATACTGAGTCGAAGCGCCGTCTGAAATGATAGCATCCTTAGCGCCAATAGCTCCCATTACGCCAAAACGAGCATTATTCGAAACGACAGTATTGAGCATGTTCTGATCGAGATAAATGTCGAACTCTCCCGTACCCGCAGGTGCCATCTGTCCCAGGATCAAGTTCTCGGACACGCCACGGCAGTCATCCAGTTCTCCAAAGGCTGCGGCCTCCAACAAGATTTCCACCGTCTCTTCGAAAGAACACCGCATAAGCGCACCGTTGTCAGCACGGTTGATACCATGTCGAGTAACCGGTGTCAAATAGCCACGCACAGTCATAACATCGACCAGAAGAGCCAAATGACGATGGTTGACATAAGAACCGTCGAAGGCAAGCACCTGTGTCAGTTCGCGAAGAACGGCTGTACGCGCAGCTTCAATACCAAAGACCTCGAACACCTCAATAAACTGGTTGGAATATGTGCGAGTAGCATCAACTCCTGGGACCGCCAAAACCTCGCCAAGGGAAGAGCCACTCGTTTCGAGGACCCATTCCTTGCAAAGAGGGTCGGTCTTGCCGATGAACAGGGAGCCGTCCTCGAGGACTCGAACTTTGCTTTTCTCGTTGATGAACGCTCGCTCGACACCAGGCACACCACGGAGTGTAAGAGTGTCCAAGAGATGTTGCTCCAGTTTCTTAAGCGTAACGTCGTATTCAATATCATCATCGTTTTCATCCTCCTTGTAATCTTGAACCTGTCGAATTCGAATAACCTGCTCGTCGGCGTTATTGTCACTGAAGATAACAGCAATGTCCTTAGGATATGCCTGCTTAATGCGAGTAGCGACATCCTGCACCGTAAGACCCTTATCAAGAAGCTTCGGCCGACTGAGAATGATACGAAGCAGCCACTTTGATTGGCGAGACGAATCATCCGTGACATCTTCAGGGATAATGAAGTAGGACTCAACCATGTCTCGGTCGGTTTCAATGACTGTAGACTGGATGTCGGGATCATAATAGATTTCGGTAGCCTCCGTTACGGACCGCAAGCTAGTATGCTCAACAGCGCTTCGCAATTGCTTAGCACCCTCCTTGTCATGAGTTCTCTCCATCTCCTGGTAAACAGTCATAGATGGCGTCTTGATATTGGTGGCAACGTTAAGAATTTCTTTAAGACGAGGGACACCAAGTGTGACGTTCTTCGATGAAACACCAGCAAAATGGAAGGTGTTCAGCGTCATCTGTGTAGCTGGCTCACCAATAGACTGGGCAGCAAGTACACCTACCATTTCACCAGGATTGGCAGTAGCTTTAGCGAATCTACTTTCGACAGCTCCAATAACATGCTGGAACGCAAGCTTGTTCAAGGAGTACTCGGTGACCAGTCTTCGGAACGCCAGACGACTGCGCAGTTGCGCCTTAAACAACAATGTTGCGCTTTCCTGGGCTTCGCGCGAGATAGCGTCATCGCCGCGAACAATGAGCAGCCTGTCAAGCAACGCCTGCACTTGAGGAATGACTTCCGCGGGGTGAAGATCGCTGATTGTTCCCTCACGAATTCTAAACGTAGTCCTGGCGGTCTCAAGGATACGCTGGACGTTGATCGGGAGTTGCATCATCTCCTCATCTTCCTTGGCAACAGTACGAAGGAAAGCTCGGGATTTGAGAAGATCCTCCCATTCTTCATCCAAATATCTCTGGACTTCCACATCACCCGCGATTTCGTTGGCCTGCTCCAAGACCTCTGGACCTAAGCTGCGATCAGGGTCCATGAGATCGACACGGAAACGATCTCTGAACTGGTCGTCAGAGCACTTGATTATGTCAACTCGCTGGTTCTCGATATGAGCTCCGTCCAGACCGTCTTCTCCATAAATGAATTGTATGATATCTCCCAAAGAGTTACGGACGGTACCATCATACTTGACCATCACTTCTTCCAAGGCCTTGACCAGCTTTCGCTGGATGTAACCAGTTTCAGCGGTCTTAACAGCTGTATCGATAAGACCTTCACGACCAGCCATAGCATGGAAGAAGAACTCGGTGGGAGTCAAACCACGCAAATAGGAGTTCTCCACGAAACCACGGGATTCTGGGGAGTAGTCATCCTTCGTGAAATGGGGTAAAGTGCGATATTTGAACCCGAACGGGATACGCTTGCCCTCGACAGATTGTTGACCCACAACAGCAGTCATCTGGGAGATGTTGATGGTAGATCCCTTTGATCCAGAGCGAGCCATTTGAATGGCGTTGTTCAGATCCTTCAAGCTCTTCTCGGTCTCGCTACCAGCTTCATCACGAGCATTGTTGAGAGCACGCGAAACCTTACTTTCAAAGGTTTCTCGCACGTTCATACCGGGCAGCGGCTCCAGAGTATTATCAGTAGCACTTGCGGTGATAGACTCAACCTCCTGCTTCCTAACCCGAACACAATTTTCAATTCTCTGTATAGTGAGCGCGTCTGGAATGGTGTCACCAATACCAATACTGAAGCCATTGTGGAGAAGCCAGTAGCCTACGATGGCCTGTGCACCGTTGAAGAAAGCAACAGCAGTGCCTGGTCCATACTCGTTAAAGATTGTGTGAATGACACCACCACCACTAGCACCAACAGTCTTCTTGGAAAACATTCCATACATCAACTGACCACCGTGGATGAGAAGACCACCATCGTTCAAAGGGGCAAACTTCTCAGAAAGTGCCGAGTTATCCTTATCGACACGCAAGAGATTGAGGCCTGAGGGAAGTGCCATGCTAATCATCTGCTTTCCGGTCCATCTGGGCCTGGGTTTCAGGATAGCTGGGGGAGGGATAACACCGTCCCAATCGGGTACCCACATCATGGTGTTCATCACTTGCTCTTTGGTTAAGAAGGTATCACGGCGACATATCTTGTAAATACCGCAGAGAGTATCTTGCACGATACCCATGAGTGGTCCGTTTCGCTGAGGGGACACAATATTCATCGGGACCAGTGCAAGCTGGCTTAGTTCTGCGCGAGATTCCTCGCTCTGAGGAACGTGCAAGTTCATTTCATCACCGTCAAAATCGGCGTTGTAAGGGGTTGTGACAGACAAATTGAGCCTAAATGTGGAGTACGGCATAACACGGACACGATGGCCCATCATAGACTCCTTGTGAAGGGACGGCTGCCGATTGAAAAGAATCACGTCACCATCCATTATATGGCGCTCAACTTTCCACCCGTACAGTAGTTGTTGACCCCCAGCCCTTCTGGCGTGGCGTAGATCAATGCGTTCACCGTTATCTCTAACAATATACCTTGCTCCCGGATGCTCATTAGGCCCATTAGAGACGAGCATTTGTAACTTCTCGATGTTGTATGGCGTAACAACTTCCGGGTAGGTCAAAGTCCTCGCAATGCTTTTCGGAACACCGACCTCGTCGAGAGACAGATTGGGATCACCTGTAATAACGGTACGGGCGGAGAAATCCACACGCTTACCCATCAAGTTCTGTCGCAAACGACCTTCTTTACCCTTCAAACGGCTGCGAATAGCTTTAACCGGTCTGTTTGACTTTTGCATAGCCTTCGGCTGCCCAGCAATATCGTTGTCCATGTAAGTGGCGACATGGTACTGTAATAAAGATTCGAATTCGCGCACAACATGCTCCGGAGCGCCTTCCTGTTCGCAGCGCTGAACGTTCTGGTTTGCTCGAACAATTTCAGCCAGCTTATATGTCAAATCATCCTCACCACGCTGACCACTAGTGCTACCACCCACAAGGACACTAGGGCGAACAGGAGGTGGCGGCACCGGTAGTACAGTGATAATCATCCACTCGGGGCGAGCATAGTCATTACTCAACCCCATGATGCGAACATCCTCGTGAGTGATAGTGCGGAAAATGTTCAGAGCCATCGAAGGGCTGATAGTCTTCTTCTCCGGCTGCTGCATATCCATTTCGTCCATCATGCTCTTGCTAGGTTTCCATGTCCCTACCAAGGTAATTCCCTCCTTGCGAATGGTCGGCTGGGCATTTCCGCACCCACCATGCCTTCTCGTGGGTTTGGAGCTATCTTTCGAATACGGTTCGTCCTCGTCCGGGGGAGGGTCGGCTTCGCAGATCGTGACATCTTTAGATAGTCGCCAAATATGGTCGAAGCGTCTCTTCGGGTCTCTCATGCGGAGAGCTTCAAGAAACTTTGGATCGGACTGGTTTCATGTCAGCAAATTTGCCATATTAGATTTGCCATCCCGTGAGGGATGACTAACCGTGTTGGCTTTGATCTTTCCACAGTTGTGGCAGACCGTCTCAAGTAGCTTCTTGATTTTCGTCAAAAAGCCTAAGAATAAGCATTAGTAACAACGCCCACTAAACTTGCTAGGGAAAGACGTAGCATACCAATGTGAAAAACCGGAGTGGCAAGCTCGATATGGCCGAAGTGTCCAGGGCATTCCTTCTGGCCTTCCTCACAAGTCTCACAATTCCATTGCCGATCGATGGTTCCCAAGCGAGGATCGTTCAGACCTTTTGTCCGCGGCCGTTGCCTTTGTTCGTCCTGAGTTTGTATCCTGTCAGAGTCGATCAAAACTAAAGGAAGCCATCAATAGAAAACAAACCATAGTCTCTGGATACTCCACATGGACCACACTCATCCGTTTGATCTCCTCCGGTGAGAAAAGACCAAACTGGATCTCCTTCACGGTACGCAGAGGCGCCTTCGAATACGGGAAGAAAACGTTCGCCATGATGACTGTTGTCGCGGAAACGCGTTACTCGGAATAAGCACAGTTCGAGATCGAGTAACGAAAGATTGCTGATAAACGGCTCAAGAGTTATATCCCGTCAGTTCTCAGGCGTGCAGAAGCGATAATGAAAGCGCTCGCAAGCAGCTGGCCGGCTGAGGCCTTTGGCAGCCCTTGCCACGAGGGCGCCTGCGACCTTGTCCACCGACGTCGCAAAAGTCGAAAAAGGGCGGAGAAAAACGATTCACAGACGATCTTGGCAACTTCTCCGACTTGCAAAACGATATCGCGATGCCAAACGCGATGATCGGGTACGTTGGGGGATGGGAAAGCAGTGCGTCGAGGTGATGAAAGGGAGATGGTTGGACGTCAGGTTGTCGCCGATGGGGCACGAGTTTTCTGAGCCGCAGGCTGCGGCTAGCGTGGTGCTCACTAAAGGTCGGTGGCGCTAGGCACAGTCCTCAACAAAGCCGGGCGGTCTTGTGTTAGTCCTAGCCAATCAGTGAGCTACAGCTGAGGTAATTGTGGGGGCTTTCTCTCACTTTCTAAACGACCTCTCACCGCCCTACAGTCTGTTTCTAATCTTCAGCATTTATTCACCAGCCATGAATATCCCCGCGTAGGTGCTATCAGTGGCTACCAGAGCAACACTGAATGATTGTTCTCAGTCATTCCTCCTGCCCTCTCTCTCGGGCTGGGATCTTATCTAACCTCTTTATTCTCTTGTGTTGACATTTCCTGCCGCTCTATCCACAGCACATGCCGGTAATTGGCTGAGCGCAATGAATTTATCTCTTATCGATCCCTTTGTCCTGGCGCAGGACTATCCAGACACACTAACAGAGAAACTGAGTATGCGACTACGGTTCTTTTTATTGCCAGTAATCTCTCACTAAAAAATCACAGGAAGTGGCCACGCGACATGCTTACGATTCAACCGCAAAGGAGATTATCTTGCCTCCGGACGAGTTAGTTTTTAACAATAACTACCAGCCGTCGTTGCGATATCTTATTGACTCTCAAATAGGTTGATGGCACCGTTGTCATTTTTGATTTAGAGACAAATGGGGTTGCACGGAAACTACGGGGCCACACCAGGCAGATTCAGTCACTGAGGTACGGGCTTTGTGCTGCAATACTGTTCGATCAAGGGCACTAATCATATTCGCCGTTATAGTTGGTCTAGGGATGGCCGATATCTTCTGACTTCATCACAAGATTGGAAGTGTATTCTATGGGACCTGAAAGATGGTTCCCGAGTGCGCACGGTTCGATTTGAAGCTCCTGTATATATCGCTGAATTACACCCTTATAATCAGTGAGTCTCGTCTGCAAAATGCTTCAGATTCCCTGCGTCGCAAACCTGCTAAAGGTCCCCGCCTGCCTAGTTTACTATTCGTTGCGTCTCTCTTCGAAGACCAGCCTGTTTTAGTCGACATATCATCACCTAAGCCCATCAAGCGCATTCTTCCCTCCGCACCGTTTCGCCCCCCGCCTCCCAAATCCGAAGAAGTTGATCCCGCTGTAGCCGCAAAGCAAGCCGCCCAAGATGCGAAGCACTCCACGTGCGTTACTATCTTTACCGCTCTAGGAAATCACATCGTAGCGGGTACGTCTAAAGGCTGGCTCAACATCATTGAGACACAAACATGTGCAACGATTCACTCTACTCGGCTCTGTAATGGGGTGGTCATTTTACTTCGGCTCGCCAGCAACGGCCGAGACTTGCTAGTCAATAGCTCCGATCGAGTGATACGCACCATCCTCATGCCCGATCTCTCCCAGCTAGGGATCGACTTAGAACCCACCAACATCAAGCTTCAGGTAGAGCACAAGTTTCAGGACGTTGTTAACCGACTAAGTTGGAACCATGTCACGTTTTCTTCAACGAGCGAGTTTGTCACCGCATCCACCTTCATGAACCCTGACATTTACGTCTGGGAACGAAGTCACGGCTCCCTGGTTAAAATCCTTGAAGGCCCCCGAGAAGAATTGGGCGTTGTGGAATGGCACCCTTCTCGCCCTATGGTAGTCGCCTGCGGTCTGGAGTCGGGATGTATCTACACATGGTCGATTGTGACACCCCAGAAATGGTCCGCTTTGGCGCCTGATTTTGGTGAAGTCGAAGAGAATGTCGAGTATGTTGAACGCGAAGACGAATTCGACGTCCACCCCGCCGAAGAAATCCACCAACGTCGGCTTGACCAGGAAGATGAAATCCCTGACGTGCTGACCATCGAACCGCACAAGAGTGGTGCGGACGACGAGAAGGAATCTTTCCGCATGCCTGTTCTTCTAGACATCTCCGACAGTGAAAGTGAAGAGGACATTGTCGCCGTGGGACCCGGTACAATGCGACGACGCAGCCCCGGCGCCGGCCGCGATTGGATGAATGCTAATGGAGATGGGGAGAAAGAAAGTGCCGGAAGTAAAAACGGTACCTCCCGTGGACAAAAGGGTCGCCGGCGCTGACTTAACGTTACCGTACGAGTTCACATATTATGGAATTAGATCGTTTACCGGAGTGTCTGTCTTTTGGGTCACTAGGTGGGTGTCTTAAGACTATCGGGGCGTTTTGGCGAAATACTGGACATCTCACACTTGCATTTCCAGATCATGTCAGCTGATCGTAAGGACCTTTGCAAAATAACGAGGATAAATCCTTTCCATTGTAACATTACATATTATCTTTATTTTTATTTTTTCTTTTAGAAAAAAATAATAAACTATCATAGTATAACTAGTTCGAAGAATAACATCCTCAGGTTTAAAAATGGTTCGGATATACAGTCATCAACAATACACTCACCCAAAACGCCGGAAGTATGCTACCTTTGGCAAGCAGATAAGCATGCAGTGCCAGAAGATTAAAGTGCGATCAGGAAGCCATCCCCAAGTCAAAAGCATGGTTGGTGCATTGCATTATCCATGCACTGATGGCCCGCCATAATATTGCAACCCCGCCGTTTGTGAGGTGAAGACAAAAGATGGAATATATGCCTTGTCTTCTGAAGAAAAGATCTCGAGTTGTCTGCTTGGGTCCAGTGCTTTTCTTATTGATTTCATCGCAGGGCGCATGACAAAGTCTCATGCTCAAACAGACGGCCGATTGTGCGGTTGGGTGTCTTATTTATTCTGAGTCGAGAATATACACGGAATTCCAAGCACGCGCCGTATATTTCGTCCAGTCTCTAAAGGTATTCCGGGGGCTCTGCAGGCAGCTCGGGGCATCGCTTGTAGCTATTACCCAACAGCATGAACGGACTTCTTCTAGTCAAGACACTCAATTGATAGAGCATTGGGGACACAGTAGTTCTCCATGTAGAAAAGAACGCAAAGTCAAGGCGCGTTTGGCTTGTTTCCTAAAAGCACGTGAGGGCGCCAGTAGAGGCCCAGGGCCGCTGTAGGCAAGCGATAACGTGGCATCATGAGTAACATTCCCGGTGACAGGAGATTGAGAGGCCTCATTGTGTGGTGGAGCGAGATAGTTGAACGACGGTGCATTCATCCACTCACGAGCTCGGAGGCTGAGTGTAAGTAATGGTGATGGCGCCTGCCATCTTGCACTCGTCTCAGCGAGAATCAATTGGCAGAAGGCTTCCGTGCCTGGTATATATGGAGAATGTTGTAAGCGTGTATTTCCTTGTTAAATGCCTCCGACTTGACTTCGGCCGACATGCGCTGAATTCGTTCCAAGTCCCAGCCGAAAACACGGCTAAAAGGTGCCAGACTGAGGGACTCGATACTCTCCGATATAGCCAGGTTATACCAGCGAGCTACTTTCCTCTCATGTTCATCCTGATGCCATGGATTCAGGGGGAGCCCCACCATTTGATGATCGATTTCGGTAAAACCAGCGTCCTGTAGATCTCGTATTGTGTCGCGAGAGTTGTGGGCTATAGGTCGCATGGTATCTTGCGTAGCTTGTTTTAGAAGTTGATACCATTGACGAATAGCCAGTCCTTCTAAAGAGCGGTCATCACAACGCGGTTCAAAGTCGATCTCCACCTGTTCGAACCAAGCCCCAGGTCGAAGGTGGGCAAATATTCTCCGGTACAGGTTCGGCCATCCCATCACACTCCCACATCCCATCTGCAGGTGAATCAAGTCCCACGAGTCCTCACCCATAGCCCAGGGGCACTCGAAATCGAATGGCGCGTAAAATTCGCAGTTCTTCGGGTGGTTGGACGGCTGTATAGGAGCAAGATCAACCCCAACAACGAAAGCGTTTGGGTAAGTGTTGGCCACATCAATTGCCCAAATCCCGGTCCCACAGCCCAAGTCTAGGAATCGACCGTTTCTCGGATGCGGTGCGTAAATCAACGCATCCGATACCCTTGCTACCGTGAACAGTTTGTGGAAAATATCGAGGCGATCCTGTTCCTGATCATCGCACGGTAGCAAATACACTCCCTTGCGATATGCATGATACTTTCGACCGTTCTCTTCATAAGGAGGCTGTCTTTCAGAGCTCCTAGAGTGAAACAGCAACAAGACAGAAGACACATTAGTCGTCCAATGGTAATAGCCTCGGCAGAACAAACAACTGACGCAGCTCCAGAAATAAACTCAACCGGGGGGAAAGGAAAGAAGGAAGAAATACTTGCTATGTATGGAGTTCGCACTTGGAGAGCCGTTGTGGTTCCACTGGCTATAACCAAGGGATTCTCGCCCCGGACGATCTCTGTCAGTGATGACGTAGATATCCATGGCATCCGAGTTGTTTCTTGATCGACTAGATGCCATGGACTGGGGGTGGTATGAGTCGTTCTTTGGTGAGGCCATTGCCGGGAGACGCTGACCAACCTGTCCGTTTACAAACATCCGGATAGCAAGAAGGCCGCGGCGTGAAGACTGATGTTTAAGAGGGGTAACGAGGAGAATGAGGCCGGAGTTGATGGCGACAGGTTAATGTCAGTAACCTGCACGCTTGTAGGTTGGGTATATATATAGATTGAGTGACAAATAAAACATAGAGTAGAAAGGTGGCTAAGTCTTGCAGATAGACAGCGAAGGAGATCATAAATTTAAGGAAGTGAGAAGCGAAACATAAGATACCATTCGCCGTGTTGGATTCAAGGATGAGTCTGAAAGGGGGGGGATCAGAAAAGTAGGAAAATAATAAAAATAAATAAGAAATAGGAAAAATAAAAATAAAAATAAAAAAATAAAAAATAAAGCGTAAAAACAGAACAAGGTTAAGATAGGTAGGACCCAGTCAGAGAATCAACGGTCACGTCCACCTGAGCACAAGAGGGTAGGAACGGAAGAACAAAGACGGTGACCAGCCAAAAGTACCGACAGGTGAAGAACTAATAGAGTACGTCGTGCTGCCTCCCCGCAATGGAGCGATAAAATCCACAGAAGTAGCGGTCACGGCGCTGTTATTCACTAGGCGCAGAGTTGTCACTAACAACAACTAGGAGTTGTCGCGAGTGACCATGGATGGATGGGAGGACGATCAAAAAGTCTTCAATTGAGACAAAAATCCAACACCATACCATGGAAGGGCGGAGCCCTTGGGAGGTGGGGGGCAAGGATTGGTGGTGGACGAGGGGGAAGCGAGAAGAAGCCCTGTTAAATGCAATAGAAGGCCTGCCTTTAAGGTTGTTGCAGCCGCTGTCTTGTCCCCGTTGGGCCCACGGGCGCAAGGCGGGGCGGCTAGGGAAGAGAGAGAGCCGGAGGTTGTCACCTTGAATGGAAATTATCGATGGTAACCCTTTTTATTTTTGTTTTATTTTTGTTTCTGATTTTCTTTTTTCCCTGCAGCAAAGGGTGTGGGGGCACAACGTTGAGATGTATGTAGCGTAGTGTGTCATTCGACCATCTAGCGAACTAATAGACTTGGAGAATGCCTCCGACCCTACAGCGGAGGCAGATTGTCGATTCGGGGGAGTTATGGTTTGTATTCTTCTGGGGTTATTGGTTGAAATGGATAAAATCGCCCAATCGCCCCTCCATCAACCATGGTATTCCTTCTCCTTAGTATCTGTCCGTCATTAGCATAGCTACATGGATTATCTTTTAGCGGTTACTAGTCCACTTAACTCCTGTAGCAAATCATGTCGACCATCCATGGATCTTGGCCGGCGGGTTCCTTTCGAATATTGATATTGACGTAGGTATGTGCGCCGAAAGTAAGTAAGATGTATGTATGGATAATACATACATACAGGTACATACCCGACATGAGAGGTTACCTAAGTATACCTTATGTACGTATGTATGTATGTAAGGGTATATTGTATGTATACCTGTTCAATATACAAACATCATACAAGGTATATATGTACTTCCCTATAGGTCCCTGGTTCTTTCTTTTTTCTCTCTGCGCCGCATCCGAGTCCTTTGGTAATTGAGGGGGAATGTCATTACTTAACCATCCATAAGTATTGAGTTAAACGACGCATTGATTTATTTGGCCCAAAATAAGTGGCAGTAAAATAAACCATTGCACTAGCCTTAGCCTTAGGTTCGTCAAATGACCGATAGGTAACCTTATGCAATGCAGATTTGAAAGGCGGATGATTCGACTCCTTTAGGCTGATAGTGGTGAGCTGGTCAGGTAACTAATAGATATGTAGGGCTAGAGGATGATGATATGGAATTAACACTATTTGTAGAAATTTCAGGGTAGTACTGTATGTAAGGATTTTAAATGATACAGAGTATGTATATTGTTGTCACATATCGCTGTAGAACGTTGTTCCACATTTATCTGCACTAAGACGTACGTAGTGGTCAGTTTGTTGGGGGATGTGGGAAGGGTTCCCACCACAGTCGTCAGTACTACCACCTCTGAGCAAACGCAGACATATGGGTCCAACCGAGAAGCGAAAAGTGACTTCCGGGCGGGATGCGGACCGCCTCCCACACTAAGTGAGGTGACCTGAAAGTATCCCGTGGGCCACTAAGATAAAATATACTCCGTGGCCTTATTAATTGCTGCCCGCAACCTCAGGCAGCCAAGCGTCAGGCAGCGGTACCAACACTGTGGTTGCAGGATTCGAAGCTTCGGGCGTGGCTCCCCCTTCAAGTAGCGCCCGGAAAAAAACAAACCAGAATTGGCCCCAACCCTCCATTTCCGCAGGGTCACTAATCACGGCATTGCGTGCAGCCGCTCCGGCGCGGATCGGCCGTGAAGTTCGTATGAAACTATGCCGGATTGCGGGTAGTAGGCAAGCAAATTTTTCTTTGTTTTCTTCCCTCCCCCCCCTACTAGTACATTCCCCCCAGGATTTTAGCACCTACATTAGATATTTCTCTTCTTAAGTTTGTACATAACAATACCAGATTGCATCCAATACGTAGTAAGTACGTCTATACACGTATGTGCATTCATACACATTTACATCTATTGATGGTCATCCCGCGTAACACTCCGTTTGAGCTCAGTATAACTACATAGCTAGGTATGCTTGCTAGATGCTACTAAGGACAAAGCAGAGGCATTCCCCAATATCATCCAACCTGATCATTATTATTGAGTCGTCGCTGTAACTTTGTACCGAGTGCCGTCGTTTTCTATACATACGCATGCAAGTAGTCCATGCATCGCCGGTCATACACATCCCATACTTACCGCGTGGCTGTAAGTGTCCACACTGTACGACCTTCATTTATGCGCCGAGTAATTGCCCATGTGATTTGTAAGTAAGAGGTAAATGTGATCGGTTGATCATCTCACCGCTTCCCAGACTATCGGGTCCAAGGTGGTGATGCATTGTTTATCTGAGCTTCATGCATTGTACCTTGTCAACCCATCGTGCATACGCACATTTGGTCCTGGAGGCACAATTTTTGTGTACCTGTTCCTTTTTCCCAACGTCAATCATAACTGATGGTTCAAGGCTAGCTATTGAGAAATATCATGACATACAGTCGACGTGTGATATGTTGAAATTATGTCTCAGAATGACTGGAACGTGGCAGTCCGTGCGGTTTGATACGGATACTACTTTTCTTTTCTTCACTGCCATTGTTTCCTAGGACTAAGGATGGAGTCTTACCTAATGAACCATCCAGTCACTTGACTGAAGAATAGCAGGTCCTAATCGCCAACAATTTGTTTTCGTCTAGACCAGTTCATTTGTTCGCTCATCATAAATGCCTGCATCTTTGGCAACTAGAGGTCGTCGTTCTCGGCGCTTCTGGGCTTGTGGAACAACGCAAGCACCCAGCTGCAACTCACT
Source organism: Aspergillus leporis (assembly GCA_009176345.1). Taxonomy (NCBI): domain Eukaryota; kingdom Fungi; phylum Ascomycota; class Eurotiomycetes; order Eurotiales; family Aspergillaceae; genus Aspergillus; species Aspergillus leporis. The sequence goes on along the minus strand of ML732150.1, from coordinate 445,652 downwards.
TGTGCCGCCTTTCACCCCCTTACGGGTGGTTAGTAGGTTCTCCTCTTCCTCCTATCGTCTAGGTGCAGTGGTGTATCCACACTGCCGTTTTTGGCACAGCATCCATCGGAAATATCTGCCGGCGCTTTGGGGCGACAGTTTATTCGTCCTTTCACTTGCAAAATCCTGGTCCAGGTGAGAAATAGCCATAACTTAAAAAAGGAAAAGAGAAGAGGAAAAGGAAAGTAAAAATACCCCCCCTTCGCCCTTTGCTCACACACCAAAGTTTGGTACCTTACCACAGATCGTGAATAAGCGCTGTCTATCTTCCAGTCTCCATCTTGCCCCTCGAGAGCAAAATACGTCAGCGGGTTTTGGCTGGCTTCCAATGCCACCGTAACGAGGTGTTAGAGCCCACTATATCCTTTTTGTGCCTAGTCGCGTCTATCGCAGGATGCCTTCTGTTTCGTGTTTGACCCATTTACAGAAGATCAGGCGCGCCATTTTTCATTTTCGAGCGACAACTCACCGACTTCAGGACGAAATAGCCCCCCCAATCACAACATCCAGCGGTACCACCACAACGGAGTATTGCCTATTCTCAGCATTGCCTCGACCAGCAAATGGACCACAATTTTGCCGGTAACCAATTAAACGTCTCATTTTATTTACAATTGAAAAGGTATTCAGCGATTGATGCTATTTTCTGCACCCTTTACAACGATCCAGTCATGATCATCTTAGCGATTTTCTTCCCTTATCCCCTTTCGCCAACGAACACGAGGAGGGTTGACGTACATAGGAAAAGGTTGCCCCAAATCACTCCGGCGTTTACATCTTCTAATTTCCTTGCTAAGCCTTTATCTAATGCAGATACCTTCCTAGCTATCTCACATCACGTACGGAGGGTGCTTCTGCTCTAGTCGCTGGATGAGGCACCAAATAGGCCACCTGCATTACAGTGGGTTGATACAACCGTCATTATCCAATGGTTAAGATGAAGGATGCCAAGGTTCCATCCCTAGAATAACCCTGAGAGTATATCGTCATGTCTGACACTTGCATGTTTGCTCAGTGCTTCATGCTCCAAGTGTCCCTGATTGATCCTTTATGGGAACGTTGAAACCGCCTCGGGGCTGTTTTGCGGCAGTGCATATGCAGCTACTCCTGATTTCGCTGTTTTCGGAAATTGAGGGAACAGTCCATGACAGGAACTGATCCATTCGTCTTTTTTTTCCCCGATGCTCCACACTGCTATAATACTACGAATAAGCTCCTCTAGACATCAACCAATTGTGTCGCCACTATCGCTATCCATTCATCCAATCAATACATCGTAAAATACACTTAGACGAGAGTGCTTTTCTCTCCCCATCTAATGGTCGGTCAACGTCCGACTTAGCTTGCATTTCAAGATTCCTATTATGGCAAACGTCAAAGAGCACCGGCCCCCTTCGGCAAGGTAGCAATGGCCTAGCCAAATATTTTACTATTTCAACAACGATATTTGTCTTATCAAATGATGCTCAGGATGAGTTGAAATTCAATCAACTGGTTTCACGCATCCACGACCCATCACCATACCCGCCCTTGCCTGGTTAGTATAGATTCCATCCGAGCCACCTCACCCAAGGCTGGGTCTGTAGAAGCACGAAACCTGAGCTCAATATTCCATGCATTTGTGTACATTGATGCCTGCTGCGGCTGGCCCGCCCGTCTCAGGCTAGAAAGCGGGGATGCTTGGGCAAAAGTCTAGAGGCGTAAACCCAAAGGTGATAGCCCTAAAGAATCACAGGTCCAGACGCGCAATCGGGTTCAATGATTCATGTGATGTGGAATGGTCACTATCACCATCACAGATCGTCCTCCAATAACTCCCAGGTAGTAGCTACCTGGAGATAAATGTCGAACGTTTTTTAAACAGGGGTTGCCAGGAAGGAAAAGGAGAATTTCAATAGACGAGTTACATAGTATGTACTACATGCTGTCATGACCGCCAAGTGAATATGGAGAAAGAAGAGAAAGAATAGGTAAAAGGACAAAGGGTAAGTAGTAGTTTTTTTCCTTCATTTGTGGTAGATAACCAGAGGAGTTAATTATTAGGTTGCCGCATATTGGTGCCGCATACGTGAGGCATCCTAATGAAGGCCCCTGTCCGAAAGGGGAAAAAGAAGAGGAAATTTCTTGGCTTTCGCCCAGCTTCCGCCCAATGATCTCCGAAGCAACTTAACCATCCGCAATCCCAGAAGGAAAAAAATTAAAGAAAAAGGAGATTTAAAAGCAACGAAAACAGTTCCGCGTTGGATTAATCCAACGCTCTTTCATCGTCGATTGCTTATTTCCTATCAGAGCAAGCCACGTCAAGTAAAGGACAAAGAAAGTTGGTGTTTAGCAAGGCCTGGCTTGATTGATATCGAGTTCCCCTGCAGCCACCTGCCTATGGGACGGAACTAACAAACATTCTCCGGACCATAACTAAGCCGCTAGAGCACGCATCACTTTCTGTCTTGGCGGGGCTATTTTTCACCCTGAGGCTGAGACTTTGGTGCCTTTGATTGGAGAAGTGGCAATTTGCCCTAAAGACGTGACATCGGGATTTATACTAGGTGACCACTATCCAGCCATGCATACACTCAAAGCGACGGCCTCTTCCTCGCTTTCCCTTACCCAGGACAACTACATCTACTCCATTGCAGCGTCACACCCAGGCTCATTCGCTGCCATTGCTTCAGATGACTCTCTGCGTGTGTTTGATGCCGCTGGCCTCAGCCATGTGTCCGTGGTTGCTGCTGACGCCCACAAGGGGGTTACGTCTTTGAAATCATATGATGTGGGGCAGCAACTGCTTGCTACTGGTGGAAGAGATGGCAAAGTGAAGCTATGGGATCTGCGAAATGGCAAGAGGTCGGCAGTTGTGGAGGTGGAGACATGTAAGATTCCCTGCTTCCTTTTTCACCACGGTCCTTGTTCTTTCTTCCTTTTTCTTTTCTTATTTTGATTTAATTATTTTTTTCTTATCCTTCACCCCTACCTAGCCTTTTTGGGACCTGGGGACTGCACCGCACTCTCGTTCCAGAAGCACCTTTCTCTCAACAGCAAACATAGATTCTCCGTGATGGGATGTCCAACTATCAAGAGCTTATCGTGCATCCATCAAATTGCACAGTCATAGCTTGCTAATCTTTCGACTCTCCAATAGCAAGACAGGCACCAGTGCTATCCGTAGCCTGCTGTCCGGCGACAAACAGCCTTGTGGCTGGTACTGAACTTGTTTCTTCCCAAGCTGTTGTCGCTTTCTGGTGAGTTCATTTCTGAGAATATGGCTACATATACCATATCCCCTACCCAGCTGTGGCCTCAGCTGGAATCTCCAGTTCGCGAGCTGCTAACTGACGTAACAGGGATGTCAGATCACCCGGTCAATTTCGACTTCAGTATGTCGAAAGCCACAATGACGATGTCACTGAGGTGAGTCCAGTCTTTTACCTCAATTACACTTCCTCCTGGTAGGCCCCGTTTGACGAATCATAGCTCCAATACCACCCGACCCGGAACAATATCCTGTTGTCCGGGAGCACGGACGGCCTAGTCAACGTCTACAACACCGACATCACGGACGAAGACGACGCTCTTGTACAAGTCATCAATCATGGCTCCGTGCATCACGCCGGTTTTTTAAGCGAAAGGACCATCTACGCTCTCAGTCATGATGAGGTTTTCTCGGTTCATCCGGCTACGGATCCGGAAGAGGAGGCGCAAGAGCCCAACCCTGTCCAATTTGGAGACTTGAGACAGCCTCTTAACTGTGAATACATTGCCCAATTATGCATTGGCAGCCAAGGTCCTTATATCGCCGCTGGTCATAAGTTGTGAGTACTTCATCCCTTTCTTTTTGGTGGGGGTTAAGGGGGGTTGGCCAACCTTCTATATCTCTTTGCGCTAATTATATCCAGCGAGCAACGACTGGACTTGGTTCCTCTTACCTCCAATCCATCTTGGCAATTTGACCAGGAAAATTTGTGGCGCCTTCCAGGTGCCCACGGTGAAGAGATTGTGCGCTCTATTTATTTAGACGAACAAGTATGTTACATTCCATTGAACTATCCTGTGGTCTGCCGACAACTAACACTTTGGACCTTAGTCCCAATCCGTATTCACCTGCGGCGAAGACGGCTTCGTTCGCGCATGGAAACCAGACTCTGGAGAGGCGCAGGTAAATGAGTCTTCAAGCAAGCTTTCACGAGCGAAGAAGATTAAGGACAAGGGGAGGTTTAAGCCCTACTAGGTTAGACTTTGGAACTTTACTTCGTCGAGGGATAGAATGAAATTGGTAATCTATGATCTCCTGAGGTATAGCCTACCAAGCAGCCCCTGAACACTCTCCCAGAAGCGCCCGCAGTCAATCTCTGGTCTTTTGCATAGAAAGGAATCTGCTATGGCATGGACAATTCACTTTCCTTGCGGTTTGTGAAGTTTGTTGACCTTATCTTAATCGGAGGCGGTGAACCTATCTCCTAATTCCATGCGTTGTTGCAAAAATAGCCTAGAGTGTTGTCGGGGTTGACATGCACAATAGCCGCTATAACCTTTCCGTTAGAGTAGTCTCTTATTCACCCCACAGGAATACTTGCCTAAGTTAACTACCAACCTTTGTGGTTGACCTTGTGGATTTTTGTTTGCTCCCTTGCACTTATAGGTCACAGTTGGCAAGGCAGGCCCGCCTGCCCCACCAATCATGAGACGTCTACCTTATATTTGCAGGTCTTCACATCACAGACGCCTCGGACGAATCCATTCCACTAGGATGATCAGTTATCACTTTTTATCACAAGTGAGAAATGGTATAACTACAGACTTTGATTCTGGGGTGATCTTGCGTTTCACAGGATCCCACTCGTAACATTTGTTCAAGTGCAGATATGATACCGCCGCTGCCAATTTCTGATTCCAATGGCATTCCCCACTTGAACATGGTCTAAACTCAGGAGTAATAGAGGGCTCTGTCGTTACCTTGAAATTCTCACAGTATGGTATAAAATACGTGTTGGGGATCTTGTTCGACGGTGAAATGTTCGGATTTCGGTTTCGATTGGCTAGAGTCTTGGTCAGCAATTAGAGCTAATAATAGCAAGCGATGATAAATAGAGTCCGGTACATTTCTGTTGTCCCAGAGGCTTCAAATGAGATGAAAAAGGGGTCGAGAACTTTGAAGGCTACCAGGAACTCGCGCTATTTATGTCAATTTCTTCCGAGACATCTAGTGATCAGTCCTATGGTTATAGGAGAGCGAAAGATGGCACAGCGCCTTATGAGGCTTTTAATCTGTATGGAGTGTGTACAGATCTAGCTTTATCTTTCTTTGTAAATGCCTGGCTAGTAGCGAACCTTGCATGCTGCCCGTGAAAATCTTGAAGGGCACGGTATAAAAGAGAGCCGGGCAGTGGGTTCTCTGACCATCCTAGAATCACGGCGGGCCCGGGCCTCGAGTATATATTGTCACCATAGGTCGGGGCAAATTCAATCGTTTTCTCCGAGACGAGACTAAGCTATGAAGTTAGTACATACCGGTGAGTTCGGCGAGGATCAAGCAAGCAAGCACGAGGACCAAGTGCGTGGGCCTGAGGAATGTGAAAAATACATGATCTATAAATTACAGTTTGCTATTTCACCTACATATCAAACTTCGCGGCCTACTGCATTTGCCGTACAGCTGTTTGCTTTATACTCGGTGGGTATCCACTATCCGGTACCCCAGGCTAGCCCTAGGGTATTCACTTACCCATTAAACTACACCACCACCCCCAAATATATAGCATTGCAAGCATTCTCCCTTTACATTATCTTATACTGTAGCAATTGACCTACACTCTCACAGCACCCAACCCAACATAGAGTTACACAGAATAAGGGGTACGCATAGATCACGCATAATATGAGGCAAATATTGCTGCACAGTCCCCAGCTCTGGAAATGCAGCCGAACCACTACTACGACGGGGGACCATGGACCAAGGAATAACAGATGAACTGCAGATGAACCACTAGGACAACGACGATGGTAAAAATCGATCGAAGGAAAGAAAACCCCACTGCTACGTTTTTAAAAATGTCTTCCGTCGCAAAGTGTGGGGCCACTCTCTATATGAAGTGGGTAACATATATTTGAGTACGGAAGCAATCTCCGAGGCTTATGAACTTGTGAATCTGTTAATTATGTTTAAAGCGAACTGGAACCTACGTTGATTTAACGGGTTGAAATTGGACTACTTTGGTCTCAGTTTGCTTTTTGTCTGTATACTCTTAAATAGAAGAAACCGAACCCAGCAAGCACAAATAAAAAATTGCAGGGTATGTGCGAAGTAAATAATAAGGTGGGGGGGAAGAACCAAGAAACAAGAAACAAAAAGAGTAGTCGCGCCCGGGATCGAACCGGGAACCTTCTCGGAACTACCGTAGTAGAAGAAAGCCCACTAATTGTGAACGAGAAATCATAACCATTAGACCACGCGACTGATTGTTGAAGGTATGCTTTAGTTACCAAAATAAGTTGGCTAAAATATATATGGTATTACTTGATCAGAATATCTTATCTCCTGCGGAGGAATTTTTTTTGGACTGGGGTCCGCATTCCCAAGTCGGGTTTACATTTTTTTCAACTCTCTATCTAGTGCTTGTGTTTAATACATCATTTCCCTCTCTCTACTTCCCCTCATTGGGATCAGTATCCCTACATATATAACCGTGATTTTACCATGTCACGATAATCTCTTATCACGCTCTCTCATCTGCGCTTTTAAAAATCAAATGCGCGTATATTCAACACCGAACCTAGAATCACCTAGCCAACCACACACCCGAAACCTCAACCAAAGAAAGCCAACCAAAACGAAAGAATACAAGAAAAAAGATGGACGCCCAAGCCTACCTGATCCGCCACGGCTGGTCCGGCCCCGGCAACCCTTTAAACCCTAATCGCCGACCGGGCACACACGGCGGCCTAGGCCTCACGAAACCGATTCTCATAGCACGCCGCAAGGGCAACCTCGGCGTCGGCAAAGTAACGACCAAAGACCCGACGAATCAGTGGTGGTTGCGCGGATTCGAGGATGCGCTGAAGGACGTCGGCAACGAGAACAAGACCGGTTCAGAGTCGAAACCCAATGCGTTGACTAGCGAGCTCTATCGGCACTTTGTGAGGGGGGAGGTTGTTCCTGGGACGCTTGGGTCGGTCGAAAAAAAGGATAAGGCAAAAGAGAAGGGGCAGGGCTCAGATTTTTCGTCTAAGAAGAGGAAGAAGGATGATGGGGACGGAGTGGAGGACAGGGAGGCGAAGAAGCTGAGAAAAGAGGAGCGGAAGAGAAAGAAGATGGGGTTGGGGGAGGATGGAGAGGAGTCTGCTGTGTTGCGGTCTGGTTCTAAGGATCGGAAGGAGAGTAAGGAGGAGAGACGCCAGCGGAAGGAGGAGTCGAGGAGGAGGAAGGAAGAGAAGGAGATGAAGAAGAAGGAGAAGGAGATGAAAAAGAAGGAGAAGGAGATGAAAAAGGCGAGGAAGGCGGAGGAGACGGAGGACAGTACTGCTACGGATGGGAATGAAAAGCCCTCTTCCCGCAAGGACAAGAAGGACAAAAAGAGACATAGCGTTGAAGAGGACTATCCCACTCCGATATCGATCGACAACGACATGACGGAGTCTAGTGGACGTGAAGAGTCTTCGGGCTCCATAGAAAAGTCGAAGAAGAAGAAAGAGAAAAAGGACAAGAAGGAGAAAGAGAAGGGCAAGGAGAGCAAAAAGAGGAAGAAGACAGAAGAATCCACATCTGACGAGGGGTCAAGATCAAAATCGAAAAAGTCGAAGGATGCCCAAAAGTCGAGCAAAGACTGAACCGATCGATTATATATTCGCATTTGTCAAGGATACCAATTGTTTGCTGATGGCCGTACATAGATAGATACCCATTTGATACAGCTACTGCGGTCCTTACGAAGATCATATTATATATTGCAAACCATCTGAATATGATATCTTTGTTCTTTACCATAATTCGTAACAATTTTAATCTTCGGTGGGCAACTTGCCTGGCTTTCCTGAGAGAATCCATGGTCTCCTCTCCCAGAATTCGTCCTTGATGATGTCGACATGATCGACGACAACCTGTGCCTTTCGGCGCAATTTACGAAGCTTTTCTTGTTGAGACCTCGACGTCTTCGTTTCTTGCATGAAGTCAGATTCTTCTTCTACAGGTTCTCCTGCCCCGGACCCTGATTTTGGCTTGATATCTTCTAATTGATACTGCACGCCGTATTAGCGGACGGACTGTATGGCGGAAGCGCGCCTATCTACTTACCTGACGATAGAGTACGCTTCCCTTCTTGTATATCTCTTCCTCGTCGTTGTAGTTGATCCCGAACCTCTTGAAAAGAATCTCGTTTTTGTCCGATGATACGGTCCCCTGTATGTGAATTCTTTTCATGAGTTTCCATGAAGGGAATAAAGACGAAATGAGTCTCTCACCTTCAATTCTTGTTCAGCATCTGTGTTGCTCATACCACCCTGTTGGACCATAGTCCAGAAAGTTGTATTATAGAGATTATTGATATGGCCTATGGGGTAAGGCTGTGAGTAATATACTTAATTGACGAGTGTGCGGTGGACTTACAGTCTACCTGCCTCCAGCTCATATAGTCACGTAAATTCCTAGAAGTCGGATATACGACGGCTCTCCCATCAAAGGAAGGCAAGTATGGTGGTTGAAGAGGGGCATCCGGGAAGTATGTCCCCCACAGATATATATAATGAGCTGTGAACGTGGATACAATAGTTGTTACAAGCTTGCTGTTATCAACCATATCAACCCATGCCCATTCGGAGACTGGAGAGGACTGCGCAACTTACGCATCGCGCCGTTCAAATAATTGGCAGCTTGGATGGAACACGAAGCTGGGAGAAATCAGTTTCGTCTAATGCAAAGTGCGGCACGAGAGAGACAGACCTGTACTCATCGCTGATACCGTATGCAATGCAAAGATCAGGAAGATCTTTCATGACCTCTACGGCCGCAGCATTCATGAGATCCAACGCGCGGCGGTCATTAGGTTTCTTGAAGTTATAGCGGTCGGTAAGTCTATTGAGATGATCAGAAACGGAGAGTATATGGATGCGACCCAAGAAATAAAGTGATCAATCGTAGGCGCGGTGAAAGAGACGGGAAATAAAAGGGAAAAATGGGTAAACAAATTTGGATATTAACAATGGAAGTAAGATAAAGAAAGAAAAAAAAAAGAAGACCAGAAAGAGGGGGAGAGCTTACTTGTGGAAGCCTCTTCCATCGATGCGGACTACGATCCAGGTATTGGGGAGTAAAATGTCTGGTTGCTCGAAGGCCTTAACATACTCGTACCTGCTCAGATTAGCCATATCGTTGCTTGGAATTAAAGAGGATGCAACTTAGAAAAAAATACTTTGAGTTGGCCATTGCTTCAATTTACTACACGGCCGATCTTGTATGTATAATCTGTGATGGGGAAAGAGGAAAGAAAGGGAAAGCGAACATTGAACGAGTTGTTGGAACGAATCAGTTGTGCGGGAGCTGCTTTTTAACCTAACCGACGACCAACTCCCAAGACCGGGTTGTTGGCAGTGGGCAACACAACACAGTTCACCAACAATAGAATAAGGGATGATCTATGAAAGATGTCTGGAAAATTATCTTGAAATTAAGTGTAGAACCCATGCCAAGGAAATCTCCATCCTTTGGGCGCCGTTCATAATATCACGGCAATTTGGAGCTGATGCTTGATATACGCACGCTGGAATATAGTTCTACGAAACAAGAGTTGATTTTTCTTACGGCAAATTGAGTAAGCTAAATGATCTTGATAGAGATAGAAAGTTATATAATATGGACGATCGAGACAGATATCAATAAGAAACCTAGTACCATGCACGCGCTATCCAAGAAAAGATTACTACCCAATGGTTTATATATAGATAATTTTGCATGACAAAGCCGTGGACACTGCAACGGTCAACCGACGAACGTCTCCGCGGTTGATGGCCCCTACCCTAAGAGTACCAAGGGGGACCGTGAAAGCATCAAGATGTATGGAAATCTTCTGCATGTTCTTCGCCCCCTATTTCGCTGGCCTGTTCGCTGGGTCGTTCACTTGTGTCACTGGGAGCCTTATCCGATTTCTTGGATTTGCGACTAAAAAATCCCAGGCTGCTTCTAGTTGACCTGTCCACAGATGGGGCACTGGAGACAGCGCTGTCCATGCTCTTCGCGAGCTGCGACTCGCCATTCCCGTCTTCGTCAATATCACCCTGAGAAGGATCACCTTTCTTGGAAAACAAGCCTGAGCGGTCCTTCCACGAGCTGAACTTGCTGGAGCTACCCTTCCGCGTGATCTTCCGAATAAATGACTCTTTCGAGCTGCTGTTATCTGCAGATGCTGCGGACGGCACCTGCTCCAAGGACTCATACGAATCTCCGGTGAAGACAGTCAGTGAACGGGAGTAGGATTCCTTGGAGGTACGAGGCTCAGACGGGGATTCCATGAGGAAGTCGAAAGAAGCGTCGTCCCTCGCCCTATCTCCATCACCCCCCTTCTCTGAGCTCTTACTAACAATAGTTTTGAAAGTAGGTGCCGCAGGGTTCAGTTTCGGGGTCACGGGCCGATGCGAAGACGATGGCCTTGTACCAATCGGCGCTTGCAATGGCCGGCCCTGTCTTTCGAAGGAAGAGTCCTGAAGAAAATCAGGCTCCCCCGTGAGGCCCAGAGGCAGATGGCCGGAGGAGCCATACGATGTGGACTGCCGACGTGAGTGGGCTCTTGACCAAGTAGATGGTGAAGCCCAACTAAATCCTAGAGGACTCCTATGGCCCGGCTTTTCCGCCGATGGCCAGCCAAAGTGCTGGTTGTCCGTGGATGGATGCGGAAGCTGATTCTCAAATGAAAATGTCGACGACGGTCTTGGTGACAGTGAGCCCCGTCGGACGGTACCCAGGATTGAAGATGGGTCAATGGGATCGTGTCGAGGACTGAATTGGTTGTACCCAGTGCCGAGATCGGAGTGCTCGCTCGACTTCATCAAGTTGCTTCCACTGCCGAAGCCAAACCTGCTAGGGGAGAAGATACTGGTCAAAGCAGCCCGTCGGGATGGCATATGATCGGAAGAACTATCGGTAGTGACACCCGTGGTATTGCTCCTAGGGAACAATGACATCGGATTGGCCCAGTTTCCTGTATAGCTTAGGCGGCGACGCCTGGCACCAATAGGATCCATTTCGTCGAGATTCCGTGGAAAGGATTGACTTTGCCCCGGCTTTAAAGTGCCTAGTAAAGGTGGTTCATCGGCGAGAGTTTTACCACGAGGGCGATGGAAGCCAAAGAGGCCAGAAAGTCGCCGCGAGGCACTTTTCGGAGCCTCTGCAGCATCCCCTAGGTGTGCGGGCTGAGAATCAGCTTGCTCCTGGATTTGATTTTCATGAGGACTTGCAAAATTGCTTCCAGGCCGGCTCTCAGAAGAGTCCGGCGACGGCGGACCCTGTGGGAAACCTTCTAGCTGGCTGCTTGGCGGTTCAACATCTGAGATTTGAGGACGGACAATTGGCCGGGGGAGCTCTGGTGACTCTTCATCACCAAGGAGGTCAGATGGAAGTAGTGCGTCAGCCCGCGGACTCATTTGGGGGTTGCTAAATGAGAAATCGGATACGGAATCAGCCTGACTCGACAAACCCGGAATGGTCATTCCGTTATTGATATTAAAGAAGGCGGAACTGGGCCCGAAGGGAGGCGAGCTTGTAGAGGGAGGGTTATAGTTGATGCCACCGGAGAATGAAGGTTCCATGGCCGTAAAGTTCATGGGAGACGAGACATTGCTGGTCAGTGAGCTGCGATGACGACGTGGACGGATTGTCGCCGTAGTAGATAGATCCAGATCTAGAGCAGGGAGAGAAAAGGGCCCTGTGCTTCCGGGCCCTTGTGTTGTCAGCCACTTTAGGCGCTCTTGTGCTTCTTGATACTGCTGCTGGGCCTTCGCACAAATTAGTGTCTGCTTCAAAAATAGGCTCTAGAAAGCTACAAACCTGGGCATGAATATTCACTAGAGTAGCATATCGGGCGTGTAGATTGCTCAACTTGATTTCCCACTGCCGAGCACGCTCGTGATCAATTCGATCCAACTCCTTGCCGTCTTCACTGTCTGGACCTTGGTGGTTCTTTCTCTCCTCTTCGAGCTTCTTGACCCTGCCTCCCTTGTCTTGTATCTCATCATCGATAATTTTCATCTCTGATTGCTCTTTTGCAATCTTCTCGCGTACCTCATCCGCACGCTTCTTCCCATCCTCTTCTAAGCTCGCTTTCTCTTCTTTTGCCTGCGCAGCATCGGCAGCCATTCGTGCCATCCGTTCTCGCCATCGCACAATGTCGTCCTTGCGCTTCTTTCGCTCTGACTCCTTCTGCTGCAGTAGTCTCTCACGCTTCGCTTTCTCGCTTTGCACTGTGCGATTGACGCTTTCCAACTTATAGACATGTTTCCTCAGATCACCGCTGGCTTCATCTTTCTCCTTTACTCGCTTCCTCAAATCATCACGTTGCTTCTCCAGCTCCTTCAAAAGCGCGATGTGCTCTTCTTCTTCGTCGATAGTCTGCTTCTCGACATTCTCATTCTCATGCTGCAATGACTTCAATCTGTCGGCGAGCTTCTCTAGGGTTTCGTCGCGATCGTTGTTCACTGCATTTTTCTGCAAATCTTCTACATTGGCGAGGGAAGATTCCGCTCCGCTAGCGGCAGGAGATTGCTTTCGACCAGCCGAAGATCGTTTCGTCGGTAGCTGTCCTCCGCTGAGCTCGCGGGACATGACAGGAGCTGAGGGAGCTGCGAGGCCGGCAGTCGATCGGGGCACTGACGCCCGAATAATGGGACCCCCAACAGGCGCATCTTGCTGAGTCTGAGATAAAGGAAGAGATTGGGTCCGCACGTGGATGATAGCACTGGGTGTCTGAAAATTGGCTGCGCTAACGGAAAGAACGCAAATATGATAGATGTTGCCTGGTATTAAATTCGAGATCTCGACCGCAGTTTCTGCTCGTTTCGATTCGCCCACTAACAATGATCGTCAGCCCTAGCTGCCACACCGCCGGCGGGGAAAGAGGTAGGGGATAATGAATCACCTTTAGAGCCATTCACTTGAATGATATGCTTATGAATGGAATTGTGGAACTCCGGTTGCTTCCAAGCAATGCGAATCTCCCGGGCGGTGATCTCCTCGAGTGTAACCTCTGGGGGCGGAGGGATGTCCAAGCCGAGTTTTTCCACAAGGACATCATTCGGAGTTTGGCAGACTTGCCATGCGCGATATAGGAGCCTATATCAGGCTGGTTTAGAGGGAGCGACATGTTAATTGTGAAAGATGAAGGAACGTACCAGATCAAAGCCCAAAGAATGGTGACTGCTAGAAAGAGAGCCATGACACCTCTTACCCTGACTCGGGGTACCACGCTAGGGTAGGCGTCAAAGGATAGATGTAGCGGCTCATACATCCCAGCGTCGGCTACCCATGGAGACGGGTATGACAGGAGAGGGGAAACAGACAGATTGGAGAGAGAAGCCAGCCTCTTCGAAGTCCACTTTTCAAGCAGTCAAGTACGGACGGTACTAAAGGTGCATCTCCAACAAAGTACCCGCGGAAGTAGCAATGTGGGGCGGGGTCAGGTGATGACGCCCAGGAAAAATGGAAAAAAAATCTTAGTCAAGTGAAGAACCTGACTAAGCCGATCATGCAATTAATCCCATACAGTAACGTCTGCTCGATGCGGGTTAGCGGCATGCTCGCCCGGCTCTGCCGAGGAACTGTAAGGTGTGAGGCAAGCCCGTGACTTGGCTGGTGGTTGGGCCGTTGAGGGACTCCCCAAAAGGACCCCAACAGCCAACATCTAGATCTGCCACAACTTAAGGCTCCATTGACTTACTTGCTTACTTGCTTTTAGTTGCTTACTTGTCTCTCTCTCTGACTGCCACATTTCAATCGCTCCACTTGTACTTTGTTTGCTTCCAAAATCCGGTTGTTTTCTGTCCAGCGGTTACATTCGTTCCAACTGCATTTGCATGCCTCTTAGGGCCTTGTCACATGGGCCGTATGTAGGCGGCAATTCCTTGCGACTTCCGACTTCTTTAACCACCTCTCCCAACACTGTGATCTCCTCTCGTATTTCGTTTCCTTCTCGGTACTCGACCATTTATCGTTTCCCATCGAACCGTGGAATTTAGTGAGGGGCATCCCCCATTAAACGTTGCAGGATGCAGTACGTGCGCAGTATCAGTGGCTCGGTCTCTAAGACCTGGAACTCCATCAATCCAGCCACCTTGAGCGGGGCTATTGATGTGATTGTTATAGAACAAGAAGATGGTTCGTTTGCTTGCACATTCATTGTTATTATCAGGTGAATGCTAAAATAATCGGGTTCAGGAACGCTCGCCTGTTCCCCTTTCCACGTTCGCTTTGGCAAGTTCTCGTTGCTCCGCCCTTACGAGAAAAAGGTATGATACACCGATCATGGATCATAAGGATATCCTCCTGACTGCAATTTCTGAAGGTGGAATTCAACGTCAATGGGGCCAGACAAAACTATTCCATGAAGCTAGGCGAAGGCGGGGAGGCTTTTTTCGTGTTTGAGACATCAGATGAAATCCCCGCTTCCTTGCAAACGTCTCCATTAGTGTCGCCGACAGGTAGCCCACGGATGCGCAGCGAAGAGAATCTTCCGGGATCTCTTCAGGAACCAGAGTATTTGGATCTAGATCGATCGTCTTCCAATGGCAATGCCCTTGAGTCGAGAGCAGCTTCTGGCCTTCCCGTCCTGTCGAGGACGATGCGGGCAACCAGTGATTTAGGTGCGATAGAGTGATCACTACTAAATGCACGCCAACTAATGTTACTGAGCATCTAGGAACAATGACACCCTTGTCAGGATCACCGGATGACTCCAGTACAAGCAGGTCTCGTCATGGCTCATTCGGAGATGAACCGGAACCGAGGAAACTCGACCGTGCAGTTTCAGATGACGTCCTCTTGAGCAAGTCACACCCAGATAATCCTAGTGCTGCTGATCGCGCTTATGGGGCAGGATCAGCTGCTTCCAGTGACGATCTCAACCAGGCCCGTTCTCAGAGTCCTCCTCCCCTATCACTGGAGGAGGCTGTCACGCGTGCGACCTCTTTGTCAAAGAAGCTCTCCGGATCGAACATTCCTTCGCATGTAACGGCGACAGGCGACCTCATGCTCGACATGACTGGTTACAAGAGCAACGAGGAGGACGCTCTGCGTGCTGAAGTCGTTGCGCGTAAAATCCTCGCTGAGGAGCTAGAAGGAAGCTACGATATCGGATCTCTTATCGGAGCCGATGAGCATGGGAACCTGTGGATCTATAGTAGTGAAGAAGCAAAGGAAGCTGCTAACCGTCGGGCCACATTCAATTCAATGAGGCCTGGCTCTGCCATGAGTGACAATGCTATTTCCGACCCCGGATATCACAGCGATGGGGATAAGCCCCTGCGTGACACGCCGATGCAGACTCGGCACCATCGCACACAATCTGATGTTCAACCAGGGATTCCGACCCCTCCGCAGTCACCAACGCCCGGAGAAACGGTTCGCAACTACGCGAAGACTTTGCGCCTGACGAGCGATCAGCTCAAGGCATTGGACCTAAGGCCAGGCGCGAATGAAATGTCATTCAGCGTCAACAAGGCCACTTGCACTGCAACTATGTATTTATGGAACGGCAACACGCCGATTGTCATATCAGATATTGATGGAACCATTACGAAGTAAGCTGTCATGAGGCAAATTAACCGCCTGGGGACCTTGGTTTGACTAACATGACTGGCAGATCTGACGCTTTGGGCCATGTGTTGAATATGATTGGCCGTGATTGGACGCACGCTGGAGTAGCCAAGTTGTACACTGATATTGTCAACAACGGTTACAATATTATGTATCTCACTAGCCGGTCCGTTGGCCAGGCAGATACTACCCGCGCATATATTTATGGGGTTAACCAGGATGGGTACCGACTGCCCAAAGGCCCCGTCATCATGAGCCCCGACCGAACGATGGCAGCTCTCAGGCGGGAGATTTACCTGAGGAAGCCTGAAGTATTCAAGATGGCATGTTTACGCGACATTTTGAATCTCTTTAATGGAAAGGAGAATCCTTTCTACGCTGGTTTCGGCAACCGGTTGACCGATGCTCTGAGTTACCGATCCGTGAACATTCCGTCGACTAGGATTTTCACGATAAACTCGAATGCCGAAGTGTCTCTCGACCTTCTCAGTCTAAATAAGTATAAGAGCAGCTATGTTACTATGCAGGAGCTATTGGATCACTTCTTCCCAGCTGTCAGTCTACTGGTTCAGGCTGGAGGCGAGGAGTACACTGATTTCACGTACTGGCGTGAGCCTCCACCAGAACTAGCAGACTTTTCAAGCTCAGATAGTGAGGACGAAGAGGACGAGGACGAGGAAGATGAAGAGGATGATGACTATGATGGTGAACTGAGTGACGAGGAAGGCAGTGACATAGATGAGGACGAGACTGCCGATGAAGACCTTGGCAACAGCTTCATCTCGCAGGTCTCATTGGATCTCGTTGATGGCCAGAGTCTCTTGGGAGATGATGAAGCGGACGACGAAGGCGCAAACGACGGGCCTAATGCGACCCCAAAGCAAAGCCACTCCGTGCCGGCTGGTGCTAGCCGCTCCCCAACACGCTGAAAATGACCAGGCATCCATGGCTTGACTACCATGACACATGTAATAATTATCTGCAGCTTTGCAACGATCATAGATACCCTCCCTGGCGATGAATTGTGTTTATATGCCTTTCTGGCACCTGGGATTGGCCTTTGCATTGTGTGGTGTTACTGCTTTCTTACTGCATACTTGGCGTTTCAAGGTTGCATATTCGGTTTGCTTGTTTTATCCCATGCTCAGCGTTTTCTGTTTTGGTGTGTTGAAGGTTGCTATCCAACCGGCGGGACTTCACTGTACGGTTGCAATTGGGATAGACCATTAGACGATAAATATATATAAATAATCTTGTTATGTAACATTAGACGCAATGGAAATAGTCAATATCAAGCAATTGAATAGAGATTGAAGCTATCTATTGACAGGTTCTATCAATTGACTATTGACTTACCGAAAACGGAATAGCGTATATCGACCGCAGTGACCTTCGGGTTAATCAATGTTCTTCGCGTCTTCACCTTCAGTCCACTCACTGACCGCAACACCACTTTACTTCTCGTTCACTCTTCCCCCCCCTCGAGAACGATAAACCATCAATACAGCTTCCCGAGAATCGATCACATTATAATGCTGGTCATGCCGATAGGGGCTTAACTTCCGCCGTCCTCGATCTCTATAACCAGCCGCAACAACCCTTCGGACTATCAGTCTTACACTCGTCTCTCACTACCACCACAAACACACCAAAAAAGAGAAGATGGCCTCTCCAAACCAATCACAAACAGCAGCCCCATCAACCCAGCCCCTCACACCCCCAGCCGAACCCTCCAACACAACCGCCAACGCTTCATCCCACCAACAACCCGCAACAGCAACAGCAACAGCAGCCAACACCACCTCCGCAACAGCAATCGCCCAACCAACTCAAATCCCCTCCACCTCCGTAAAAGACAGCGGCAAGTCGCGTCGCCCCCGCGATGTCCGTCTAATCCACATGCTCCTCGCCTCCCTAGGCGTAACCGCATACCAAGAACGAGTCCCCCTCCAACTCCTCGATTTCGCCTACCGCTACACCTCCGGCGTGCTCCAGGATGCTGTCCATCTTGCGACGGAGGGTTATGCGGGCGTTACGGGGGAGGCCGCTGGCTCGGCGAGTCGTGGTCCGCCGGAGGTCAATACCGTTACGTTGCCGGCGTTGAGGCTTAGTATTGCGTCGAGATTGCATTATCAGTTTCAGACGGGTTTGCCGAAGGAGTTCTTGATGGATGTTGCGGCGGAGCGGAATCGCGTTGCTTTGCCGGGCGCTACGAGGGGGTTTGATCAGGGGCAGCAGGCGAAGCCCTCGGCGAATCAGAGTGTGCTTATGGGGGGGATGAGGTTGCCGCCGGAGAGGTTCTGTTTGACGGGTGTTGGGTGGGATATGAAGGATGAGTGGGATAGTGAAGGGGAGGAGGAGGTGGAGGTTGAGGAGTCGAAGGAGAGTAATGCTCTTGCTGGGAGGAGTGGTGCTGATGGCGAGGGGGGTGAGGAGGAGGAAGATGGGAAAATGGAGGATATCTTTGGGGAGGATACTGTTATGAGGGATGGTGATGATGATGGGGATAAAGATATGGCTGATGTTTAATGGGGTTTAATATCGTTCTAACTCTTAAGAGAAAAAGAAAAGAAGACTTTCTGGACGGGATTGGCGAAAGGCGTTCGGCGCAAGACGGAACCGTTGACTGGCTTTATTATATACTTGCCATTATCAATCAGCCGGACAACAGATGTCAGGAGGAGATTTGCTTTCATTAAGTCTGCAACAGACTTGATCTACTGTACATAACGATATACGACTGCAATCCTAATGCAAGAGAAACTCAAACGCCTAAATCACACCAAAGAAAAGTACACATAATAAGGACATATACAGGACCCCCCCCCCCCAAAAAAAAAAACACTTCCTTCACCCCCACCACCTCCTACTTACCAAGGAGCAAGAACAAAGGAGAGAAATCGAATCACCTTCCCTTCGACCTAGCCTCATCCTCCCTCATCATCCGAATAATTTCCGCTCTCCTTAGCTCCACCCTCCTAGTCTCTTCTTCCTTCTCCCTCCGCCTCTCTTCATGCGTCGCAAACCACTCCTCTCTCGCCCGATCCTCCTCCTCAGGCTTCGCATGCGCAAGCATACACGAGTTCATCGTCAGCCGTTGGTCCCGACACACCCACGTAGCAGTTACTGTGCGATTGACGGCGCATTGGGCGAAGGCTGTTCCGGGTTAACGATCAAACCATGAAAGGAAGACAAAGGTGATAATAGAGTACCTTTAATTTCCTCAGCGCAGTGCGCTCGGACGCGTTTGTGGAAGATTTTCTTGACTTCTTGTTCTTGGGATGCGGAGAGGGGGAGCGGATTGCGGAGGTTGTATTTTGGGGTCGGTGTTGAGGAAGACGATGTCGGTGTTGATGTGGATGTTGAGGTTGCCATGGTTAATTGTCCTTGAGTAAATTGGCGGATATTAAATATGTCATATGCGAGGGAAGACGATCCGAAATCAAGTCCACTGGATTTTATGTCGTGGATCTCAAGAGAGTGGGTTTGGGAGGAGGGGATCTGCGTTTGGGACTTCGACCGTAGTTGATTAACCAGTATAGCTTGATGCCGAACAAATCCAGCTCCGTAGACCAATTCAGAAAACTCAATCAATGCAGTACATATAGCTCTATCGCGGCAATGGGTGAAATCGTGGCTGTCGTTTCGCTTTGAAGAGAGAAAAAGAGAAGTGAAGTGGTGAGGGAGGAGGAATTCCACCGAGAGCAACTGCAGCAGCTCAAGTTGTGAAGTTCTCCGCTTAGTCCGACTCTCCAAACTTTTTTCAACTCTACTTGTAACCACTTTTTTAGTTTTTGACACTCCACAACTACCACCTCCTTTCCCTTTTTCATACCCCCTTTTCTACACACTCTATATCTCTTTTCAGAAAAGGAATTTTTATAAATCTAGTAATTAATAAATCACCACCCCCAAAATGTCCTCCATGCGCAACGCCGTCCATAGGCGGCAGCACCGCGAGCGAGGCCAACTCGCCGGTCGAGAGAAATGGGGTATGCTCGAAAAGCACAAGGTATATCATACTCCATCAAGGTTCCTTTTCAAATCGACTCCAATACTAAACATAACCAATAATGACAGGACTACTCCCTCCGCGCAAAAGACTACAATGTTAAGAAAGCCAAGATCAAGCGTCTGGAAGAGAAAGCCCGTGATCGCAACCCTGATGAATTCGCCTTCGGAATGATGTCCTCTCACTCGCAGAAGGCGGGCAAACACGGTGCTGCGGCGCGAGACTCCGCCGCGGGACTCAGTCACGATGCGATCAAGTTGCTCAAGACGCAGGATGCGGGTTATCTGCGGACGGTTGGGGAGCGAATTCGGCGGCAGATGGAGAAGTTGGAGCAGGAGATTCGGCTGCAGGAGGGAGTGAGTCAGGTTTTGGGAGGGAATAAGGGGGGCGAGGGGAAGAAGAGTAGGGTGAGGGATGATGACGATGACGACTTTGATTTTGATTTCGAGGAGGATGCGGAGGAGGAGGTTAAGCCGAAGAAGATGGTTTTCGTGGATGATAAGCGGGAGCAGAGGGCTTTGAAGAAGAAGTCTGCTCGGACGGAGGATTCTGATGATGAGGATGAGGAGTCGTTTGGGGAGCTTAAGCGGAAGAAGACTCAGAGGGAGCTTGAGGCGGAGCGTCAGGCTCTTGCGGATGCTCGTCGGGCTCGAAAGATAAAGAAGCGCGCTGCTGAGGCCAGACAGAGCAAGCTGAAGGCGCTTCAGAAGCAGTATACCGATATCACAGCTGCCGAGCGCGAGCTGGATTGGCAGCGAGGACGAATGGACAACACTGTTGGAGGAACGAATAAGAATGGGGTCAAGTGGAAGATCCGTGAGCGGAAGAAGTGATTCGTTCGTGGCTCTCTATATCATACTGTCTTTTTCACCATATGACTGATGATTCTTCTTTTGGTTTGTTTGCATTCGGGCTGTTTCTAGGTGTATGGTTAGGGAAAAGTTTTCTACATGGGTTGTGTACTTGTATAAAGATTTACTGCAGGATACCACCGCTATCTGAGATTCTTCTTCAATTAAAGCTGGCTGACTTGTGTACAAAACTCATCTGTAAAGCATCCTAAAAAAGTCCCGATTACCATAACCGTCAAGATCGTAACAACTGGATATGAAAACACCGCATATTCTTGGCTCAGAAATCTATTGTCCCTTCATGTGTGCCACTCGGATGCTCACAGCCCGCTTATGCGCATCCAAGCCTTCCACAGCCGCCAACCGTTCAACAGTGCGCGACAGGCCCAACAATCCCTCGGCCGTCAGGTTTGAACTGGTGATGTGCTTGAGGAACGATCCAAGGTTCACGCCAGAGTATTGCTTGGCATATCCGTAGGTTGCTGTATCCAAGTTAGCTATCGTATGAAGCTGCGTTAAGAATAATTATGACTTACGCAAAGAATGGTTCACACCAGCCGAGTAGTCTCCCACACTCTCCGGAGTCCACTGGCCGATGAAGACACTCCCGGCATTCTGCACTTGTTCTACGGCGGCCTCAGCATTGTCAATCTGCAGGATCAAATGCTCCGGAGCATAATCGTTGCTGAGGGTCATCGCCTCGGCAAGGTCTCGCACCACGAATGTGACCGAGTGCTCCAGAGATCCCTTAACAATATCCATTCGGGGAAGTGCCCTAGCCTGCTTGTCTACCTCACCTTCAATGGCCTGCAGCTGCTGCTCGTCCAGGTCAATCGCAATGAGAATGACTTGCGAGTCAACGCCGTGCTCTGCTTGACTCAGAAGATCCGAGGCAACAAATGCCGGGTTGGCATTCTTGTCCGCAATTACCAGAACCTCACTAGGTCCCGCTGGCATATCGATGCTGACTCCAGCAGAGGTATCATTGGAAACCAACATCTTCGCGGCGGTCACAAACTGATTGCCAGGACCCAAGATCTTGTCAACCTTGCTGATGCTCTCCGTACCGTACGCCATTGCAGCAACCGCCTGGGCACCGCCGGCAAGCACGATACTCTCGGCTCCAACCTTGTGAGCAACGTAGACAATCTCAGGTGTGATGCTACCGTCAGCGCGAGGCGGTGAAGCCAAGACAATCTTCTTGCAGCCAGCAACCATGGCAGGGACACCCAACATCATGGCAGTCGAAGGAAGTACGGCGGTTCCACCGGGAATGTACAGACCAACACGTTCAATTGCCCTCGAAAAGCGGGAGCAGACGACGCCAGGCATCGTCTCAACCTTGAGGCCATCGTTGCTTCCCTTTTGAGCACTGTGGAATTTGGCAATGTTCGCGATACTGACATCGATCGCCTCCTTGATTTCAGGCGACACCTGCATCAATTCCGGTGGGAAAGGAGCATTAATCACGGGAGATGTGAGGGAAGTAGCTTTCTCGAACTTGTGAGTGTACTTGAGGACACCAGCATCACCGTTCTCGCGAACATCCTGGATGATAGGGCGCACTAGTCCAACAATTGCATCATTGGACTTCTGAGAAGGACGTTTAAGATAAGCCTGAACTTTCTCCACTGGGGTCGAAGCGGTGACGACACGAGTCATCTCGATGCGACTCTCCTCTGCCTTGGCAGGTGTCTGGCCCTCCTCAGTGGCCGCCGGGGTAGGGGCAGGGGCAGGGGCAGGGGCAGGAGCTGCCAGACCGACCTTCTCCGCCCAAGGACCCTTTGCATCACCCTTTCGTCTCTTCACTTTCAGGTTCTTGAGATCCAGGTTCCGCTCTACATCCGCCAGGCTGACGCCAGCCGCGACACAGCGGGTCAAAGCGAAGTAAAGGAGATCGGCAGCCTCGAAAGCAATCTCTTCTTTCGAAGTCGCGCGGCACAGCTCATCGGCTTCCTCCATGATCTTCGCTTGGGTGAGCTTGGGGTCGTTGAAAAGCCTGGCGGTGTAGGAACCTTCGGGGGCATCCGCTTTGCGGGCCTGTAACGTCTTCTGAAGACGGGAAAGACCGCTGTAGGGACCGAAGCAGCTAGCTGTACCCAGGTGACAGAAGCCTAAAGTAGAATCCAGAGTCAGTGGTACGCTTTATTGAAATAATTGACGGTGAATAGGATGGGTTACCTCGACCGATCTGGTTGACAACGAAGACCAGGCAATCGCTATCGCAATCGAATCCAACCCTAATCAGTTCCTGCACATCTCCGCTCGACTGTCCCTTGTACCACAGGCCCCGTTTACGGCTCTGGTAAACACCTGTACCCGTGCGAAGAGCCTCCGAGATACTCTCGTCGCTGCTCCAAACAAGTCCCAGACAGACGCCTCTCTCATCGGTTACTGTGGTGGCATAAAGACCGTTGCTCTGATCAGCTACTGCACGGGCTGCGACGAGAGATGCGGCGGCAATCTTGCCGTCGGCCTGGTTGCGATCCAGGGTTAAAGTTTGAGCAGACACAATGCTGACTGCTCCCTGAGTCAAGGTGTCCTTCAAAGTCTCCTCTGTGACAACGCTGGAGTATGCCCGGTACAGATTTTGAGCTTCGGGGTTGAAGCCCAATTTATCGACAAGGGCCTTGACGGCGGACGACTCGGTACAGAGACCCGCATCCTTGCGCTCGGAATTCTCACCCACCCAGCTCTGGAAGGAGTCCACTTGGCTGTTGGAAGTGGCATAGGCGACAATTCGTGATGAGGGTACCGACTGTTCTTGGGACAAAGTGGTCAATTGGTCGATAGAAATAAAGATTTTGGCAGCACCGGCGTTGAGGATATCGACGAGGTCACCGGAAGCGGAGATGGCAGTGGCATCAATGTAGACATCTAGAAGACGGAAATTCTGACGAAGGAAATCTTCCGCTTGAGCAACGCTAGAAACCTTGATCAACACGCGACCGAAGTACGCAATCTGTTTGAGCGACAGGCCATTGGAGGCGGGGTTGGAGGGGTCGAAAGAGACGAGCAATGGAGTAGCCATGGTGGCGGGGTTGGAGGGGTGGTTAAAGAGTGCGTGGTATGTGCAAAAGGATGAACCAGGACGTGATGAAAGCCCCTACGCCTGGGGAAGAAGAGAAAGAACTCGGAAACACCGAGAAAGAAAGTGAGAGGAGGGCTGGGGTGTTATAGGAAAGGAAGTAAAGAGCATGAAGATGAAAGACTTGCGGGATGATTCATACTCTAGGAAAAGAAATTCTCTCAGCCCCGCAATCGGACAATCAATTCCAGGTCAGAGTACAGTCCTTACTAGGTAGACTATTAGGTAGCAGTTCAGGAACAGCAAACAAAGGAAAAGCGTTCAAATTTAATTTCAATTGAGACCCAATAATTTGATTTGAAAATGCTATTTACTTCTGTTGGTTATGTTGTCATACTCAGCGTTGATTTCACAAACACGGTTTTTATTACTGCTGGGAGTTAATGTTACGTCTAAAGGTGTGTTCTGATTGGCGGAGACTCTTCTCCTGGATTTAGAAGACATGGGATGCAAACTAACACCTAACTAATCAATAATGGGAACGTACCGTACCTATACAAGAAGTATATGTTATGTGATTGCACGCGATCTCATTGAAATGTACCGTTTCGTCGGGTGTGGATTGGTAGGAATTGATTAGCATCGCAGTATCATTCACCTTCCACACTCATTGTGTAAGCGACTTCGGCCGCCTGCAGGCACGCATTCACTACACGCTTTAAAATAGGTTGCAGGCTAGGCCGTGGATACAGCCTGTACAACAATTTATTACTAGTAAATAACTCTTCTACTGGCATTCACGTACTTAACTACTCGGGCATGGCCCGAAGAGGCGGGATTCAGACATACTGCCTGATCCTCAGGCAGTCACCTGAGGCCGGTCAAGAAGCATGACTCGACCATATGATATAGAATCAATTATATGACAGGTAAAATATATAGCGTTTCTGCTGAATTCAATGGTCTACTTTGTGCATATGAACTCCAATGAAGATCCATACAATATTTTGAGCTTCCATTTTCTTTTCCCTATAATTTCTTTTCATTTTTAATTTTGGGTTTCCAAAATAACTCCGGACGCTTTCCCTTACATTCTACTTTTTTTTTTCCCCCTGCATAACATTGTGATCGGGAGTGCATGACTCAGCGTCACAAACTCCAATCAAGTTCCCCGGATCGACACAGGAACGGACCGATGGGGTTTAGCGGGCGGTCCCTGTGCCGACAATAGTCTGGAACTCTATCATGGATATTTACTTGCATCATCTCGGCCAATGGATCGACGATCTTTCCCATGACTTTCCCAAAAGTGTCGTCTGATTCTCTTTGGCAATCTTAATTTAAAGATGATCATTCGCTTTCCCACGCGACTCATGAATCCCCCCTCTCCTCTTCTTCTCTCTCACCTCTGTCTTCACTATCCCTCACGCCTTCCCTTTCGATCTTATGCCGAGGTGACTTCCACTCCTTCGTCAATCCGGCCATCCCTAGTATATATTCCTCGTCAAATCCTGCCTTGGTAGGCTGTCACTCCTTGAATTCATATCATAATAATTCCCTAATGCCATACACTCCCTATTGTTATTTCGGTCCTTGTCTATTCTCTGAATAATGCGTCTTTCCTCGCTCTCGCTGCCTCTCACGGCCTTGAGCATTGTCACTCCTTCTCTGGCTTATCCCAAGTTTCGGACCGAAAAGCCCCTTTCAAACGATGGAACGGATCAGTCCCGTGCGGATACCATAAAGGAAGCCTTCGTGCATGCCTGGGAAGGTTACATGGCATATGCCTACCCACACGACGAGCTGCACCCCATTACCAACGGTTATGGCGATTCTCGAAACGGCTGGGGCGCGTCCGCCGTGGATGCCCTATCCACGGCCGTTCTTATGCGGAACGCCACGATAGTCAACCAAATCCTGGACCATGTGGCCCAGGTTGACTATTCTAAAACCAAGGACCAAGTGAGCTTGTTCGAGACTACCATTCGGTACCTGGGTGGTATGCTGTCTGGCTATGACTTACTGAAGGGCCCGGCATCTGGTCTCGCCAACAATACCGCGAAGGTTGAGCTCCTCCTGACCCAGTCCAAAAAACTGGGTGATATACTCAAGTTCGCCTTTGACACACCCAGTGGTGTTCCGTATAATAACATCGATATCACATCACATGGCAATGATGGTGCACAAACTAATGGCTTGGCCGTGACGGGTACTTTGGTCCTGGAATGGACCCGCCTCTCGGACTTGACCGGTGACCCGCAGTATGCTCAACTCAGTCAGAAGGCAGAATCATACCTGCTTAATCCACAACCAAAGAGCGCAGAACCTTTCCCCGGATTGGTTGGGAGCAGTATCAACATTACCACTGGAGCATTCGCCGACTCACATGTGAGCTGGGATGGAGGCGACGACTCATTCTACGAATATCTCATCAAGATGTACGTCTACAACCCCAAAAAGTTCAGCTCCTATAAAGATCGCTGGGTGGCAGCGGCCGAATCTACCATCAAGTATCTGGCGTCGCATCCTTCGACCCGCCCAGATCTGACTTTCCTATCATCCTACAACAACGGTAAATATAACCTGAACTCACAACATCTCACTTGCTTTGACGGTGGCAGCTTCCTGCTTGGAGGAACAGTCCTGAGCCGCGACGACTTCATCCAATTTGGTCTAGAGTTGGTGAAAGGATGCCACGAGACGTATAATCAAACCCTGACTGGGATTGGCCCTGAGAGCTTCGGTTGGGATCCCAAGTCGGTACCAGCTGCCCAGAAGGAGCTGTATGAGCGTGCAGGCTTCTATGTCAACAGTGGAGCATACATTCTTCGCCCGGAGGTGATCGAGAGTTTCTATTACGCTTGGCGTGTGACTGGCCAAGAATTTGTATGAATTATTTGAACTCCGCAATTTTCTGGGACCTGCACTAACAGAATTTTAGTACCGTGAGTGGGTATGGAACGCGTTCGTCGCAATCAACAAATACTGTCGCACCGGCTCTGGGTTTGCTGGTCTGACCAACGTCAACGCTGCTAATGGTGGGAGCCGGTATGATAACCAGGAGAGCTTCATGTTTGCGGAAGTGTTGAAGTATACATATCTGACATTTTCTTCTGGTAAGCTTTCATTATCCGAAGGCTCGTCAACTGAAAGGCTAACTGTAGCAGATGAGGAGTGGCAAGTCCAGCGCGGAAACGGCAATAAATTTGTCTACAATACTGAGGCTCACCCTATTCGGGTGGTGGCGTAGTTGTACATAGCTGTTTACTGTTCAGTGCAGATATCTATATATAATCAAATGAGAACCAAGCATGTCATATCTCTTGCAATATGTTCCGTGCCGTAGAGGGGCAGCAAAACTTTCATGATGTTGGCCATATATAGCTCTTTTACTGCTTTCCCCGCTTCACGGATGCTTGTAGCTTACAGATGTCCTACTTGAGGAACATGTTCGAAGAGAACGCGGCCTACGCTTCAATCGATCACCACTCGATCTCTGCAGTCAGGGCTCACCAATAATTGTGCCCCAGGCCACTCAAGGAATCCATAATCAAAACATATATGATAACTCAATCACTAGCAAAGTCTTACGATAGTTATTATACTCCGTAGAGGCTGTCACGCAGTAGACCTGTTCAGCAAAAGCATCCTTGATATCTGCTTTAGCTTGCTGACGGGCTGATTGCTACCGTCTACTAAATCTAAATATATCAACCAAAGACCCGCGGGCATGTAATACAGAAAAATTAAGACTAAACAAGCAAGATAATAAGGTTTCTCACAGCAGAGCGCGCCCCAGCCATCACACATAATCAATAGATTTAGTACCCATCATAACAGTGCCAGGTATACGGTACACTGCTACTATTAATGTGTCTAATCTAACCACCAAACAGCTCATCCAGGATTCTCTCGATCCCGGTAACGTCGCAAGTCTTACCATAGCTCCTCGCTAGCTTCTTAGACCCCCTTATCAAAAGAGGCATTCTCTGTTGGCAGTAAGCGAAGCTACCTGTTGATTCCAGGATGTTAACAGCCTCGCAGTTTGCCGCGTGGTCACTCTTCTGTCTAAGAACGTTGAGCAGCCTCCCGTCATTGCTAACCTGAATACTATTATTCTCGCAGTATTGCTAACACCAAATATTGCAATAGTCATCCCTGATCTGGAACAAAATTCTAAGTAAAGTGGCCAAGGGAGCTAGGTCCAT
This sequence comes from Aspergillus leporis, assembly GCA_009176345.1. Classification (NCBI taxonomy): domain Eukaryota; kingdom Fungi; phylum Ascomycota; class Eurotiomycetes; order Eurotiales; family Aspergillaceae; genus Aspergillus; species Aspergillus leporis. The sequence goes on along the minus strand of ML732150.1, from coordinate 417,730 downwards.
AGAGACAGGTTCGTCAGTGTTACCGTACACAAATTTGGGCCAGTATGCATACTGATCATAGTTGCTTTCAAGCTGCATCAGCTTGACGGCCAGTCTTAGCAGACTACCTGTCTTGTTAGACACCATACTCAAGTATTCCTCCTCCCTAGGGCATTCTAGACTATCCCGCCAATAAAGATCAATTCCTTGGCCAATATACAGCTGTATAAGCTCACGGGGGGTGAACACTTTGAATGTAGAAGGATTTAAATCTTCAAGCTTTTATTGTGCGATAAAATAAGCATAGTTGGCGGAATTGATTGTCCGGGGGTGCTCCATAGACATGATGTTTTGCAGGAAAAAAAACGTCGCAGCTCAGAGCCATCTTGAATATGGTCAACCTACAAAGATGTTAGAGAAGGCCATTGGATCAAGCCAGAGGTTCAGGTACAATAGCGAGCCAGTATTGGGGTAAGTCGACGATAGAAGTAATGATAGATAGTTTCTCGCTGGGAAGTTTGGGCCATGAATTAAAGGCATATCAACCTGCCGCGGATATTCTTTCTAGGTTTCAAAAGAAGAGAGTTGATAGGTGTGAGAACAATCTAAGAGTTGTGTTAGTTATTTGGTCTATATTTTATAGCCTAGCATAGGTTAAAAAACCTGAGCTGTCTTGCATTGGAGAATAACTCGTCACACATACAGGTCTAGAACTAGGATAACAGCAATAAAGTGTATCCTGATAACTTAATTTCCCTTCTTCACTTGACATACTCGCGATCTCTATTCATGGATGACGCAGTTTGGTGGAAGTAGATTCTGGTTACTGCATCCAAGAAGCGCTATAGTTGGTATATGGCGCATCCTTCAACTCCAATGGTATGCGGGAAGGGCCCCTGTGGCTGCCCATGTCATATGTGTCACAAGATGTAGAATATTCTTGATATGTATATCCATAGGAGCGGCTATGATATCGCAAACTTGATGATTCCATTCTGTGTTTACTGCGATATGTAGAATGCTACACAGTAAGAGCTCTCTTGCATATGAATATACAAAGTATTATCACATACTGTGTTTGCACTTCCAATTTTAGCATCTCTAATCCGGTTTCCTCTCTCCTTTCAGGGGGGTATTACCAAGAAGAAACGGAATAGAGGATGCTATAGAGTACATAATGGCCGTTAGATAAGCGCCATTACAGAAGTATTAATTTATAGCCGGCAAGGCTCTCTTTAATATTGTAATAGAACTTCCATAAACGTCCTGAATTGGCCGCACTTATCAACGGCTTTATTCTTCCAAGCCGTCAAATTTCACCAAGCTATATACACCCTGACAATTTGACTTCCTGCACCTCCTCGCGAATCCCCATTGTTCTTCATAGTGGGTATCTACACCGACCTATTCAATATATGTTTAGCTAGTCAATGATGTGTCATTGAAGCCCCCGGAGAATGTGTATTTCTCTTTCCTGGCTGAGAGTAGACAATATTGAATCTTCCATAACAATTGATCCTGTGGCGACTGGCGTGCCATAGAAAACGTTATCCCTTGCTAGTAAGTAGTGTAAACACTGGTAGGACACGGAAGACTCGACACGGGATCTTTCTAAGACTATATTCGAAGCCGAGAAGTCGCAGCAGGGGGGCGCTTCCAAGCACTATGGAAGACTCCAGGACGCAGAGGAAGGTGCAAGACTGAATCTGCAGTAACTGGCGCTATCAATATTTATCCATCCGCTAGCGCTGAGCGTGTCTGTATCTGGACGAAAGCAATTCTGATGCTTTTCCTACATGATGGTAGGATATCCCTAATGGGAAGTTTCGTCCAGGCTCTAATATATCGCTTGATGTGATCGAATATTCCTCTTCCAGACATGTCAGTTCATCCATCCTATTTGGGTTTGTTCTTGAATCTAATTCATCACAGGGGAAGACATGCCTTGATGATGCAGCGATCTCAACCGGCCAGAACAAGCAAGCTATATCTTCTCAGTTCTCTGAGGAGGTCATCAACGTAGATACAAAAATCATACATTCTCCAGCCATTCCCGCGTCGCGGTCCTATGCATCAAATCCATCAGCCACGAAATCATGATAAACAGCTGTAGAGGCAATACCGGTTTTTCAGCATCAAGGTCTCCCCCTTATTCTCCTGCGACTGATAAACTTCAAAGAGCGTGCATTCAGGCTCGGCGATAATCTTACCGTACACGGCTCCCGAGGCCTCGAAGAACTTTTCAACGTCTTTCTCCGCAAGGTCTAACTCTAACTTGAAGTGAAATAAGTGGAATATTGCCGTTATCGAATGACATTGTAAGAGAAGAGGGGGTATACGATTTTAGGAAAGTAGATTTCGATAGAGTTGTTTGGTTTCCAAGCAGTGGGTTCGGGGGCCTTCTATATACACTGAATTTGAGCCCAGCTGCTACGTAACAGATTATAATCTCTGGCAGGTGGTTTCACTGCCTTCGTTTCCAAAATACAAGATTTTAATGATCCTGGCTCACGTTGCATGTCAAAGTTATACAGCGACAGTAAGCTGACGAAGCTATTTTCTGAGCTTCCTCTGCATTGTGTCATCCTCCTAGATGATGTGGATGCTGCTGGTGTGGCGCGAACATATGATGCTGATGCAGTCCGAATTAGGCTTGTTCAGTCTTCTGAACGCTATTGATGGGGTACCTTTCCTAAGAAGGTTGGGTGCTCATCATGATGACGGATTATATAAAGCATCTCAGCAAAGCGCTTATTCAGCTAGCCTGTATTGACAAGATGGTTTATTCAAGCTTGCGGATAGAGATGTTGCATCTCAACTATTTCACATGATCTTTAGACAGATGCCCTATATAGCACCTAAGGGGTGGAATCCCTGGTGAAGACTAAGATGCTTGCTGTTGAGTTTGTTGCCAAGGTACTAAAAGCAGGACTCAGTCCAGCTAAAGTTTCTATTTTCCCGGAGGTTGTTTCTCAGGCCTTCTCTCGTGTTTCCATAATTGTAACTCGAGTCTCATAAGTCATTTGTTGCACTCAAGGTAGTTTGAAGATGAGCCAACAATGCTCTTGTTCTCTAAACCCAACCAACTGTCCACATATACTATTACCGCTGTTGCTTAATTCCTGTGCTCTGAGCCACACCCTCAAACCACGGGCAGCTAGCGGCCGTGTTTTGGCCAAGTGAGTTTAATTTTTTGTAGAGAACGGAGATATTATAACAGACGAAAAGCCCATTAACCAACCATAAAGCCAAACAATGCCCTCAAATCCTCAAAGCAACCCAGGCGGCGACCAACGAAAGAAAAGGAAAAAGATCCACATTCTCATTACGCTAGTGTATGGCTGACGATCCTTGTTGGCCTTAATCCCCGGAACGGATCAAGGCGCCCCCACATGTCGCGGATTTGCGCAGATTTGAGCACCTTTGGGATGTACATTGCTTTTGTACACCTTGAGGACTGCTACCAAGGGATAATATTTTAAATAAGAGAAGAGATAAGGTAGGAATGAGAGTTAAAGATTCTCTCTTGTCTTGACTATCTCTAAAATAAAGGACTGGATCTGCATTTTCCCTCCACGCAACAAAACCTTTTCATAGTTTCATACCTGCATACAAATATACTTGAATCAGTCACATAACCCTAATTAAGATGTGTGGAATCTCCCGTCCAAGCACCGGCAACCGCATCGCCGTCATGTTCCCTTCTGCCAGTACCAAGTCCATGCGTCCGTACTCGTTGTTCTTTCGAGAGATCGATGCACAGACGAAAGCTGTCTTTCGGATTGAGGATGCGAGAACGTTGGATGTTTTCCGGGAGTGTTCAGGGATTGATTTGCGGATTGAGTATGGCTCTTCCTTTCTTATTCTCCATGCTATATGAGTAGGTTGCTGACACGGTTGATTCAGACGACATGGAGATCTCACATCTGCTTTGATGAATGACCCGCTTTATCGGTTCAGATTACGTCCTTGTGCTAAGAATCACCACGAGATGGAGTTTGAGTTGCCAGAGAGGTTGGATTTGGGGGTCTCGGATAAGGGGATCGTCGGGAGACAGGTCACGGTTATGGTGGAGGGAGAGTCAGTGGGAGTAGGGATGGGAATTGTGGGGTATGATTGATGTCTTCTTTCATTTACGGGTTTGTGGAGTTCAGGGAAACGTTTGAGATCAGGGAGTTATTGGGGTTTAATCTCTATTTGGTACTTTTTTTTCTGAGTTACGATGATACTCCTCTTCTGCCAAAGGGAAGGAAATGCAAGGTTTTTCATCTAATTCCTAATCATGAAAATACGTCGTGCACATACTTCATCAACAAGCTGACCTACAGCTTCAGCAGCGCAGATCCCTCAACCCCGTTCTTGTACCGGTCCTCTGCAGTGCGCCAGCTAAGCACCTTCCAGATCCCCTCCACATAAGAAGCCTTGTTATTGAAGTACTAAACCCCAGTCAGCCTCAAACGCAACCTAGGAACCGGAAAACATCAGAACCAAAAGAGAGAGAAAAACAATACCTGAAGATAATAAGCATGTTCCCACATGTCCACCCCAAAGATCGGCACCTTATCCGTCACGGGATCCTGATCCTTCGTAGAAACAATCTCCAACTTCCCCCCGGGCCCATGGCTCACTAACCAGCCCCATCCACTACCCTGTAGTGTAAGCAAGACACTACCGAAGACCTCAGCGAACTTCTGCACAGAGCCGTACTGTGCCTCAATGGCGGCCTTCAAGGAGGGAGCGGCCTGGTCGATGTTAGTTTCGGGCGAGCCGTGGGGGGCCAGGTTCTTCCAGAACAGGGAATGATTGATGTGACCGCCGCCGTTGAACTTGATCTTTTGCTGGAGGTTGATGAGCTGGGGGATGTCATTGGTAGCTAGGGCGTTGGACTGGGCGGTTAATGCGGCGTTAAGGTTGGTGATGTATGTTTGGTGGTGTTTTTGGTGGTGGATTTCCATGATTTGTTTGCTGATTATGGGTTCCAGGGCCTGGGTTGGGCTGGTCAGTGGGGTCCTCGCTTTTGTGGAGAGGGGGGCTATGGATGGCTTACATCGTAAGCGTAGGGGAGAGGAGGGAGGGAGAATGTGTTGGCCATTTTGATGTTATTTTGCTTTAAATTTTGGTGAATGATGTGTCTGTGTAGGTGAGGATACTGCGAGTTAAAAAAAGGAGGAGGGGAGAAGAGGGGTCGAAGAAGATTCGAAGTTGAAGGAGAGCGAATCTATAACCCTGAGGAATTGAGGGACCCCAAGGTACCTCACTCTGGCCAATCATATGGACGGAATATGACTATGAGGGAGTTTGAGGGGATTCGGAGGACCTTTGGCGCACGATTGAGCACATTCTTGTGTTAGCCTAAAAATCAATAGAAACCATACATTACAAGACCGAATCAACTACTATTGGAATGCATGAGTACATCCGTCATAGATAACCTTTTAGTACTATAATAAGTACTGCGTGGCAGTTATCGAAGCACTTACAGCAGGGTACATAACCCCCTCAAAGATCCAGGTACTATATATAGCTTGAGGCTTCCTTCCCTTTGGCTACGTAGCGTTTATGGAGCATCTTTATTACTTCAGACATCTGTGTGCAAGTACCAGATTCTTGAACAGTCGCTTATAAGAGTTGACAAATGCACCTACAGAGCTAGCAGGGCATAATCATCCGATATTGTAATCGGGCAGACTCCTCTTTCAGCATGCCGCCGAGGAATAAAGAAAACCCCGCTGAGATTATTAAATTGACACGATACGAATGGAGAAAGGAAGGGTACTACCTCATAGAGCACCTAAAGGATTCTATGCCCTAGTATATCTCGAGAGAAAAAGGCGCAACGGGGTGGAAGAACATTCAAGCAGGGAAATGAAGACTATATATTTCGCGGACGGGGATCCCCACTCGATGGTATATAATAAAGGAACATCTCGAGTATGGCATGTGCGCTGACTATGACCCTAGTGATTGAGTGAATAAATGCCATATTTACCACCATAGACACCTAAACCATCAAAGCATAGCCACTCTGCTTGGAAGTTAGGGCTAAACGAAGAGACATGGTTATCTAGGAAGCTGATTATTAATTATGCCGGACCTTTATTCTTTTGCGGGGATTGGCCCGAACCTCGGTACCTTGTCCTTCCCCAGACCGATCCAAAACAACTCTCTCCAGTTCACCACACCACTTCCACCATGAATTTAAGCCTGTCCTCCTCCATCTCTTTGTCAATTCCATTCCACTATACCCCAATCAACTAACATAAACAAACATTGTCTCACGCCCAAAATGTCAGTCGCAGACCAAGTCCAGCTCTCCAACTTCAACTCCATCTTCTCCCTCGAGGGCAAAGTCGCCGTTGTAACCGGCGGCTCCAGAGGTCTAGGCCTTCACGCCGCCAGCGGGTAACGCTCCTCACTACCACATATCCAAACATTCACTAACAAGAATGGTTGAAGATTCCTCCAAGCAGGCTGCTCAAAAGTCTACATCACATCTCGTAAAAGCCAAGCTTGCGATGAAGCCGTCGCGGCCCTCAATGCCCTCCCGAACAAGAGACCCGGCGCACAGGCCATTTCCGTACCGGCCGATAACTCGAAGATTTCTGAGTTGGAACGACTGGTCGAGGAGGTGAAGAAGACGACGGATCATGTGGATATCCTCTTTGCGAATGCGGGGGCGACCTGGGGGGAGAAGTTCGATACGCATCCCGAGAAGATGTTTTCGAAGGTTATGGATTTGAATGTGAAGAGTGTGTTTTATTTGGTGCAGAAGTGAGTATTATACTTTTTGTTTTGGGGTCTTTTGTTATCCCTGGTTAAGGGGATATAGGGGTTGAGGTGTTGGAAAGTGCTAATCATGATGAATCGAATAGGTTTGCGCCTTTGCTCACAGTCAAGGCTACCGTTGATGAGCCGTCAAGAGTTATTGTGACGGGCTCTGTCGCTGGCCTGGGGCTGGGTAGTCTTGGTGAAAATGCTACTTTCAGTTACTCTGCCTCCAAGGCGGCTGTGATTCATCTGACTAAAAACTTGGCTGTGGAGTTGGGTCCCAGACATATCCTGTGCAATGCCATTGCACCTGGTTTCTTCCCGTCCAAGATGGCTGATGGTCTGATTAATGCGCAGGGTGGCTTGAAGTCGCTGGAGGAGAATTCTCCCAACAAGAGATTGGGTCGGCCGGAGGATATTGCCGGGTTGGTCGTGTTCTTGGGAAGTCGCGCGGCAAGCCATTTGAATGGTGCCGTTATTGCTACGGATGGTGGAAGCCACCTGAAGGGGAAATTATAAATTCTTTCTAGATTGAGTTGCAGTACAGTAAGATTCATCGACATACTTCAATAAAGCGTATGTACATAGTGTATTTGTTGTCTTGTCTGACGCCTTAATCTGCGAGTATATATGTACCTATACGTACCGGATTTTCTAGAATGCTTGTAGCTTTCCTGTTTGGGACGCCACCGCTTTAGTGAGGGTACTCAGGGTCTTGCTCAGTGAGTGTTTCACATCACAGATCACACCGCGTGGCACCATCAGTGAGCGCTCAGGGCCTGCTTAGTGAGCAGCCATGTGATCTACTGAACTTGTTCGAGTAGTCCCCTCGAGCAAGCATACTGCCGTTTGTAGCTATCAATCTCGCTTAGTCATCATTTATGTAATCTAATTATTAGGTAGATTGGCCGCCCTGTCGCGGCCACACACGTCGCTTCCACCGAACTGCTCACCCGCCCTTTTAGTTTGTACGACTGAGAGATGAACAACCCTCAAGTTTGCCCAAGTCCGTACCAACTCTCATACATGACGCAAGGAGAAACTTGATGGGGATTAATTTAACCTCGAGTGGCGAACCTCTAAAGCGAAGCGTAAACACCGAGAGCGATCGTAATCAAATTTGAGAGGATGAGCTTCGACAAAGCTATAATGATATGTATTTTCCTCTTTGGAGGCCATGAATTTATTGTAGAGAAGCATGAGAACCTATTATATATTTGTTTCTTGACTGGAACTTCTACTTTTGCTTTTTTTTCAATTTACTAAGTTCTCTTTGATCTCTTGTATTTGCTTTTCCCTTGTTCACTGACAAGCTAATGGGCAAAAGGAGTTTTCAGAGAGGAAACGAAGAGGAAGCGTCGTGAGCGTCGCGAAGCAAATGGCCTATATTTCAAGAGCTCATCAAGAGGAACATGAATTCCAAGTGGAACATATATACCGTCCTCAATCGCGAAATAAGACTGCCGCTATCACTAGGACTAGAGAATGGAAGCCCATTCCAGTCAACTACCCCCATCCATTCATTTTCATCCATCTCATTCTCCAGATTGTTCCTGCTGTTGCCGTTGTACCAGCCTCGAGGAGGATGCCTGGTCATTTTGACGAGACGCCCAACAGTGAGTTGTGTCGAGGAGCCATGCTTGTATACTATCAAGTGATTTGTTTGCATTGTCCACTCGATGTCGCAGAACCGAGAGATTGACAATGGGTCTAATATGTCGACCTGCCCAGGGAGATCGGGGATCAGGTAGAAAGGATTTACATTCGAAATAACACATTGAAATGTATGTAAATCACATTCTTTGACAAGAAGAAACGCGCAATCGTCCCGAAATGAAGGCTTTTTGTCGATCGAATGTTTTGGGCGGCCGCAGGTGCTGACGCTCGTTGTGGCTACCTGTAACGAAATCTGCCCGGTTGTGTCATACGGTTTGACAAATAATTCCGATGCGAGGTCACCTATAAGATATCCGACTGATGGACATACCCAGGTAAGCTGGTGATTCTGAGGACTTCTGGTCGTGTTCATAAGACAACTGAAGGTACCAACCCTTCTTTGATCTGAATCTAAGATTGCATGGTCACTAGTAATAATTGGATTTTTGCATATTCCCTTGCTAGTTTCCGGTTTATACGTGAAGTCTTGATAGGGTACGGGGATAATGTAAGGGGTGGACAGCCACTCCGGTAAAGCGGGGTTTGCCGTCGACGATGGTACTTGTCAACCAATAATAACTGTAGACATTAGTAAAGGACTCGTACAATAATAGTGTAGGCAAGCAGGGAGGAATAGAAAACAAACCGATAAGACCAGAGAAATTTATATAGTGTACTAAAAGCTTTATCACGGATAATCTCGCCCGATCATGCTCATCAACCCACGGCCAGCCCTCATATCCCATCCACTTCTCCAGCTCAAGTATAACCGATTCCGACTGTTCATGATCTGACTTCTCAAAGTCAAAGGATGAAAGAATCTTCTGACAAGCTTCAGGGGATACCGGGGACTTTGAAACGCATCTGTGGAACTGGCGACCAGGCCAACGAGGAGGCGGACTCAACGAACCAGGAAATTTGGAGAATTCGGGCGACTTTGAGAGCTCAGGTTGTAAACGTTGTGAGTGTGACTTCGCAGGCAGTGAAGACGACAAACGTTGGCGTTTCCTGGCTCGCTCCATGACCCGGGAAGCGTCTGAGATGAAGAGCGATGGTAAGCGAAAGAGAGGCTGGAATAGTAATATTCAGGGTGTTCGCCCACTTAGATTTGATGACAATGTCAGTTGGTATTAAGTAGTTGAGGGTAGGGAGAGGTGAGGTCCAAGGTAACTACTATATACATTACCTCAGTCCCCTCAGACTATATCACATGATCCAAAATTCTGCCGAACTTTTGGCGCACTGGGTAGCCGCTTTACCGTCCCGGGCAATGGAGTCACCGTGAGCGGCAGGCGGTCTACCACAACAGACAGGCGGTGCAATGGAAGCCATTTTCAGCGCCCCGCTTGCCATCTTATTTCAAAGTCATCAAAAAATCATCGGATGCATTTTAAGCACTTTTGTATACAGTAGAACCTCGCCAAGACGATACTCAGTTAACCGATACCCCCGCCTAGCCGATAAAAATTTTGTGGATAAATTCCACAGTCATATATTCTTACCTCACCTCCTCTCCTTCCCCCGATCCCCGATATATCGGAAGCCATATTGCTCAACTAAAAAGCTCATCCTAGTGGAAACCTTACTAGCCAGCCAATTAAAATGCCGCGTCCTTCGAAAAAGTTGATCTCCGTCCAACGCAAGGCACTACAAGACTGGGTGCACAGTCAACCTCGTCGTCCAACACAAAAAGCTTGCATAGCATGGTCTCATGCTAAACATAATTATTAACTAAAAATTAATCTACTGTTTCTAATATTCTGAGCTCTCAATATCAATATCTAGACTCTGAATCTGGCCCTTCTACTGCTATTCGCAAGAGTACTGGCCAGTGGCAAGACCTTGAAAATATCCTTTTTGAATGGCAACGTACGCTTGATCTGAAAGATGCTTATATCAGTGGTGATATTCTTATTGAAAAAGCACCTCAAATCTGGAGCTCTTTACCACAGTATCGTGACCAGCCTCCGCCTTCATTTAGTAACGGATGGCTACATCGATTCAAGCAGCGCTATAATATCAAGCAACATACACTACACGGTGAAGCAGGCTCAGTCCCAGAGGAAGCTGAAGAAGATATGAAGACATTATGTATAATTACCGACGAGTATAATGAGGAAGATATCTATAATATGGATGAGTCAGGTCTTTTTTGGCGTATGCCTCCATCTCAAAGCCTTACTTCTACAAATAGGCCTGGGATCAAGAAGGATAAAACCCGGGTTTTAATAATATGCTGTGTCAATGCCTCTGGAACAGACCGATTACCTATCTGGGTTATTGGTAAAGCACGTACACCACGGGCACTCCGCAATATCAATCTCTCTGCAATTGGAGCTCAATGGCGATGGAATAAGAGGGCCTGGATGAATCAGATTATCATGCGAGAATGGCTACTAGCATTCTATAGCCACGTTGGCCAACGATCTGTGCTTCTTACTATGGATAGCTTTTCACCACATCTATCTGGGCTAGAATTAGCACCACCACCAGCTAATATACGCATCTGCTGGCTGCCAAAGAATTCTACTAGCCGGTATCAACCACTTGATCAAGGGATTATCCAGAATCTCAAGACATATTACCGAAAGCAGTGGTTAAAGTATATGCTATACCACTATAAAAGGGACCTGGATCCACTGGCTTCAGTGACAGTCTTAGACTGTATTCGCTGGCTTGTACGGTCCTGGAAACATGATGTTTTGAGCTCAACAATCCTTGCATGCTTTTATAAGAGCACATTGGTTCTTAATCTAGTACAGCTCTCAGTTGAGACTCCTAATCTATCACAGCTTTATAATCGGGTGCAGCATAGTGGCCGATTATCAAACTGTATGGATATATCATCCTTTTTAAACCCCATGGATGAATCTCTGGAGCTTGCTGGTAGTGAGGCAGAGCTATCATCTGAGGCTCTACTTGAGCAACTGATTACAGAAGCCTCGGATACTACTATAAATATATATCCCGATGATGAGGATATGCTCCAGAACCAGCACCTCTTCCAAAGCCATTGAATGCTTTAAACGCTGTACAGCTGTTGATTTCCTATATAGAGGGGCAGGATACATCAAAAACCCCTCTTCTTGGGTCTCTAGAGCGTTTTGAGCGTGAGCTAGAAAGTGAGATTATTGCATCAAGGGTTCAGGGCACTCTAGATAGCTGGCTTGCTTAGATAAGAGAATTACTTCATTTAAGCGATATTCTCAGATAGCCGATATAAATTGTAGGGATAGCTTTGTATCGGCTAACCGGGGCCGCACTGTATGGGAAATTGTCTGTGTATAGATTCGAAAGCGTTTTACTAGTGCGGTTCTAGGGTCACCCGACTTTGTTCACCTTCCTAGTCAAGTATAGTGTCTCGTCCAAATAACAATTCCCCTTGTAGAATACTATAGATTTATGACTATCTTATCTTTTTTATGGACTTTTGAAAGCGTTTATCCTGTTCGCACTGCAAGTGTTTTTTTTATAGAAGTAAGAATTAAAACTTTTATCCTAGATACATAATACAGGAGTTAGAGGAGTCTTTGATATAAAATAAGATAATGAATTCTAGACTCTCTTGCTCATGAGTACACGATTTCTGACTATCCATAGCGTATTGAGCTTGTGTTGTTCCGTAGTCCGAACCCAAACGAATCTTGGAAGGTAGGCTGGCGGATCAACCAACAATGATTAAAGAAGAACTGAACCTGATGGTCCCATCTCTTTGTTGAGTGGGCGAAAAGCTGATGACGGTCAAAAGCGCTACGAGGGAAAATGGACCTTAGTGCAACTCTAGCGTGGTGCGTTTTATTGAGGTTACCTTACTCAGGCTGCTCACCCCTCTGCTCCCCCCCCCCTGTGATCATCAGCTCAGGGCGCTCAGGGCGCTCAGGGCATGCTCAGATCTACTCAGTGAGCAAAAAGCGGCGAGGGGTGAGCACTAAAATGGAATGGGAAAGTCTTCGAGCTGTCTAGAAAATCCGGCACATATGTCCACGGCGACAACTACAACTTGGCATTAGTCTTCTCACCCTCCGATGTCCTAACGGCCTGGTCGATGATTTCCATGGCCCGGAACAGCTCATAGTCACGCTGCTTGGGAGTTATCACTTGGATACTTAGAGGTGAACCCAGATACACCCGTCGATCGACGGTCTTCTCGTTCCCTGTTCCATTTAACGTCAGTTGAGATGAAGGACAAAAGCAAATTATTGGGATAAGGCAACCTACACAGCAAACGATTCGCTTTATCCCAGCTACCCAACACGGGGGCGTCCATTTCCTTCCCACTTTCTAGGTCGGACTCCCTAAAATGCCGCACCGGTATAGTCCCCGCAGGATAATCCAGCAAGACAAAGCTAGACGCATAACCCACAGCATTATACCGATCGATCTCCGGAACTGGATGTGGTGCCACAGGGTGGATAATAGCGTCGATTCGGCGGTCAGACCCACCATCCAACGTCCACATCTTGAGTAGTTCCCGTTCAATGATGGATCGCTGGGCCTGGAGTTGGCCCAGCTCTGAGACCGTCAATTCCCGACCACGCTTCGTCCGGCTTTCCAGCCAAGGAATTAGCGGTTCTCCTGTGCTCTCAAGTAGATCCATCATGGCATTTCCACCGTCTATGCCCATCAACCGGCCTGCTAGACCCTGGCATTTGGTTAATGCAGAAGGCACAGGAATATCAACTACATTGATGCCAGGAGTTCTTCGCAGCGCCTGGGCTACCTCGTCTAGCACCTTGGCGATAGGGGGCAAGGGTTCGACAATACCGTCCGAGCGGAGTACACCGATGGTGAGCTCTCGGCCCTGCGTCTCTGGTAACCGGAAAGGAAATTCGCCCTGCCACCGACCGGGAAAACAATCCTCCCCGAAAAGCTCGGCTCGGGGCACAATTTCTTGCATGACAGCGCCTAGATCAGCCACAGACCGCGCTAAAGGACCGGCAACAGCTTGCAATGAGATCCTCCCTTTTCCAGGGATATGACCTCCATCCTGACCCCTGAAGGGAACGCGACCTATACTGGGTTTGAAACCGTAGATCCCGTTGCACATCGCTGGAATACGAATACTGCCTCCAATATCAGTACCGAAGCCGACCATCGATCCACGCATGGCGATCAAGACGCCCTCGCCACCACTGCTGCCTCCTGCCGTCCACTGGCGGTTGAGCGGATTGAGAGTGCGCCCAAAGAGGTGGTTACAGCTGTCCAGCGCACCCATGGTCTGCGGAACATTGGTCTTGGCGATTATCACGGCGCCTAAGGACTCAAGAAGATCCACTAGAGGCGAGTTTTCCGCAGCGGGTTGAAATGCTAGACCGGCTATGCCAGTAGTCGAATCGACGCCTTTGATGTGAAAGGAATCTTTGACAGTGACTGGAAGACCATGCAAGGGACCGATCGGTCTCCCGCTGCTCTGAAGATGCCGGTCGAGGTCTTTGGCGCGTTCTAGAGCACGGCTAAAAAGCGGCTCGCTCAAGCAGCGAGTGAGCTGGTGGGCAATTGCCGCTCGCTGGTAATGGTTACTATTTATAGCAGAGTGAAAGAGTGTAATGGATGGAAGAAAATATAAGTAGAACAATGGGAAAAAAGAAAATACTACCTTGCAAAACGCCTTTACCACATCTTCCGCTGTAAACTTTTTCTCCGCAATGACTCGTAAAAGACCTCGAATATCCCAGTTCTCGGTGATCTCCAACTCTTTACTAGTGAGTAAGCCAGACAATTTCGGGATGCTCATCACGTTCACCCTCTGGTACTGCTTAGGTTCGGTAATCGAGTCCTCCAGCGAGAGCATACCCGGAGGAATTAAAGATGCGGGAAGCTTCCATTCTGGAGGGATTTGCGAATCAAGATGTGCTTGTTTCCGCTGAGCGATTGCTGGATAGCTTGGTGTGGAATCTGGCATTCTGAATTATGCGGCAATATATGGCATTTATCTCAAGATGTACAATTGAGTGACTTGAAGAGGGAAGTGGCTGGGAGAATTAATGGAAAAGTATGGGGTAAGTTGTTTAATAACAGCCGAGGTTAGTCGGATTTCCCCACACTTGGAGATTTAAGTCAAATAGCGGTCTCGTGAATTCAATTGCCCTAAACACAGCCATTTAGCTATGCAGCCTGATTGAGACATTCTGATGTACATAAGCAGGTAGGTAGTGATCACTAGGGAGTTATCAGAGGCATTCGATCAGATTTACTTACTGCGTTGATCCTTTGGTATCTGCACTAAAGACATTTTGGATTAACAATCAAGTATCTGACTCATTGACAAGAGATAACTTAAGGGCACATAAAAGCATAGACTGCACTTGGGAAAGTACCTGTATATTGATGCAAACCTCTTTGTTACCTAAGTGCAGTGGCTAAGCCTCAACTCAGGACTTTCATTTACTATGCCGAACCATCTATTTGCTGGCTTTCTTCATCTTAAGACTTGCTGCCAGGGACAACAATACGATACTTATTTGCCTTTTGGTTCACATCCATCATGATGGCCTCTAAAGGCAAGAAACTCAGCGATGAGCTGTTTATCGAGGTCGCTAAATCTGAAGATAGGCAAACTATTTGTCGACTATCCGAGACGTGCGCAGCTCTCAAAGCGTCCTCCATAAACTGAAACAGAAATTTGCAAGGCAGTATGCTGTTTCGTCGAACGAAGGCCCAGAGTACCGGCCTGTGTACTACTGCGTTCTTGACGACAATATTGATGCCGTCAAACTTCTTCTGGATGCAGGAGTTAGTCCGAACTCTCAAAACAAATTCGGATATACCATGCTTTATATTGCTACATCGTGCTGCGCGTTTGGAGTTATCAGCCTCTTACTGGAGCAGGGCGCTGATCCATCCCTGCCCAGCATAGAAGAGGAAGCTCCAATGGATACGCTTAAGAAATAGCATGGCTCGAGTGTTGTTCAAAAAACTCGCGGCTCAGCTCTCAAATGTCGGGCGTGCAGTTAACAAGCTCGCTCCCTTCGAGTTGCTCTGCCGCCTTATGCCCTTGGATACTGTCAAACGTGTGCTCGCGAATGGATCAGATCTATCTTCCATGAGAGAAGATGATGGCGCAACTGTGTTCCACTTTCTTTGCAAATCTCCTTCTGGCGACTGCCAATCCCTTGTAGAGAAAGCATTAGAGATCCTGGTTCTTCTTGCCGAATACGCGCCAGAACTCATGAAAGTGAGAGACAAATGGGGCTCCACGGCTCTCCATCTTGCTCTAGAAGGTGGAGACTTCAAGTCTGCCCGGTATTTACTAGATAAGAACATCACTGGCGAACATGTCGATGAGCAAAGACAGACTGGACTATGGTGGGTAGTGGGTGCAGGTCAACAAGGCATCGTTCATGAAATACTTAGCAGGCCATTGGATGAAGGCTACATGAAAAAAAATGCGTGGAGGCGGCTGGCTCGGAGTCACTAGCGCTCTAGCCAAAGCGGTTTGGCGAGATAAATGGGACATTTTGCAGCTTCTAATCGACGACCCGAGGGTCCAGCCGGATGAATCTTTTGTGGAATCCATGTGGGATCGTTGGAGCGGTCTGTATTTTCGCGAGCATCTCGAAGAGACATTTCATCGAACGAAATCGGGTGGCCAAAGGAATGGATTCTCTATGATGTATTATTAGGGAGACCCTGATTTTGTATACGAGACAAGTCGTCCTCATCTCCACTTTTTTTGATTGCCTAGAATTAATCGTGTTGACTACGCAATCTGTTTATGTTTGGTCCAAGCTTATTAGCATGCTTATGATATACCATCGTGTTGCTATCTTTAGTGTTTGCATCCCAATCTGATATACCAGCTTTGAAATACGCTATTTGGTTAATTCCCTCATTATATTTGTTGCCCTTTGGTCCCCTTTTTGTCGGCGGCTACAGTCGTTGATATTGTGCGCATGGAAGCCGAACCTAGGAAGGTATACAAGGGATGAGAAGTCATCCTAGCTTTTATTTGCTGTCTTTAAGCCTGATGTGGATCTCAATAGAATGTCTTGACTTGTTACATTCCTACTGTTATGTCCTTCCTTGGGAAGTATCATGCAATCCAAATAACAAATATTCCACCCAATGCATACTAGCAGAGATCAGACATCTCAGAATGGAGGTGGGTTGAGATCCAGCCCCTCCACCGTCAACTTAAAAGCATCGTTCCTGGAGTAATGGCCTGCCACGTCCATATCCAATCTGCCCCTTTCACAATCCTCGACATCAATCTCCGAGACAATAAGTCCATCTCCCACGGCATTTGCGGTTCCACCGTTCACACCCGCCGCATGCGCCGTAATGTCAGAGTCGGGGGCATCATCTGCAGAAACCTCCCAGATGGGACCCGCAAGAACCTCGCCTTGAGGATCCACGATACACGAACCGCCCCGGCAGACATACTCCGTAGATATGGGGTCTAATCCTATTATTAGCCACATATACTGCACAAAAAGGGAGGGGGAGGACTAACGAGCTGCAGCAGCAGGCTTGCTCTTATCCTTGTCACACTCGGGCCAGACAATCTCATGTGGTCCCTCAGCCGTCACAGAATGCTTCCTGATATGCGAGACCGGCTTGTCCCGATGTGCGGTGACCCAGTCCGGCAGCTCATTGTACCTAACACACTGGTTTGCGCTGAGTACGAAGGCCCGGGACTCGAATGCCACAGTCCGCATCAGCGGTAGCCATGTATCCCGAGCATCGGCCGTGGGAGCCAAGTAGATGTTGACATTCTGTGAGTACAGACTCTGACGAAGCAGAGGCATGTAGTTCTCCCAGCAGATAGCAGCCGCCAGAGTAACGGGAACACCGTTGAGATGAGTAGTCACGGCTTTTAAAGTGGATGGAGAACCCTGTGCCCAGACGAGACGTTCCGTTCCAGTCTGTTACAATTAGTCCTCCATACATAGCAAAGACAAAGACCAAAAGTCAGTAAAACTCACAGGCATGACCTTCCTCCTCTTCCCCAAACACCCCCTCTTAGGATCCACATAAACAACAGAGCAATACAAACTCCCCGCAGCCCTCTCAATAAGCCCCACAACGATAAAAACCCCAGTCTCATTCGCAACCCGCTCAAGGGCCTCCCGGGTGCCATCACCCCTATGGTTCTTCCCCTCCGCAACCGGCAGCTTCCTCTGCACCCAATTCTCTCCCGCCCCAGCCGGCGTATCCCCCAGATCAACCGCCGAATGGAAGTAATTCAGGAATTGATCCCGGCCATGGGGTTGACGCGCACCGATGGCAGTGCCAAAATTGCAGGTGCGCGGGTATCCGCCCAGGTAGGCCTCGGGGAAGAGGAGGAGATGCACGCCGCGGGAAGCGGCTTGACGGGTGATGCGGTCGAGAGCGGAGAGTGTCTCCGGAAGGGTAGAGTGGGTGCGTGCTTGAGCGACGCCTACTGTTATTTTGGTGGGCATTTTTCTTTTCCTTTTCTTCTCTTTGGTAGGTTGCGAATTCTTCCTTTTATGGGGAAAATCGTATTCTCTTTTTTCTTTTGGTTGTAGATTTCTGCAGATGTGTAAAGTTTATGTATGGAGCAGTAGATAAAAGTGGTGATATCAAATCCCGGAAGCCCGGGACCAAAAGCCGAGTGAGTCACGAGATGTTCGTAATTGACCCGCTATCGCGCAATTTATGTGGAAGTTTATATGGAACATAAGGAGATAGCAAAGCATAGTTCTCTAACGTTTTTATGGTCAGTCTGATCTATCATACAGAGCAGGCAGCTCTCCCCTTTATGTACAGCACTGCCGTACCACCTGCTGGATATCCCGAAAAACACATTTCACCAATCGCTGGGTAAATTCAAGCAAACGCTGTGAATGCAAACAATGCCGGGTATCGCGCCTCGCTAAAATCATCAGAAAGCAAAGCAAAGTTCATCCAAGCAAATTGAACATGAGGATCCAAAACGTATGGAAATATTTCAAAGATATACCGAAATTTGGCGAAGAGATTTTGAAAGATACTCTTCTTTGGAGCGATTTTCGCTTTCATCAGACAAAAGTTTAAACTCTGGCGCCCATCGCGTTGGCCGCTTGCTGCAGCACACGAGGCCATCGCGAGATCAATTCCACATCATCCAAAGCACCCTTGCCTTGGTTGCGTACATACTGTGTGCTTGGATCAATACGCGGCTCGTAGTCCCAAATAGCCGGATTCCCCTGGATCAAGGCCGAGTATACCAGTCGCCGCCGGCGCTGTGACCGCAGGACGTCATCCTTGATACTCTCTAGATCCCAGCGAGTTTGCGCCTCTTCGATAAAGTGCGCCAGGATTCTAGCTGGCTCGGTAGTTGTGGGCATCGCAGGCAATGCCTTGGCTGGACTAGGGGTTCGTGGAGGGCTAGGGAATGGATAGGCAGATGGAGCACCACGCTGGGGCACCGGCGAAACATGCGGAGAATCAGCCGGAGTAGGCAAGAAACCCGATTGTAACTGCGGGCCGTATGCGGATTTAGTCGTAAGGGCTTGGGCTGGAAGAGCCAAACCAGCCGCTAGGTTCACCTTCTCTTCAGGGTCCGTCTCCAGATCAAACAGCATGGGTGGGTCGATCAGCGAGTAAACAAACTTCCAGCGGCCACGACGGATCATCACAACTGGAGACTGGGTTCCTTCAGCTGTGTACTCGCCTAGCACCGTATCGGTCTTGAGACCATCCTCGCCAGTCAAGTATGGCATCAATGACACGCCATCCATGGGTAATTCGGGAACCAACTGCGCGCCAACCATGTCGACGAAAGTTGGCAACAAGTCCATTGTTGACACATTTTGGGGCACACGTTTGGGAGCGAAGCGCTTGGGGGCGTGCATGATCATGGGCACCCGAGCTGAGTTCTCGTACCAGGTCATCTTGTACCATAGTCCACGCTCGCCTAACATATCTCCGTGGTCACCGGTGAAGACAACGATCGTGTCATCTGTCAACCCGCAATCGTCTAGGACCTTTAGCAGTTTGCCGACATTAGTATCAACGTAGGTACAAGCAGCATAGTAGGCGCGGCGAGCGGCCTTGATGCGCTCCTCGGGCATCTCTTTGCCCCACAGGTCAATGCACTTCAGAACACGCTGCGAATGAGGATCCTGCTGATCTTGTGGAATAGCGCCATTCTTTGGCAGAGGAATATCAACATCCTCATACAAATCCCAGAACTCTTTGGTCATGGCGTAGGGATCGTGAGGGTGAGTCATGGAGACCGTCAAACAAAATGGCTGATCGTTGCGGTGGCGGACATGATTGTAGAGGTACTGAGTGGACTTGTACATAACTTCCTCATCGAAATCAAGCTGATTGGTGCGCACAACAGGGCCTGCCTCCATAACGGAGGACATGTTGTGATACCAGTCAGGACGAATTTCCTAGTGCAATCAGCGATCCTTCGTCTTCATGCCCATATTTGGTGAATGATCAACCTACCGGCTCATCCCAGTTGACTGACCACCCATAGTCACCGGGATAGATATCGCTGGTCAAACGCTGTTCATAACCATGCAGCTGGTCAGGGCCGCAGAAATGCATCTTGCCCGCCAGAGCGGTGTGATAGCCCTCACGACGCAGATAATGGGCGTAAGTGGGGATGTCGCCGGGCAAGTCGGCGGCATTATCATAAGCCCCGATCTTGGAGGGCAATTGCCCGGTCACCATGACAAAACGTGACGGCGCACATAGCGGAGAGTTACAGTAGGCTGAATCAAAGACAACTCCTTCCTCTGCCAACCGGTTCAAATTGGGGGTTTTAATGGGAGACTCCTTGTCATGGAAGGCCAGAAGGGGAGCAGCCATCTGATCTGCCATGATGTAGAGGATGTTGGGCTTCTTAGTAGCCATGATGAAGATAGATTTAAGCCCTTACTCTGATTTAGGAATAGAACAGATGTTGTCAGGGCCTAAAAGCGGATAATAAAAAAGTTCGTGGTTGAGGCAAGAGCAGAAGGAGTGGAGGATGAAGGAAGAAGCGGGTAGAAAACGAAAAGGAATGGAAACCAAAGAAGGGAAAGACAAGTTATAAATAACCTTAAGGGGCCGCAGATACTGTTGTAAGGGAGGGTTGGAAAAAAAAAAAAGGGAAATAGTAGAAGAAGATGAAGAAGGAACCAGAACAAAAAAAAAAAAAATTAAAACCAAAATTACTCAATACTTGCCCCGTATTGTCGGGCGGCGGAGATCTACAGTACATCCTATGTCACCGCAACGATAGAACCATCGGCGGGTACGATGGTGTGATCCCCCACGAGCTGGAACCCAGGAGTTTAGGGTTTCAGACAAGGGATTCATTGAAGATCGAAGTCAAGTCAGTGTGGATAGAGGCTATTTGCTGGTTAACACACTCCAACCCGGAACAATATAATCCAAAAAAAAAAAAAAAAAAAAAAAATTCAATGTGCTCCGTAAGCACTCCGCTGCATACAATATACAACTAGGTCAATGGTTCATAACAAGTACTAACGTACTAGGGCCGGGTATGGATGTAATTTCCCGGCAGAGAAGTGCGGTCCGGGAATAATCCATGGATTTTTCACAAAAGGATCGGTCAGATCGCCACGAGAGTTGGATGGTCTTCGGAGTCCGTAGATCCTAGGTTCTGTAACCTCATGGTGCTTCACGCATTCATATAATACTACTAATTTCCACACCACATATGAAGCATTCAAAAATGCCAATTGCACCTGTCAGTGCACCAGATCCTGGTCTGGGTGGAATTCGCTCCTTACCGAGTAGTTGTTATTAAGTCCTTGAGGAAGACTAGTCCAGGCTGCTGACCGAAGTTGGACCCATAATCCTGGCATTCCACTTTTCACTAGTCCGGGCTCCCACAAATCTTGGCGCTCTTGGCAAGTATAACACCTGTGATTGGCTCCTGAATTCCACCCCCGGCCGGTTCCGACAAGGATCCCTGTCTTATCACAAGCCAGACTTACTGCGTTGGGCGTGTCAGCTGATTTTGCCACGAGAAGTAATTGGTGGGCTCCTTCAACAATTCTTTGGCACGCACTAAATACATGTTAGAAAAAGGGCTTATCCGTTACAGAGTTGGCACGGACAGGGAGACTATCAACAATGAAACTGTTTTTGATGTGTCATACACTCTCAATACGGCTCATGGTCAGGTTCCTTATCTCTTACCCATCCGGGTCAGGGGTCATGTGCCGGGAGTTTAGCAGGCGCACTGAAATTTCAGGCAATTCGTAAGGTTGTGGTGCCGAAGTTCCTTCTTCATTTAGTCCTATAGCTCATCCTTGCCCAAGGCTAATGCTCGTCCGTAACTCAATCCCAGTGCCAAATTTTGTATCCAGTTCATGCCTTGTACTCCGTATGCTAGGTGGGTAACCTGGCCAGGCATAAGTTCCCCAGGAAACTCAGTACCAGCATCATTATGACACACTCATAGCTAGGCGCGGGCGGCTCTATGATCCTTGCCTTATTGTGTACCATCGGTTCATCCAAGCCAACAGCGGGAGTTAAGAACGACGTAGTATGAGCAGCCAGCCACTTGACCTAGTAGGTACAGAGTACATATTGTCGAAATGTCTCACAGCATGTTTGTTCTACAGAGTACGATGTGCCTATAACCGTTTCCTTTTTCTGTGTACACAGATTGGGCTACACAAGTCAATGATCGCAATTACTAGTATTTGACTTTGGGGTTACTTTATCTGAACCAGTACTACTATCACGTGGTAGACTTTCGATAAAAAAACCCTATATTCATCTTATAGAACGTTAGAGCTAGGAAGAACTATGGATGTTACACATACAATGTATGAATCTGCTTGATCGTCATCAAGCTGTGGGATCACATTCATAGATAGTCATGCCATTATCCTCAGCTGGAGAAGATATGCAGAGCACTGACCGTCTTCCCTCAGTATCCCCTGTTCTTATTGCAGGTGACGGAAGACTACTGGCGCGCTCAGTTGCCGGGGAGAGCTAACTCATCTCATTGGTTACAACGATACTGTTTGCTCTATTGAGAACCCACTCGTTAGGGAACCAGGATAACTTGGGCCTTGAGCCCTGTAATTGCTCCGGGGCATTACTTGTATTTTTCCAGTTCCATCGATTCTACTCCAGTTATCTGAGTCAGTAGGTAGGGCACATATGCCGAATCTCGTCGAATGAATGCTTCTTGGCATCGATCCACCCCCTTCACTAAAGATTACAGTTTGTATCTCAAGTATTGCTTAGACCGGATACCCCAGAAAACCCCAGTCTTCACCGTTTCATATAAAAACCCGTAACGTACGCCAATAACCTGCATTAGCAGCCCACCATTAACAGGCAAGCTAGCCTTAGCGGCAACAGGTTCCTGCAGGTGCCGCAGTTTTAGCGTTATACCAATCCCGCGGGTCGATGGCATCATCGTCAGAGGTCCTGTCATTCGTCGATCTTGCATTACGTAGCAACTCCTTATGTCGTATTCCTGCCTTACGTATGCTATGGGGATTTTCTAGAAGATCAGCCGCTGGATCAGTTCCCCATAATTACTTTTTATGGGGTTGTTGATAAGCTTTTGGCTATTGGGATCTGCCGTCGGAGTTATCAATCCGGCCATGCTGTACCCACTATAAACCAATGTCTTAATAGTGAAAAATAAAAAGTCGGTCGGTATTGATGTTATGATTCTTTATTTAGATGAGCGACGCAGTTGAAGACTCGAAAATTAAACATCAACAAAGAAAGTCTCACCCAAGGTGGTGCTTTGACCGGATTCGGGCGCTGAGAACTAGAACGTCAAAAAAGAACGCATCATTCATTCCTCCGATCACGCCATCAAGGGGGCGAAACGTCTCCACGAATGATTATCATTATACTCTTTGCGTTGCTTCCCATTGTTTCTTGTTCGGATCTTGTAAGTGTAAAGATTCTAATATCTGCCAATTAGAAGTAAGGAGTATTCTATGTCTTACATGATCCCTTGTCGTTTTACCCCCTTCATTTTGGTCCACATCCGTAGTAACGATAATGATAGAACGGGGCTGAAACGGAGTCCGTCTTATCCGAGACGTCTGATCGAGTAGTCCGGCATTAATAGACGTTTCCTTGGGAGATCTACCAGCCTTCCATTTACAATTCTGACATCTGAGTTACCATAGGACATTGCCCTATTCAACAATGCCTGCATTGCATAACAACTTGTGTAATTCTATGTTGATCTCCAATGCACCTCAATATGCATGAAGATTCCTCTTATACCACTAGCTGCTTGTCTAGCGATACCATGTATGACATCTGAAACAAAGTCTTATTATGTATTTCGATGTATGAACGAACGGACCTCCGAACTACGGCAACGATACATGAATGTTGATATCCATCATCTCCGAACTTGAATTTATCAGCCGATTCATTGTATTTATCTGACGTAATCACATTTGCTGGGATCGTATTTGTACAGCTCAGATACACTTTCCGTCTCTCTTCTATCTCTCTCTTGCGTAGGGGTAGGTGCCCTCCTCTCCTTTCTGTCCTACTAGATTCTCATCTTGATAGGTAAGTGTACGAAACCTCTTGGCCGTTGTCATGTACAACTACCCCTTACCTAGACGACCCTCATCTATTCCACCCGTCTGATCAGCAGGGCATATGCACCCCAGCAATCAATTCACCAAGTCCCAGAAAGGTTCGGAAGAGTTCATCATGCTGCGCCTCGAACACCAATCACCTGACTAACCCCCAACAAAGCATGTTAGCATGTAGCCCTACCAAACACTCAACAATGCCACATGACTTCAGCCCCAACAATGAATGGAAGCACAAATGACAGCCAATTAGTAGAGTCTATTCTCTGTATGCGTAGAGTACCAAGGGTCAAACTTCATTGGGTTCGGTTAGTCTTGTTCCGCAACATCATGCGGGTCCTGCCCGACCCTCCAAACATATCTCTAGCTTTCGCATAGGTGTCACCTGACAGGTAGGCACGAAGGTGTAATGGGATAAAATGACCGTGCTCTTGAGCCTGGAAACTTACTAGGACACTGGCTACGAAGAAGTGGCTGGGTGTTAAGGGGCTAAAGCTTTGAGACGAATGCTTGTTGAGTTGTCTGGATATGAATACCCTTTTGAGGTAGAGTGATATGCATGTATATTGGGTTGTTTTTGATGTGTGCTGATGATGGATTGAGACTACGCGTACACTGAAGGTACTTTTCCTAAAGTACGGGCACGGGCTTTCGATTGTTATATGATTTGGTACACTAGTTGTGGGAGATGGGTCATTAGGTTTTGGACTGTCTATCGGTTGTATTGCACTTGATATAAGAGTGACTCTGGTTCAGCATGGTATGGGTGTTCGAAGGGTTGCACATAGACGAATGCTCTTACCGAGGAAGTGAATGTAGGTAGGTAAGGCACACTAAAGCTAATCGCTAATTGAAGAAAGATATGTAAAGTACATGAAGACCACTGACTAAATGACATCGCGGGTCATTAATAGTACAGCGACCCAAATCATATAAGGAAAGATGCGGGATATATCGAAGGAGGTATTAGAAATGACAAAAATAATGTATATGGGATGCATGCACCGAATGCCGTTTCGCATAAATTCCTGCGATCTAGGTGACAAGGTCGTCGATCCGCTGAGTCACGTTACGAGGTCGCGATCAATCGACTTTGACGTCACTATTCCATGGTTAGCTCCAACATCAACAACTATTTTAACGCAGAGCCAGCAACCACTTACCTGTAGATACGCCGGATAAACGTATACGCGGTCAAAAATCCGACGGTCCCTGTCAAAATGCCATACACAGCACACGCGAGGAAGCTGTAGCTAAAGAAGAGAAGACTCGAAACAAAGCCGGTAATATGAAGATGGAAGAAGTAGTACCAAATGCAATAGGCAAATATCCAAAACGCGCTGCTTCCGCCAGTTAGGAAACTTTGCCACCACCAGTGGTAGTTCTATAGTAGTTAGCCCCCAGAACTCGCTAGATATTGATATAAAACGACTATGACATACCTCCGAGCAGAGTTGACTGTAGGTTGCAATGATGGTGACTTCACTCACCGTGACCATCAAAATGGTCAAAACAGCGCTCAAAAAGCCAAACACATAGTAGTAGCCACTCTTGTCCTGCCACAAATTCTTAAACACGAACAGAAGTTCAATGAATAGAACAGCAAACGGTGCAAGCCCGGTGAGAACAGTCCCGTATGTGCTGTGCAAGTACCAAGGTTGTGGCGGAATTTGACGGGCAACCGACATGGTCTTGGTTGGATGCTCCCACGGAGTAGCACGTACATAACCGTACCAGCTACCCGCATAAACCAGAGGAACCTGAATCAGCAGCCAGAGCGCAAGAAGGCTAATTAACGTGCCAAAGGGGATTGCCGTGCTGGACGACTGTGCCCAGACGAAGAGGTTCAAGATGAATATGAGGCAAAAAGTCAGGCCAGGGATAAGAAGAGCGGTCTAAATGCTGTTAACGATGCCCAAGCCACGGCCTTCAAAGGGAGACGTAGGGAGAAGGTATAAGCTTACTATCAATGTGTTCTTCCTCCAATTGACGCCACCAAATGTCTTGTACAGCCTCGCCGAAAAGTAGCCGGAGAAAAGGCCTGCGAACACAAACAAGCCCATGCCAACACTAACAAACCCGCCACGGAAGCTAGGGTTCAAAACACCGAGGCAACTGAGTAGAAGGAGTCCTGAGGTCATGAAAAATAGCTGCATGCCTGAGCCTACAAGTGGCGCGAGTAGACCACTGTATTCGGGCACCCGGAAAACATCGCCATGCAGGAGTTTCCAACCGCTGACATCATCGAGAGCTTCATCATCGGAAGATAAGTCTGCTTCTCGCTCAATATCCGATGAATGATCTAATAGACCGTCCCCTATCCGCTCGATACCTTTCGCTTTGGCTGCGCTCCGAGCCTTTAATTTGGCTTCGTCCATTGCCCCGTCTCCTCGACCCTTGATATCTCCCTGTACCGTTCTGCCCCAGATAACATATACTGCCACCCCTAGAACACCAGAGATAGTCAAAGAATTGAGGATTGCAAGCCAGTGCGTCATAGATCCATCGTCTTGATTGCTGAAATAGAGATTCCACCGGTTGGACCATTCAATGCTATTGTCCTCCTTGAAGTAAACGGAGTAAGTGTACGGAATCTTCAGAGTAGTTCCATCATCAACTCCGTCGTCATCTTCTGGAAGATATGAAGAGCCAGGATACATTTCGCGTAGTCTTGATGTATCTGGAGGGATATACAGTTCCAAGCCATCGTGATCTTCGTGTACTTGTTTAGGGCAACCGTTCTCCTCATGGTCCTCGGCGCGAATACTCTTTGGGTAGACTTCGAAACCAACAATTAACTTGCCACCCTCGGGTGCCGGCCGCCAGCGGATCACGATGGTGAAATGGTTATTGATATAGTACCGTGGTTTTCCGTCGATAGGTGAGAAATCCCGAAATCCGAGCTTAAACCCAGTTGCATAGTACTTGCGACTACGGTCGACGGTGACAAAACTGGTTGCTCCAGGCAAGTTGTCTGCAATCCATTCTGCCACATACCCTTCTCTAATGAGCTGGCGACCCCACTTGACGTCTTTGCGCCCTACTTCCGCTGTACAGAGCGCTTGGCATTCTACGTTCTTGGTCATCCGTAGTTCAAAGTCAGATGTCATGATCCGATCGCCTCGCAAAATTTCTCCCAGGTTGAGTGAAATACTCTGCCCCGAGCCGAAAGGAGAGCCGCCATGTGTCCTTCCGCTCGGAGGACAGACAAAAGGCAGGTCATAGTAGGCATATTGAAGCTGTGTATAGTCGGAAAATATTTTGTTCACAAGAAGGGGAATGGGCTCGTCGTCGTTGTAGCGTTTGACTGAATACCCTGTAACGAAGAATGAGTGCGTTAGTCGTAGGATCTAAAGATCATCATGGACTTCAGGAAAGCTTACCGGGTATATAGAACGCGCAAGAGTATGAGACAAACAACAACCACAGCGCCCATTGACGAGGGCACCACAAGCGTCCCAGCCCCATTGTTAATGTAGCAGAAGGATGAAGGCTACCGCTCCCTGTTGAAGAGATGAGACGCTATCACGGGAGCATGCACGGATTATGTGTTGATGAATCGTACGTGGCGGGTAGATCAGTAACTTGAGCTAAGACCAACTTTAATTGCCCCTAGAGCGACCCCTTCACCATAAGATAATTCGTTTGAGGGAATAAATAAAAATAATATGGCTAAAAGAATAAGCGCAATGCCAAAGGCTAGACGTTAAAACAGTTCAGAAAGGAAGGGAGAAGTGATTAAAAAGTAGAAAACGTGGATGATAACGTGTGCGTCGTCTGGCGGTCCAGAATGCGACAGAAAATGGAAAGTCAGGGATATAACAACTAGAATGTGAGGAGCTGCGAAATCGACGCTGAGGCCGGTTTACGGCGTCATTTCCGCCCAGCAATGCGCCGCCGCTTTAGCTTCCCACCACGACTTCTATTCTGCACCCCGCCAAGCATTACTTAGTCACCGCCCTGCCGTGATTTTGGCGCTCGACCTGGTTATCTGTTTCAACTCACGACCAAAGCGACTCCAAAATGGCCTCCTCTGGAGCCAGATCTAGCTCTCCCTTCAATTTCCATCGGCCTGGTCGCGCGCCATACAATATGTCACTTTTTCTAGATACTTGGTTGTCGAGATATTAAAATTATAAAAAGTGCCATTTTATATGGAGGACAGGAGATGGCGGCTCTTTTACCAAATACGCTAACTAGTTAACTAGTTATTGACGGACTGCTTACTAAAGCGCTCACAGGGGGGTGACAAACTACCTACTTAACTCTTGATCAGCATACTTCTAGCCACCTCTTAGTTATCAGCACCTTGGACCTTGTTAGTATGCTCGGCCATCTCTCACCTAGTTCGATGGCCGATCTAGTATACTCTCTGGTTCTCAATGCCATTCCTCGCTCGGAGCATTAGCTCACTCCTACCTCGATTTGGTAGGTCAGCCGCAGTAGCACCTAGTAATGTAAGTTCCTAAATTTACCCTAATCAGCGAAGCTCTACTAAGATTTAAAAAGGAATTATTGTCCTTAGGTCTTGTGGGAAATGATTTCTTGGATCGAATACGGAGAGTTTAACGGATTGTATATGTTTCTGTCCTTGATGGAGACATCGTCCCACCTGATTATAGGACAGATGGCTACCGGGTCCTTTCAAAGCTGCGAAAAGTTCCAAGATGGGAGGAGAAACGGAAAACCCTTACTGTGCGAAAGACGCTCCAGGACCTTGAAAGTATCCCGGACGAATTTCATCCACATGGGCAGTAGTCAGCTGTATATACTGAAGATTGCACGATTTAAACATGAAATTCCAGCTCTACAGCACGAGGTTTCAGTTTATTCTATTTTAACAGTATCTGGATTTCTGCATGCCCCAATGTTTATCGGCTTTGTCTATGAAGAGACAAAGCATCGAACAGTGGGATTACTAATGGAGGATGTCCCAGGAGAGACTGCGGATATACGGAATCTTAAAGACTGCATGGAAACTGTTCGTCTACTGCATGACTTTGAAATTGTTCATGGGGAACTGAATAAATACAACTTGCTGATGACAGGACATGGTGTGAAGGTTTTCGACTTTGAAGCTTCCACCGCGCAAGGAGATGTGGACCCAGCTGCTGCTGAGGAAGAATTGAGATCACTTGTAGCCAGGCTGGAAGATAAATCAGGCATCGGCAAGCGTTAAGTCCAATTGTGGTTAATTATGAAAAATTTCTAATGGTAATGGGGGACTGATTTAACGGCTGACTATAGGAAGTATCTCTCAGCAGTAACAGCACCCGAAAATAGCGACAGAAACACTGCCTCAAAGCTTACTCCATAGGCGGAGGAAATAAAGCAGGAGCAGAATCCCTGTTGCACCAAATAAGGAATTGGTTCGGATTCGACTATACTCTTTAGGAATAATACTGATACTTCCTATTATCGCGTGCTTCCTGTAGGCCTGAAAGAACTTCCGCTCTAATATAAAGGTGGTGTTGCTACACTCCCGCTGTGCTTGGATTCTGGTCTGATTACTTTTCGTTTAACTCAATTACTTTCTCTCTTGCGCGGTGGTATCTATACATTCAGGTGGTATACATCTCGCTTTATGTTGGAAACAACCAAAATATTCACGTAGAGTCATCTGAATCCCTCAAGCCCATCCTAGACAAGATATTTACCCCACAGTATGAGGATATGGTTCAGCGCAGTCTTCTTGATACCAAAGGAATATTATGTGCTAGTAAATCAACATGAGATCAAAAGAGATCCAATTCCATGTCATAACATGATCAGTCCACTAATGTTGGGTTCACGAAGTCTTAATCCTGTGGAGAGGCAAGTGCTGTCTGGAAGCGTTGATTATATCCAACCGCGGCACCAGAGCGAAAGATTGGACCTCGTGGAGTCACCCACAAAGAACCAGATCATCTACATAAGCCTGGTAAGGTCGCCAAGGATATTCACTCCTTGAAGGAAAGACTAATATTGAATAGAGCGGAAGGAGCTCCTGATTTACACTAGTGAGGAGTAGTTGCAGGGAAGGGAGATTCCTAAAGAACCTGGACCCCTCATCTAAGACTATTGCATCGAACAGTGCCGATTCTGTCCATAACGGGGTTAGCTTCCGTTCTAAAACAATAATTCCACCGCCACCAATCTGAACGCGACAATTTCCACTCCACATTTGATGTATGTACACTACATAGTTGATTAGGTAGTGGCCAATCCTACAGGTATAGTTTTAGATACCAGAAGACATCTTTGAAATACCGTCATGAAATATTAAACATAGAATCTGCTATACTAACGCCCTTTCTGCTAAATCATGAGATGGTCACTGCATGGAAATCTTCCAAGCCCTCTTATACACAACCAAGGGAAATAGCATGCAGCTAAGGTAGTCATAAAATAGAAGCCGTCATAAAAAGCAATCGCTCTGCAAGACTCGGAAGGAAGTCCTTTGGTCCACGCACCCAATACACAACGAGAGTGAACATTCAGGAAGGATGGCTCAGTAGGTATTCTACTGCGCCTTGTACACTCCCACCTGCTCGTCGCAGCGCCTCAATGTTCCTTTCAAACTCAAAGAAGCCCATATCATTGAGCTGGCGAAGCTGTTCTGCATATCTTTCCTCAGGCGGCCGGTTGTCCTGTGGAGGGGGAGTTCCGAACCCACTGCCTCCGAGGAGAGCCGCCAAGGGATTGGCGCCAAGTGCACCTGCGCCGCCTTCACCTGGTGGAGCACCCATTGCTTGCATCATCTGCGATAAT
This sequence comes from Aspergillus leporis, assembly GCA_009176345.1. Classification (NCBI taxonomy): domain Eukaryota; kingdom Fungi; phylum Ascomycota; class Eurotiomycetes; order Eurotiales; family Aspergillaceae; genus Aspergillus; species Aspergillus leporis. The sequence goes on along the minus strand of ML732150.1, from coordinate 387,074 downwards.
AGAGCGGGATCGCGAAGGAAAGGGTTTTGTTGGGGATTGAAAGGATTGACCTGGCCACCCTGTGCACCGAACATGGCGGGATTGAAAAGGGCGCCAAACGGATTCTGGGCGTTTTGTTGATTTTGACCCTCCCCGGTAGTAACATCTCCCCCAGTAGTATCACCAGCAGCTCTGGGTGTAGTTTCGGTCTGACCACTACCCGCCGTACCTGTTGCATTGGTGTTCGCGCCGCCCATGGCTGGATTGCCACCGAAAAGGGCGGCGAAGGGGTTACCAGCTCCGAGGCCTGAGGGCATGAATGGATTAAATGGAGGAGCGCCAGGGGCAGGCGTGGTACCACTGTCGTTCTGGCCATTTTGGCTCTCATCTGGTGTCGTGTTCGTGACTCCAGGAGCAGGGAATGAGGCGCCACCAAGGCCACCGCCGCTGCCACCCATAGCTCTTTGAAGTTGCATCGCCTGACGAAGCGAATTGGGATCAGTGAGCATACGGCGAAATTCAGGGCTTTGCATCATCTGTCGCACACCAGGACCCATTTCGCGCAACATGGGATTCTGCTGGATCATCATATCAATCATCGCTGGGTTCTGTAGGGCCTCATTGATTGTAGACTGGAACTGGGGGTTTTCGAGCATATTAAGCATGGAATCGGCATCGGGGGGAGGTCCCATCTAAGTATCAAAGTTAGAGAATAACTCTACAAACCAGCTCTCTCAAGCAATTTGAATACTTACTCCACCATCTGGTCCGAACATTCCGGCCCCCGGAAGTTGTGCAAATCCAGCATATCGTGCTCCCGTCAAACCAGCCAATGGGTTGTTGCCTGTGCCGGCTGCGAGATTGGTGGGAACACCGGCAGCCGGAGTAGCAGAGGCACCAGCCGGTGTAGAGGCAGAGGCAGTCTGAGATGTACCGGTCTGACGCTGATTGCTAGCAGCGCTTTTCACCAAGTGAATAGTGTGCCCATCCTTAATCTTGTACGTGGTCAGGGTTTCATTATCTTTCAAGACTCTTCCAGAGTAGATCAGGCGCTGACGCTCCGCCGGGGTATCCGCATAATCCGACGTCGCAAGCTTTTCTTTCAACTCTGACACAGGTGTAGACGATGGAAGGGTAAGGGTGAATTTCGCATCATTTGATGATTTAATATGGAAGGTGATGGGCGAGTCCTCCGCCGCAGCGGTGTTATCAGCCATCGTACGTGAATTCCGCGAGTGTGAGGGGAATGGAGGGGTCGAAGGTAACGAGCGTTAAGCCAATATCACACCCCAAGGCAGGTTTCAGGTGGAAAGTATATACTCAATTAGTGAGAAAAAAAAATAATAAACGATGCAGGACGGGATGAAGTGAAGAGGGAAGTAAGCAGTGGAATGACGGTAGTTAGTGAACAATGCCACTTCTCGGGACGAGCTACAAGACCTAACTCGCTGATAGCGTCGATGGAGAAGAGGTAGAATGTGGCAGAAACCCATCGTCCGCCTTTTCGGAAAGCGATAGAGGCCTGTTGCGCTAGAGGTATTTTACATACCGCGGCAGGTCGAGTAATTCTACGCCAGGTAAATGCCCGGGGTGTATTACTGATACCGTTCACGTGACTATCTACAAACAGGTCAAACAGTTGAGAAGCTTCTTCTCGCGGGAATTTTTCACACTCTCTCCTCTGGACACAATCAGGTGAATTGTCGCGTCTTACTCTCAAGACTCCCACGCAAACCCAATCGCGAGGACACTCGTTTTCGAGAGTCCTCTTCCTGAAGCTCTACACCTGCAGCAATGGGAGTAGTTTTACGCTAGAGCCAACTCTGGTTGCAATTGTGTCGTAAACAAAAACACAGCAGGCCTAGAGAGAGCCTAGCTGCCCACCATGGCTACCACTTCGCATATGTTTATGTACTCTCTGACAATCCAGCCCCCTACTGCTGTTACACAGGCCATTCTGGGTCAGTTTGCTGGGACCAAGGAGCAACAGATTGTCACCGCGTCGGGGTCAAAGCTCACAATCCACCGTCCCGATGCCACGCAGGGGAAGGTCACCCCGCTCTTCTCTCAAGATGTCTTTGGCATCATTCGCTCCCTGGCAGCTTTTCGACTAGCTGGGAGTAACAAAGGTATGTTTTATGTTCCCCTTCGTGTAATTCCGAGATCATATTAGTGATTCTTCAAGCTTCCGGGCAGCACGATCCTTAACTGCCGAGCCGACCGCCTTGGAGATGGACGTGCCCCGGTCAGCGACGTTGATGCTAGGTATTAGTCTTTGAACTATGCTGAATAGTGTATTTAGATTACATCATCATTGGCTCAGACTCTGGACGCATTACCATCATTGAATATGTGCCCTCCCAGAATCGGTTCAACCGCATTCACCTTGAGACGTTTGGCAAGTCCGGTATCCGTCGTGTGATCCCTGGTCAGTACCTCGCAGTGGACCCCAAAGGCAGAGCTTGTCTCATTGCGTCGGTGGAGAAGAACAAACTCGTCTATGTTTTGAATCGAAACTCGCAGGCCGAGTTGACGATCTCATCGCCGCTCGAGGCGCATAAGCCGCAGACTTTGGTCTTCGCAATGACGGCTTTGGATGTCGGGTATGAAAACCCAATCTTCGCCGCGCTTGAAGTGGACTATTCGGAGTCAGACCAGAACCCCACAGGTCAGGCGTACGAAGAAGTTGAGAAGCTTCTGGTTTACTACGAACTCGACCTTGGCTTAAACCATGTCGTTCGCAAGTGGGTGGATCCTGTTGACCGCAAATCGTCAATGCTGTTTCAGGTTCCGGGAGGTGCGGATGGCCCTAGTGGTGTCCTAGTGTGTGCTGAGGACAGTGTCACATATCGGCACTCAAACCAGGATGCTTTCCGAGTACCAATTCCCCGACGAAGTGGGCCAACTGAGAACCCTGAACGTAAACGCTATGTCACCGCTGGAGTGATGCACAAGATGAGGGGTGCCTTCTTCTTCCTCCTTCAGAGTGAAGATGGCGACCTCTTCAAGCTCACCATCGATATGGTGGAAGACGACAACGGCCAACTGACCGGCGAAGTGAAGAGGCTAAAAATCAAGTACTTCGACACGGTTCCCGTTGCCTCGAGCTTATTGATTCTTAAGAGTGGCTTCCTGTATGTTGCAAGCGAGGCTGGAAACCACCACTTTTATCAATTCGAGAAACTTGGCGATGATGACGAAGAAATCGAATTCTCCAGTGAAAAATGCTCTGCAGACCCCTCTGTCCCACTCGAACCAGTCTATTTCCGACCACGAGGCGCAGAAAATCTTAATCTCGTTGAGACGATCAACTCTCTCAGTCCATTGATTGACAGCAAGATTGCCAATCTTTCCGAAGAGGACGCTCCACAGATATACACTATCTCTGGTGCTGGCGCTCGTAGTACCTTTAGGACTCTCAAGCACGGTTTGGAAGTATCGGAAATCGTCGATTCAGAACTTCCCAGCGTGCCTTCAGCTGTTTGGACTACCAAATTGACTCGGGCGGATGAGTTCGATGCCTATATCATCCTTTCCTTCGCAAATGGTACTCTTGTTCTCAGCATCGGTGAGACCGTAGAGGAGGTAACCGATACCGGCTTTTTGTCTTCTGCTCCTACTCTTGCTGTTCAACAGCTTGGCGAGGATTCCTTGATCCAAATTCACCCCCGAGGTATCCGTCATATCATGGTCGATCGGCGGGTGAACGAGTGGCCCGCCCCTCAACATCGGTCCATTGTGGCAGCCGCGACAAATGAGCGTCAAGTTGCGGTGGCCCTAAGCTCAGGCGAAATAGTGTACTTTGAGATGGATGCCGATGGAACCCTCGCCGAATACGACGAACGGCGCCAGATGTCCGGCACTGTGACGTGTCTTAGTCTGGGTGAGGTTCCAGAGGGTCGTGTTCGAAGTTCCTTCCTGGCTGTAGGATGTGACGACTCTACGGTCCGCATTCTGAGCTTGGATCCCGACTCCACCCTGGAAAACAAATCCGTTCAAGCACTTACTGCTGCTCCGTCTGCTTTGAACATTATGCACATGTCTGATTCTAGTTCTGGCGGGACGACACTCTATCTTCACATCGGCCTGCATTCTGGCGTCTACCTCAGAACAGTCTTGGATGAGGTAACGGGCGAACTATCTGATACCCGCACACGTTTCCTGGGCTCTAAGGCCGTGAAGTTGTTCCAAGTTTCTGTTAAGGGACAAACGGCTGTTCTGGCTCTAAGTTCGCGGCCTTGGCTAGGCTATTCGGACATTCAGACGAAGGGCTTCATGCTCACTCCCCTAGACTACGTGCCACTTGAATGGGGTTGGAACTTTTCGAGCGAGCAGTGTGTAGAAGGCATGGTCGGCATTCAAGGTCAGAACCTTCGGTATGTTTAATCCCTGTTCCCTTTCACTCCTTTTGCTTTGATCGTATGATGATACTTGGGATCCGAAAAACCCTGTGGAAAATTTTTTATTATATTTCCAATTGTTCCTACTGAGATCGCATTCATTATAAACCATTACACACCAGCTGCTGTATTTTACTCGCGCTAACTCATGCGAACAGGATTTTTTCCATTGAGAAGCTTGATAACAACATGCTGCAACAGTCGATTTCTCTCTCTTACACACCTCGCCGTTTCTTGAAACATCCTGAGCAACCACTCTTTTACGTCATCGAATCAGACAATAATGTTCTTTCGTCATCCACTCGAGCTAGGCTGCTAGAGGATTCTAAGGCACGTACTGGCGATGACACCGTGCTTCCTCCCGAGGAATTTGGATATCCGCGAGCCTCTGGCCACTGGGCCTCGTGTATCGAAGTGATCGACCCCGTCAATGCCAGAGCAGTTATTTCAACCATTGAGCTCGAGGATAATGAAGCAGCTGTCAGTATTGCAGCCGTTCCTTTCACTAGTCAGGATGATGAGACCTTCCTTGTGGTCGGAACAGCAAAAGATATGAGTGTCAATCCTCCCTCATCTGCAGGAGGCTTCATCCATATTTACAGGTTCCAAGAGGATGGAAGAGAACTCGAGTTTATTCACAAGACCAAGGTCGAAGAACCTCCGCTTGCACTTCTCGGATTCCAGGGTCGCCTCGCTGCTGGAATCGGTCCGATGCTCCGAATCTATGACCTGGGAATGAAACAACTTCTCAGAAAATGCAACGCTCAAGTGGTCCCGAAGACGATTGTTGGCCTTCAGACGCAAGGTAGCAGGATTGTCGTCAGTGATGTTCGTGAGAGTGTTGCGTTTGTTGTATACAAGTACCAGGAAAACGTCCTAATTCCATTTGTGGATGATTCGGTCTCACGCTGGACGACGTCTACCACGATGGTGGATTACGAGACAGTCGCTGGTGGAGACAAGTTTGGTAACATCTGGATGATGCGATGCCCCAAAAAAATATCGGAGCAGGCAGATGAGGATGGATCAGGCGCGCATTTAATCCACGAACGCGGCTATCTTCATGGTACGCCTAACCGACTGGAGTTGATGATTCATGTCTATACCCAGGATATTCCGACTAGCTTGCACAAGAGCCAGCTTGTAGCCGGTGGGCGAGACATTGTCGTCTGGTCCGGATTCCAGGGTACAGTTGGAATGCTTGTGCCCTTTGTCAGCCGGGAGGATGTCGACTTCTTCCAGAACCTGGAGATGCAGTTGGCGGCACAGAACCCTCCCCTTGCTGGTCGGGATCACCTCATTTACCGGAGTTACTACGCACCTGTCAAGGGCGTGATTGACGGAGACTTGTGTGAGACGTATTTCTTATTACCTAATGATACGAAGATGATGATTGCAGGGGAACTCGACCGTTCAGTCAGGGAAATTGAACGGAAGATTTCAGTAGGCTCTCCCCTCCTTATGCTTTACCTTGCGCGAACAATTTGCTGACCACTTTCCAGGACATGCGGACGAGAGTGGCGTACTGATTTTGGTGGATTTGGCGTCTAGCGGCTTTTATTCCTGTAGCAGGGTTCTTAGATACCCGATAATCGATTGAGAGAACACCCACTATGTACAGCTTTCATGCTACAATCTCGGTGCCCTTCCGATTTCTGGTTCATTCTTGGTAGTTTTGTGGAGAAAGCAATGTCTTTCGGAATCCACATACCACCGTCTCTTGCCTCGCTCGGTTTTCCGCTTCACTCGGTTGATCTTGAGCTGGATGCATCATGTTCCTCTGAGTTCATTTTGTATGAGACAAGAAAGAGGTTGACGCCGACGTTCTTTGAGTACGGTTTTATCCGCATGCCACGGATACGAATCGTAATTTATCAGTCGGGACATATGTATAACCCGTCGTAGTATTTATTTCGTACTAGCGAATGCCAATCTTCTCTTTTCACTTCAAAGGCTCGTACATCATAATTGGAGTCGTTCTAGAGTTTCAAATCTAGACGTTTTTCACATGGTTAAAATCATTCAGTCATTGGTGATGAAGTCACCACGGAGTTTAAGCTTCCATCTACACAAAATGATAGGACTCGATTCTGTTTTAAGTCTTTATCCAAAACGTCATTCTGTCCAAGCCACTGAAGGTTTGGAAAGTCTCAAAGGTGTCAGTTGAGCCAGACAATGACCTTCACGTCAGGACTTCTCCTTCATTGACTGTGGCAGGCAATGATGCCAGTAGCCAATGCATACCACACATGATCGCGTTAAGCATCTAACACCTCCCTTCTAACAATAATAATGTCGCCTTCTGCCGATTACGTCTTCACTAGGGACTCCTGGGCAATGCTCGGTATTTCCGATTCACTCGCAAGCCCTGGCCGTGATACATACCGAATTTGTCCGTTAGCATCAACCTCCAACACTACCTTGTCGTCCAGCTCTTCGGACACCACATCCATCCCTCCATCCCCATTCAAGACGCGAGTTTGAAAATCGCAGGTGTCGGAACCGGCACTGGGTAAGTCGACCCCAAGCTCCGGCCCCAACGACGCTCACACCACCAACCAGCATATGGCTCATCGACTTGGCCGACAAGTTCCCGATATCAGTCCAGCTAGATGGTCTTGATACCTCATTCGATGCCACCCCTCCCCTTGCATGGCTTTCATCTAACATAAGTCTGCATCACTGGGATATCACAACTGACGTCCTCGAGCATTTAGTAGGAGTGTACCGCGTAGTTCATGTGCGTCGTTTCGTCTTCGTGCTTCGAGAGCCTGATCTCATGGGCGCCTTGTCCAATCTTCTCCGGCTGCTTAGTTCGTGTCTTCGTTCTCTGGACTTAGTCCGTCGATATCCTGGCTATTTTTCTCCAGAGCCAGGTGGTTATCTCCAGTGGACCGATACAGATATGTCCTCTGCCCAGGTGGACAGGGCCATTCTGAGACGAAGATCGACAGTTAGGTTAGATTCATGAATTTGGTCCAGGGAGAAGATCCGCGACCCCGTTCGGCCTGGGTTCCTAGTCTGCCTGTGTTCTTCGAAGAAAGAGGGTTCGTGGATGTTGAGGCTAAGGTGAGAGAAACGGTGCCCCATTTGGCTGTCCCGTTGCATGAATGCGGATTGCTGGCTATGGAGGCGCTCGTCCGGAACACAAAAGAGGTAGTAAGGTGGTGGTGCAGGAGTCGAAGGAGACTCTTGCTCAAGCTGCAAAAGAGACTGGGGAGGGGTCTTGTTTTGTTTGTACTAGGTCGACTGTTGTCGGACGGAAGAAGGTAGTCGAGGTGTAGATTGCATCGTATAGTAGTGGAATGCTGTTGTCGAATGCGGCTTTTTTTTTTTTTTTTTTTTTTTTTTTTTTCCTGTGTGCTGGTATTTGTTGATAATATGCCAAGCATGATCTTTGTTGAATGTGTGGCTCCTGATGATATATAGGAAAGACTACATGCATCGTGAGACTATGCTATCTATAGACTGGTCAAAGCTTTCCATATACCTCACATCACGATGCCAAGCGATGGTGATCCTAACTAAGTGTACTTTACTGCGATCACTTATAACTGCAAGCACAGTGCTTTGCCCAAGTATTTTAAGGGGAGTGTTGGTAGTTTTACCTCGCTAGAGCGCATTGTTTGGTATCTTTTATGTTTCATCCTCCATGTGTATATATGACATCAATGTTGATGCGAACTAAGTCTAAGTAGCCATTCCTATGGTCTTTCGGCCATCAGCGACACGGGAAAGAGAAGGCTTATGTCGTGTATACTACTACAGTACTTTAGATCTATTTTCTAATAGTCATGTTAGAGGACAGCTGAGAGTATTATTTAACAAAGTTGAATTGTATCCAGAGAAAGATACGCAAGCAACCAAGAAAATTTATATAGATTCTCGCACAGAATATAATTGGATCAGCCTATGATCTACATGAAACTAGGTTGCGGAAGTTTATAGAGCTTAAGAAACTCAAGCATATTCTGAATAAGGCTGCAGTCTTGTATACACTGTAGAATTCTTAGATAAACGATGTAAACCTTGTAGATTGAGTAGAACACTTTATTGCTATAGCTACTACTATTCTTCAAGACCTCCCTTAGGGCTTCTACAGGTGCCTCAGGCCTTCCTTGACTGAATATTTCTCCGATAAATCGGATATTCGGCGATGGATACTTAAGTACGATGGATACGTTATGTGCCGTTACGGAGTAGGGCGCACGTCCTCGCCCAACATGCGCCATTAATCCACAGCAATTTGCCAAGCCTGGGAGAAAATGGGTCTGGCTGGGGTAGAGAAAATTCTGCAATGGCGACATCAGGAACAAGGAACGGTTAATATATTGTATCACTTAATATGCAGGCCTAGCTATCAAGTTTTCTTAGTTTCCCGTCGGCATACCGTTGTGGTCGGCTCATGAGACTCGCTTAGGGACGGCTAGACGCGGCCCCGTGGAAAAAGAGAGACTGGAGACTGTGGAATCGGGGGGCCCTCGTTCCTCTCCTTGGTCCAGGGAGTGACTAATGATAATGATTTATAAGGAGGATATACATGTTTTCCTATGTGGTACAAGGAAAACCAGATTGATTTTCTTTTCATGATGGTTGATGGGTGGGAGGGTGCCAGGTATTCATCCAGCATTTGACTTTCATCAAACATTAATAATTGAACATGGAACCTGTACGTATGACAGCATGCAGACCAAGAAAAACGCATGGACGACCAATGGGATAAACTAAGCCGAATGGTTCCTTGGCGGGAATCCTTGGACAGACGTAAAGCTTGGGACTCGTGGATCTCGACCCGAGGCGGTACGGTAGGGCGCAGAGCTAACGGTCTAGTAAACTTGCGACATCAGAAAGTTAGGTATTAGGGAGCCGGTTAAAAAAATACATGGCCAGAGAGGTCGGGAAAGGGTTCTCATTCGCTTGAGTGATTGGGCCAGACCTTAGTTCGTCCTCCAGGTACTCGGGACAGCAGGAACTATACGAAAACTCAAGGCGCATTATTAATGATCGACTTCAAGCCGTTGAGGTCATTCCTGTTAGCAAGTCGACGCAAGGTTGGGACGCAGTAACGCGAAGACTATGGGCACATCATTTACCAATAGTGTCTGGGGGAACGACCATCCGCCGGTGGTGTGAGAACTACGATCATCACGCGACGAAAGACCCGTTTGGAATGCCAAAATATGGAGTTTTGAGGTTGACGCAGCTTCTCAGGAAATGGATAGTCTAGATAGTAGTTCTTAGGTAGGGAGAAGTCGGTGTTCCTACTTTCAGGCGCAGAGGCTTTTAGGGTTATGCGAAACTATTGATTCGATGATCGTCATGTCACTCTTTTCTCCTGAGAAATTGTTTCCTAGTAGTGTAAGCGAACAGCGGATTTCGTTGCCGATTAGATTAACATTTTCTTTTTTTTTCTAAAGGATTCCGGCGCGCGCAAAAGAGTCATTGTCGTCCATTGTACAGGCTGGCGAGGTTGTCATCGAAGGGCGTAAACGATCTTTGGGAGATGGACCAATCGGTGAGGCATCGCTCAGGATAATAATACGGGATTCTAGACAAGTGGATCATTCCCGGGAAGTCCTGGTTTATGGAGTCAGGACTCAGAACTATGGATCATTATTGGAAAAGGGGGGGTTTTTTTTGCATTCCTTGTGCAAGTCAATCATTCATTCATGTGGTCGGTGTGTTTCTCCATATTTATTTTATTTTATTTTATTTTTATCTTATTTTTATTTATTTTTTTTTAAGTGGTCTATCCTCAACACGTGCTGAGGATGAACTCCTGACCGATCAATGAATTCCTTTGGGTTATGGATCGTGACTCACGGTTCACGCCCTTGGGATTGACAAATCCACTTATTCGTTATTGAAAACAAAGAGAAGAGTTATCGAGGGTACATTTAAAAAGCCGGGGTCTTCTGATGCCATCCATACTGTATTTCTAGTGTTTCTGCAAGTATACATCAAACATCGAACTATCTCCACAGCTCGCCATTACTATTACCCAACAACAACCATCACCCCATCCCTACATTCAATTGAAATAAAAATAAAACTATTTACTTGCCGGGTCTCCTGTTCCTTTCCAGTTCCCTTATATTCTGATTCTCTTCAACGTCTCGTTCCAATTCATCTCACTCAACTCCCTCTCCACTCTAAGTCTGTGGTGTTGCGCATGACGCGCGGTCCACCACATTCTTCTTGAGCCTTTCTCTGTATATCCCCTTCGGTCCGTGAAAGACACTCAAAATGGCATCGTCGTTTGTTACCCGTAGCTCCAGCACATTGGAGTCCTTGACGCATTCACGTCCGAAGGTCGACATCGAATTGGTTGGGCAGACCGAAGGACTGGTCAACTCATATACCACCAAAGACCGCATTGAGGGAACAGCAATTGTTACAGTGGACCGTGATACTCGGTTTGATGATGTTGAAATCACCTTTGAAGGTAAGGGGATACTAGAAGGAAACTAGACCGCTCTAGACTTGAGTGGACGTTGACCCTTGGATACAGGTACCTCACGGACATCCGTGGAGCGTGTAGCGATGCCGGGGCGTACAGGTGCTTACCAGACATTCCTCCGGCTTCGTCAACCGATTGAAGATGCTGCATACCCCATGCCCCGTGTACTGGAGGCCGGACGCACTTACAAGTTCCCCTTTACCTTTGTCGTACCCGACCGTCTACTGCCACATATATGTAGTCATGCAAAGACCAACATCCATGTCGAGCGCTCCCACACCCTTCTACCCCCATCTCTGGGTGATCCCATGTTAGCCAGCGATGGCAAGTCACTCCTGAACGACCTCGCCCCGGAAATGTGCCGGATATCATATTTGGTCCGTGTCACAGTGCAACGTAGGCCGGAGAATTCCTGGCCAAAGACCCTGGCCTCTGTTGGAAAAAAGGTGCGGATCATTCCTGCTGTCGATGAAGAACCCCCTCTCAATATCACCGACGATGATACCTACTGCATCCGGAAGGAGAAGGACGTCAAGCGCGGCTTTATGAGAGGCAAGTTGGGCCGACTGGTTGTCGCCTCGTCGCAACCTAAAACAGTACAATTGAGTCCTCCTAACAGCGAGGCCAATGATTCCGTGAGCACAGTTGCTACGGTGCAACTACGATTCGATCCGGTGGGTAATGAGGAACCTCCTCGCCTGGGCACGATCTGGAGTAAGCTCCGAGCGTCTAGTCTATTCAGCGCAGAACCCTGGGGGGACTATCCTTCCCCTCATAACGTGCCCTGGGCACAGATAGGCCAAGGGTGCTACACCGAGACAGTGCCCCTTTCCACCATGTGCGTGGCATCTGCACAATGGACGAAGCATTCGACTCGCAGGGATCTCAGCCGTTGCGACTCGCTAGAGTCAACATCATCCACCGAGTCCTGGACGGGTCCATCGGCGTCGTTCGCCGGAGAGACCTACTATACTGCCTCGGTCGTCGTGCCCATCACTCTGCCCACTTCAAAGTCTTTCGTTCCTACATTTCACTCGTGCTTGATTTCTCGCATCTATTGTCTCGAACTCAGCCTTTCTTACCATACACCAAACACTAATATCCTCACTCCGACCACATCTTTGAAGATCCCGATCCAACTGGCATGCAAGCCCCGGTCGGATGCAAAAGCAAAAGGGCCCGAGCATGAGATCACCCAGCACGAGGTCAATGCGGAGTTTTTCAGCCCTCGTAGCATCGCGCCCCCCAGCCTAGTCCACGTTGCGCCACCAGAGTACTCGGAGAACCAAGGGCCAATTCTGCCTCCTGATCGTTCAGTTGACTTGATGGCTACGTCACGTTCATCCCGGCCTAATGGTGGGAGTGTTGGGGCTGCCTGTTAGAGTTCTCCAAGCATGCCACTGCATGAGATGGGAAATTTTACGAGATACAAAAGTTTATGTTTGCATTGGCGTTAGGAAAATTTGTGTGGATATACCCGAATTGTTTTGTTGGCTTGCGATTCGCATAGAGATAGCGCACACTGAGCGCGACATGTGGCTTCTACCAGGATAGCCTTTTCTGAGATTAATTTAGAATAATTTTTTAGTTAATACATGCGCTCTTAATGATTACATTGGATTTATCCTAGAGTCTAGCCTGCCATCTTCTATGTGGTAGTCTCGCATCCACCGAGTCAAAGCAAAGCGATCTATAAAAATCCTCAGTCATATCTTCATTCCCAACCACAGATACATTGCTTGGATATCTTTCAAGAATTGTTTTCCTTTGCACCACCACCACCACCACCACCACGACCGTTGAATTGGGTGGTTGTTGTTGGGACTACAAGTCATACTGAGAGGCAGAATTCATGAAATATTCCTGATACTTCACAAAAAGGAAGGAACTCAACAAAGATTCTCCCTGTTATATACCACTTTATACAAAGCGCTTCCACTTGTGTTTTCCTCTATGCTCAGTTCCCCTCTTCTCATCAAAATGTCTTTCATAAGCACCTACACTTCGATTCTACCGACCGCACCTCTGGAAATGCGACCTTTTCTTCTTCTGCTCTGGAGCCTGGCACTCACTAACGCCGCCCTCGTCAAACGATCATGCGGTCCAGACGGGAAAACTAAACCTGGGAGCAAGGCTGGACCCAAGTATATCGTTCTAATACTGAGGTCTAGGTCGTTTACAATGACTATTATCCACAACATATTCCCATCGACCAAATCACCCACCTCCTCTACTCCTTTGCAAACATCATTGACACAGGCGAGGTTCAGCAGATGGATCCGGAAGCTGATTATAACAAACGGTTTGCTGGCGATTCGCCGAATGACACAGCTAAAGACAATGTCTACGGATGCATCAAGCAGATGGGCCTCTTAAAGCAGAAAAGCAGACACCTCAAGGTTCTTCTGTCTATCGGCGGTTGTACAAACTCAAATAAATGGTATGCTCCTACTCTTAAGGGCGAATCCAACCGGAAAACGTTTGCCCAGACTCCAGTCCGCTGTCAAGTTGATGCAAGATGTTGGGTTCGATAGTCTGGATATTGTTGGGAGGTGAGACCCAACCATTTTCCTTTTTTCTTTTTTTCTTGATCGATATGAGCGCTAATTGTTGCATTCAGTATCCCACGAATGAGAGCACAAGTGATATGGTGTCACTCCTTAAGGAGGCGAGAGGGAGGCGTATTGTGTATCCATGTATACACGGAACCATTCATTTTCCTATCTCAGCTTTCCTATCCAGGCTCATGCCAGACAACTAACAACGAGCAACCAGGAATTGGACAGATACGGTTGTGAAAAAGCCAACGGCAAACATTTCCCTCTAACCATCGCCTGCTCATTCGGTAAGCTAGCTCAGATGGAACCATTAAGAGAAGGAAGTTAAGAGTAAACTAACAATCCAAGGTCCCAAGGACTACGAAACCTACCTCGATTTCTGGAATCTCATGGCTTACGCAGGTCTAATCTCTTCTGCGACAACCAATCCGCTCCAACCACCCCAGTCGACACAGACACGGCTATAGCGTTCTATACGGGAAGAGGCGTGGCCCCAGAACAAGATTCTCCTCGGGATGCCGCTCTATGGACGCGCGTTCGTCAACACCACTGGCCCAGGCCATAATTATACAGGCGGCGGGACGGGTATGGCTGAAGAGGGCATTTGGCACTATAAGGTTCTGCCCCTGGCTGGGGCAGAAGTGATTGAGCTCCCCAAGATTGGGGCCAGTTATAGCTATGACCCTAAAAGGATGGCATTCGTCACCTATGATACGCTGAATGTGACGAAAATCAAAGCGGAGTATATCAAGGAGAAGAAACTTGGGGGTGCGATGTGGTGGGAGGTTAATATGGATAAAGCTGGTGCGTGCAGTTTGACTGCCACGGTATGTTTATTTTGGTTTCCCTTTTCTCCTTATCTTTTTCCCGACGTGCATGCTTAGGCTGTTTCCGGACTTGGTAGCATTGACGCTCTCGAGAGATCCGAAAACCAACTTGAGTTTCCAGGCTCGAAATATGCAAATCTCCGGAACGGTTGGGGTTGGTATTCCTCAATTGAGGATGAACAATGTGTTTAAGGATGTACGACGGTTATGACTGTCAACGTAGCTTTCTTCTATTATATAATAACATAGATTCTTGGTCCTAGCTAGCCAGGTGTATATGTACGGCATTTTCCGAAAACATCGTTTCATGCATTTAGTCAAAGTAGTTGAAGAGATCCAAATCCATGAATTATATAGCAACAGCACACAACCAACTTTTTCTATGCACAAGAAGATCTAACACAAACGCCAGATGCCCCCACATGACCACTTTAAACTTAATTTAGAACTCTCATCACTCAATCAAGTCAACATATCATCCAACTTCTCCCCCAGCACATCCTCAATCTGCTTAACCCACTTCCTAACCTCCCTCTCCACATTCTCATCCTCATCCTCCATCAACTCACTGATATACGGCAACATTTCCGGCAGCAGCGCAAGCCACTCCTCGCCCAACTGCTCCGTAAGGGACTGCTCGGCCTTGAGAGCCGCAAGTCGCGTATGCGGGTTCTCGCCGCCGGCGAATTTACCGGTGGGGCCGGCGGAGGGCCGCAGGTAGCGCATGAGGACTGTATTGAGTTCCTTGTGGTTGTCTGTTGAGTCGGCTGCGACAGCTAGCTCAGTGATTGCGGGCACGGCTTCGGCGATGACTAGGGTTGCTGTTGTGGGGTTTGTGGCGTGGGCGAGTTGGGAGATAAGGGGGGTGGAGATTTTGGTGAGGTTGGAGGGGGATTGCCAGAATTCTGTGCGTGGTGTTAGTTTTAGTTTCTGGTCATTGGAGATGATGGGGTAGGGTAGGGTAGGGTCAATAGGGGTTGGCTGGGCTTACCATCTTGGTCGTGTTCAAAGGCATTGCGGAGTAGGCGCATTGTTGCTAGCCAGAGGGATTTGGTGTTTGCGTCGGAGGGGCTGGCTTTGCTAAGGATTGATACTACGCTCTCGATGATGTAGCTGGCGTAGCCGGTTACGATGGACTGTGGTTGTTATTAGAGTCGGGGATTAGTGGAAGGAAAGAAGATGTTGAACTTACCTGGAGTGTACCGAAAAAGACCTGCAGGAACTTGTAGAAGGTCGTGAGCCGAGCCAGATTGCCCTGTATATCCTTCTTTGAAACGCTGGTTGTTGCCCGCTCAAGAAGCTTCGTGAAGATAGGACGGAAGGTCGAGTCGTTCAGCTTGTAGATCATCTTAACCGTGACGTCGTTGATGATCTCTTCGATGTCGTCGATATCGGACAAATCGAATGTGGCATCTGATCCCAGAGCGAGCTGCTCGCGGCGCAAATCGAACGCCTTGAAAAGGATGTTGGTGAGGACGGTGAGGTTCTTCACAGTAGAGGACTTTGGATGCTTCTCGATGGCGAAGCTGACAACCTCGAGTGTTTCCTTTGTGGCCTCTGGTCCGGCCTGCAAGGCATATTGCCAGTTGCGATCGACGGCACCGAATGTCGCCGAGGGGTCAACCTTCTTGGCCATCAGTCTGAGTGCCTCCTGACGGCTCTCATCTTCACTCTCATCATTAATGGCAGACTTGTACGAGAGCACGAGGATCTTGTCCAAATGAGACGCGGATACCATGTATGGGAGTTGGACGAAAAGTGCCGAGAACAGGGAGTAAACCGCATCATGCAATCTAGTGTTCTCCTTGCCCTCTTCCAAGCTCAGTTCGAGCAAGGCCAGCGAGCGACTGAGCATCTCCGGCAGGGCAGGAATCATCGCCTGTCCCAGAACCTCGGCCATCGAGGCAAGACACAATACGCCCATGATGCGAATGCGGTCGTCATCCTGTCCAATGCAGACTTCACTAGCAACGACCCTGGCGGCAGAGATAACCTTCGATGGGTCCTTTCTGCCGTACTTGTCGGCAATGCGATCGATGCAAGCCACTGCAGCGTGCTTGAGCAAGATGTCTGGGGAGGACTCGACAATCTTGACCAAGACAGGCAGGAAGTCCAGCATCCTAATCTGAGAAGGACCGTCGCGTTCGGGATTCTGACGCAGCCGGCCTTCTAGGAGCCGGAGAACCTTGCGGCGGAGTTCGTCATTGGGACGCTGGAGCAATACCTCGATGGTGTCGAGGAAATCAACGAGCGACAGGGTACCGAATAGTGCGCTAAGGACTTCACCACTTGCCTGGCCAACGGATTTCATGTCCTGCATGATATCTCCAATCGCCAGGGTTTGCTCCAGGATCTGCGAGAAGAAAGCGCGGATCTGTTGAGGTTCATCACCTTCCTCTGATGCGAAAGCCTTGGCCATCTTCGACTTGAGGGAAGAATGCCTGAACAAATAAGCCAATGCCCGAAGGAGATCAACAGCAACCTTTTGAGGCTCACGGCCGTCATCACTTCCGATGCCAAGGAGGACCTGTGAAATGCCGGGCTTCGGCTTGAGCGAATCGCTGACCAGTCCGAGATATTTGCTGTATGTAGCAAGTTCAACAGGAGCGCTGGCATCAGAGACCAAGCCTGTCATCAAGATCAGAACATCCTTATCCATGGAATATCTGTTCGCAAGCATGGATAGAACAGCGAACAAGAAGTCCTGCGTTCCGAGCTTGGTGATGAGAGCGTGGAAAAGTCGTAGGCGGCGATGGGAAGGAATGTGCTCGAAGGCAGCAGTGAAACTGAGCAGCAGCTCAGATGTCCCAGAAACGACGTCACGCTTTTGGTTGCGCAAAGACTGAATGAGAGCCGGAACGACCTGGTCGATTGTTTGGTCGATCACGGAAACGGAGTAGTCGTCATCCTTCTTCAGTACGCTAGAGCCCATAAACGTGAAGATCGGCATTACGCTATGGAGAACCAGTTCAGGAGCAATGACGGACAGTCCCGCTACCAGAAGGAGAGCTGCATTCTGCACTTGAGGGCTGTCGGTGGTGCGGACGCAGTCGACAACTAGATCTGCACGGATAACAGAGGTATCGAATTGTGGCCTACCAGTGGCCTTCGAGCGATTGACAATGGCAAGTAGGCCACCGAGTGCTAAGCTGAGTAGGTAGCTCATTCCTGACTGGATCTGAGATTTGAAATGATGAAGAGCAGCCAAAGTCTGGAATAAGCCATCGGCCAGTTCCGGATGACTCTCGGGGGCAGAACTATCGACCAGCTCCAGAATGAAGGTCATCTTCTCCATGAGCTTATTGAGTTTAGACTCATCCTTGACAGTCATTGCAACCATGTTATTCTGGCTGGTCCGCCTCCTCTTGGGTGCCGGTCCAAGAGCCTCCATATCGGTGACCGAGACAGGAATCTTCTGGAGGAACTGAGAAAGCACCGTTCCCGGAAGCTCGACACCACGAAGGACGTTCCTACAACCATTAACAAGTGGCGAGTCTGATTGTTCCAGAGAGATCTCAAACAAACTCTCTGCAGCGATGACTTGTCGATCCTCGGGAATCTTAGCCCAAATGTCCTTCATACGGCCAAAGACTGCACCAACAAATGAAGGGCTCAAAGATTCCGAATACGGGTTCACGTGCGACAAGAGTAATGTGATGGCGTCTTTCTCCTTAGGCGTTACCGTCAAGACGATCTGAGTCTCCATCTCTGAAGCAGAGACGCGTTCCTTCTCGCAGACATTCTTGGCCTGCTGCTCACCCATCTCTCCCCAGATCTTAAGTAGGGATCCAAGCTCCTTGGTGCGGGTCGTTCCACCAGCCCTTTCGACACGATTGAGAAGCTTCAGCAGCCCAAGCTTAGGTGCATAGAGCGGCATCTGAACAGCATGAGAGCAAAGGTAGGTGAAGAGGCTCAGCCGAGCGGCTTTCTTAAGCTCAGACGACTCCGTTTCCGAAACCGACGAGCCTCGCAGTGTAGCTTCTAGAACACGGCCAATATGATCTGGGTCAATGACATACTCTTCCAATCCCGGTAGCAAAGCACGCTCGAAAATCTTCTGCGCATCGCGAGCCGATATCCATTGGATGTTCTTGGTCTGCTTCTCATACAGCGTGTCATGCGCCCAGATACTGTCTTTGGTATCATCTTTCTTGTTCTTATAAAGGTTACCGATTATGGCCAAGATGCCAGCCGCCTCCCGACGAACTCTTTCTGAAGCATCTGCGAGGGACACTATGATGAAAGGCAGCAAAGCTTGGAGATCCACATCAATAGAAGCAGTAGTGACCGATGAAGAAATCAAATTCAATGCAGCCACTCTAGTGCCAATAGGGTATGGCCCAGAGAAGACCCGAACAAGGAAGGACAGGTATTGGGGAGATTTTGTGGCGTTTGCTTTCCCAAGAGCTGGCAGGTCGGTAAATGCATCAAGCTTCACTTGAGAGCCAGTACCCAAGGCAAAAGTCTGGACAAGTCTATCGAACACAGGAATAGATTGAGTGCTGAGATAGGAAGACTTGAACGAGCTCCCTCTCAGGGACTCCAGAGCTGGTGTGAAGTTGTCTTGTTCCTCTCCATTCTCTGCGTCTTCCATCTCCACATCTTCCAAGACCTTTGGTGCGGGAGCGGACTCGATAACTGTTTGGAGGTTTTGTTCGATGGCAGCAACATCAAGGGATGACTCCGCAACGGTCTTCTGGAAAATGGAGCGTAGAGATTCCGACCGGCTGAAGTGTTGCACTAGGTCAGCAAGATGAGTCTGCGCATCCAAAGACATAGCTCCATCCTTATGAGCATTGCTAGTAGCGTGCAGAACTATCCCCATGCCCTTACCCATTTCGGCCTCTCCTAAAAGCTCTCTCTCAAACATAAGCGACAGCATATCCAGACGCGCTGTGTCATTCAGCTTGGAGAGGTCCTGAACACAACCTGTTACGACGCCAAGTAGCAGATTTGATGCCCGATACTGTTTCAAAGTTTCGGACAACTGCTTAAGAGGATCCTCCAATCGAAGAATGGCCTTGAAAACCCGTTTTGGTATTGTCGTGTCCGGCTTTTGTTGTGCGAGGACAGCCAAGCAGACAAGGCCTGAGTTGACTGTTTCTTCCGTCCAAGACTCTGCCACAGCCTCCATCAAGCTGTCGATGACATTGTCGTTCAAGGCAGCTTTCTGTGCGATAGCCACACAGATCATGTAGCACCCGATGACCAGCTCTGCTACATCCTTCATGGCCAACCCATCATTTAAAACCGGGAGAACTCGTATAATAATATCATCGTGCTTTTCCTTCTCAATGCTTCGCCGACCCGAGCGCGCTGAATCCAACATTCCAGCAACAGCCTCTGTTACAATTCCCGCCCAGAATGTTAAAAGTGCATGATGGCCCGCCTGCTGCCGGCTGACCTGTAGAGTATAGTTATTTAAAGCTGCGAAAAATGACTTGTTCGTTGTAGCACTATGGACAAGGGGATGGCGAGGAGGGTTGATCGAGCTCTTCTTATACGGGTTGAGAACTTTGAAGGTCGGCGTCAGATCTTCCGGGACTATCGACAGCAAATTCAGGAATAGAGGAGTGGTGTGGTATGGTAGGAAGGTAAGGATCGTGAATGCCGTATTGTGTTCGTGAACCCTGCGCAATTTGTTAGCCCGTGGTCAAAGGGTTCAATGATCAAGTCTATCCAAAGAATCCGTCGTACCGGAAACGCCTAATAAGCCAGTCAACGGCCTTGACGGCAGGGCTCAACAGCAACCTCCCCCCGACCAAGGCAAGGAAATCCTCCAGAACCGCATCTAGTTCCTTGTTTTGAGCAGCATTCATCTCCGTCCGCTCCTGTCCCTTGCTGTGTTCGCTGAAGATCGTGCGCTCGAATGGCGCAAATCGAGGGTCCAACTGACATAACTCCTGAAAACCTTCATTGCATATTTGGTAAATCGTATCAAAATCCTGGGATCCGGCGACCTTTCTGTCGAAGATCAAAGATTGCGAATGCGATATCCTCTGCGACTTGAGGTTCAACTGGTTGGTCG
Source organism: Aspergillus leporis (assembly GCA_009176345.1). Taxonomy (NCBI): domain Eukaryota; kingdom Fungi; phylum Ascomycota; class Eurotiomycetes; order Eurotiales; family Aspergillaceae; genus Aspergillus; species Aspergillus leporis. The sequence continues at coordinate 366,822 of ML732150.1, read as the reverse complement.
ACTTTGCCGCAATCTGCGACAACTGCGCGGCGAGAGACGATGCCATATTGAAGTGTGAATTGTTTCTTAACGGTATTTATAGAAGCAACCCATCCCTCAGAAAGACTCTCCTCGGACTCGAAAAACAATTCAGTATCCCCGGGCGTATTGGGAACTTTTTCACGCCGACACGGTGGATAAATGATCGGGGTAGCTTTTTTTTTTTTTTACTGCCGCTCATCCAACCAGAAAAAATTGCGGGAAGCGGAGGCGGAGTTTTTCCAGTGACAACCAACAACAACTAATCCTCAAAAGGCTCGCGATGCCTCACGTCCAGGAGCATGGATTCCCCTAGCTCTCAGGTAAGTGACTTCATTTATGAGAAACAATTGAAATCCCTTCTCCAGCTAATTTTTCCAATAATTTTTCCAGCCGGAGAAGAAGTTTATCCCACGGTTCGCCAGCTTCAAGCCTCGACCAGCGCCTCCACCCGAAGCTGATCGGCCTCCCGAACGCCGCAATCGCGACACCTCCGAACAAAAGGACAGGCACGGGCACCGCTCAAAGTCCCACCATTCAAGACGCAAGCATCATCGTGACCGTTCCCGCTCTAGAGAACGTCGAAAGGAACCCCGGGACCGTCAGCATGGCCACAAGGAGACGCATCGCTCGGAAAGAGAGCTTACTCCCGAGCACCGATCTGCGCCGCAAATCACCGTGAAGCAGCCCGAAGGCGAAGCGTCCGATCTATATGTCGTGGATCACAAAGGAGACACGTACAACATCATATACGGTACCATTCATCGTTACAATGTTCCGCGCTACCATCGGGTGGGTCAGGGAAGTGTATTGGGCCTTCCCTTGGGTTACAAGATCGATCGGGATACCGTCGACGGGGACGCATTGGTCATAAAGGCAGATGCCTGGCGCCCCGATGGCTCAAGAGCAAAGTCGAAGAGTATCATCTCTGGAATGGACACTAAGAGAGAAAAATTGCTCCGCATAAAACAAGTGCCTTCATTAGACGCAGCAGCGGATGCCTCAAAGGATTATCTACCCCTCAATGTTTCGGGGCATCACAAGCGCAGCGACATCTCAGGAGACCAAGATTCTGATGACGAGAGATATGCCTATCGCTCGATTCATGGCAAAGCGAAGCATGATGATGACCTTCCTAGTGACATGGAAGCAGTATCAGATACCAGTTTGAGTGGCAACGAGACAGTGCGACTTGACCCTGACAAGGAGATCAAACAGCGCAATGTAGAGTTATCCAGGAATGCTGAACGCAACCCCACTGATATTGGTGCTTGGCTCGAACTTATTGCCCATCAAGAATCCCTTTTGAAAGGCTCCGAGGGGGAGTCAAAATCATTAACTTATGCTGAAAGCAAGAGCCTAGCTGATATAAAGGCAACCCTTTACGAAAAAGCATTGAAAAGGGTGGGGGAGCATTCTTCTCGTGACCTCCTTCTACTTGGCTTTCTAGAGGAAGGTGCTAAATTCTGGGACACCAAAAAGCTTTCATCACAGTGGCAGACTGTATTGAAATCAAACCCTCACTTCATCAGTCTTTGGGTTAAGTACCTCGACTTCCGACAGACTGAATTCCTTGAGTTCACTTACGGACGATGCCTTGCTACTTTCATCGACTGTCTGAGATTGAACCGGTCTACAGCCGATCGTCCTGAGAAAGTCAATGTTCAAGTTTACCTATTCCTTCGCTTGACGCTTTTCATTCGTGAAGCAGGGTTCACCGAACATGCGGTAGGGCTTTGGCAGGCAATACTCGAACTTGCCTTCTTTCAGCCAGAGACATTGAATGGTACCAAAGACTCAGATGAAGTACTGTCGGCCTTCACAGATTTCTGGGAATCTGAGGTCGTGCGCATTGGTGAAGTCGGCGCAAAGGGTTGGAAGAGCGAAAGCATTAGTCTTCTAGACCCCAAGTCCTTCTCACCGCAATATCAAGTCAACTCAAAATCATTATTCGCATCTTGGGTGGCATGCGAAAGGGAACGGACTCTCAATGCTCGCCTTCCGGCCCGCAGTTTAGATGAAGAGGGCGATGATCCTTATCGAGTAATTCTCTCAACTGATCTCCGGGAGATTATATCGCTCGTATGGGACTTAAACTCAGCAGACGTGTTGGTCGATGGCTTTCTATATTTCTGCCATCTCCCACCCATTGCATCTTCTAGCAGCTCGAGGATAACCAGCCACTGGATGGGTGATAGCTTTTTGCGTAATGAATTCATGAGCAGTTCGGATTCCACGCTTGATCGCTGGTTTCCAAAATCCAAGGCGGATACCAAGAGTTCCGCCTCGGCGCCGCCCTGTTTCCAAAATTTCGTTCATTCCTTCGACACGCTCTTCGCAAATCTTGAAACATGGTTCTCGTCCGTTGAACCCTGGACTACAATCGTGCTGAACTCACAGTCCGGTATCGACTCTGGTTGGGTGTCCAGGATTTTAAGGTTGTTGGTAGAGGCGATGCCGCAAAATGACTATTTGGCTGCGTACGCTCTTGCCGTGGAGTTTGCATGCGACCGTAGTAAGGCAGCAAAGTATGCAAAGGGCTTACTAAAAAAGCGACCGTCCAGTCTGTGGCTTTACAATGTATATGCTGTTATGAACCGTCGATCAGGCAATCTCGAGGCTGCTGACCGTGTATGGGAGACTACTCTATCTATGTGTCAAACGAGTAGGGCCTTTTCGGAAAGAGAGAGGATTGACGCCGTTCTCCTTTGGCATACTTGTATTTGGGAGATACTAGAAGCCGGGAACCTAGATCATGTATCTTACCTTTTGATCTCTATGCCTCAGAACAGTCCTAGTCTGAAGGCTCCCCAGGACCCCAAACAATGTACATTCAGCCCGACAAGCCTGCTCAAGACCCATAGTGTAAGTTGGCACGCTATTTTACCTCACTAAACTCGGCTAACTCGTCGAAGCTACTGTCAAGTTACCAAGAGGCCCTGCTTGCGGCCAGAAAAGCTGACAGTTTTGTGGCCAGCACGGACTGTCTCGCTATTTTAGCTTATCTTTCCAACTCCCGGGATCTAAATAAAGCTCTTCAGCCATACAGCAATGCCATCAGCAGACTAACAACACTACCAGCGCAGTCCGAACCGTTCAAGTCTGTCACTATTGAACTTCTTCATCAGGCGCGCGCAAGACTCCTCTATTATCATGCCCGCACAAGTAGCCTGTACAAGCCCACCCAAAACCGCTCCCTACTGGCAGATAGCATATCCACATTCCCCCATAACACGATATTCCTATCACTCTTCGCATGGAACGAATCTCGATTTCGTATCGAAGAACGCGTTAGGGATACTATCAGAGACATAACGACGGAAACCCGCAGTCACACCGGCCACATTCTCACGGCCCAAGTGCCAGTCACATCGCACATATTCTCAATCTTCACTGAACTCAATCGTCCGGTGTATGCGGGCTCTACACCACACTCCGTCCGTGCGGCCTTCGAGAAGGCCATCGGCAATCCAGACACATCACACCAACACAATACCCTCTCCACCGCTCGCTCCAATCTCTCCCTCTGGAAACTCTATATACTCTTCGAGCTATCCCAACATGATATCACACGAGCCAAGGATGTCTTCTATCGTGGTATGCGCGCCTGTCCCTGGTCCAAAGAGCTCATCATGCTTGCGTTCAGTCATCTCAGGGCGGATATTGTCCGAGAGGGGCATCCGAGCACATCACGAAAGGGCAACGGCATGAGCTTCTTTGAGTTGCGTAGTGTGTATAGTGTGCTAGTGGAGAAGGAGTTGCGGATCCACGTCGATATCGAAGACGAATTGGAGGAGCTTGTGACGGAAATGCAGCAGAAGACAGCTGCGCTGGGGATACCGATCGCCATGCCGGAAGATGCAGATAGTGACGATGAACGGATGCAGCTATAACAGCGACTTAGTAATGATGCGTACTATACAAGTCGTTTTGACTATGAGTAGGATCAAGATTAGCTACATGTATAGGATGAGTAACAGAAAACGACAACACCAACGCTTCACTCCTAGCGGACTGAGGAGTGAGCTGCTCATGACTATATACTAGGCTATTGTACAGGGCATTGCACATCATCAGATAAATACAATAATATCTCAATGAAACGAGACTGAAGCTTCAAGAAAAAGAAAAACTCATAAGTCATCAGATCACCGGACCTTTTTCGAAACTAAATATATTCAGAAGTGCTCCTTCCAGAATTTGAATCTGATATCTTTCGTTACCGATGCCATGGCTGCCTCTCTGATCTGCCTAGCGGCAGCGTTAGGACCGCAGAAGTACACTCCTATCTGTGTTGCAAATTCCGCATATAAACCAGGCATATATGTCCCATCCTGGAGACCATCACGCATGGCAGTAAAGAGGCTCTTGAAGTCCGGACGGCCGAAGTTAGTTCGGCTTTTAAGCTCCGTTAGCGGATCGACGTCCTGGCCCACGGAGTTTAGATAGATGTTCGCGGCGGTGTCATCATCTAGACGTTGTGTAAGATAGGTGTGAATGCGTAAGAACTCAACACATCCTTCATTTGCTGCCGCAGAGGCAGACTGGGACTCCAGTGAGGATAAGAGAGCCTGGAACCATTCGAAAGAAGAAGTATCTCTACAGACCCAAATGAATTCGACACGGCGGAGACGGCGCGGGGGGTTTGGTCCAGAGCGCAAGTGCCAGATGTTCTTCAGGATGGATGCCCATGGTGTAACGCCAATCCCGGTCCCAATGAGGACAGCGATTTCGTTCTCGAAAACATCCTCCGCTGGTGCTCCGTAGGGGCCGTCGACACGGAGCTTGGGCATCTTTTGTCCATTTTGAAGGGCAACTTCGTACATCCCGAGAGGATCGAGCCCTTCAAGGTCTCTAGCTTGCGCTGGTCCACATCCAAGTGCGTCACCGAGGGCTCGTGTGAAGTCTCCGACTTGGCGGACGTGGACACTGATATATGGGTCGAACGGGCAGGAAGTAATGGTGAACGGGTGCCATTGGTTGCAGGACACCTCAGGGACTTGGATGAAGAGCCATTGGCCGGCTTTGTATCTCATGCTCTCCTTTCGGAACTGAATTTCCATCGCGTCTAACGTGATTGTTAGACCAGTGATGTGTAAAGTAAGACATCTTGGGGCTATTGAAACATACCATATGGATGACGGATCACTTTTGTGATCACTGTTTCATGTCGGGCTCGAACCTCCCGGTAGATTCTCTCGATGAGATAAAGGCCACCTGCCACTAACTCCCATCGCCATCCTTCATATCCGATACAGTGATTCCAAAATTCCTTCCCCGCAAACGGTGAAATTGGGTCTGCGGTATCCCGAACAAAGCAACCCGTGGCGTGAGTATAGAGAGCTAACATAAATGGTACGAATAAGTGATGTGTGTACCAAAATGTTTCAAACGACTGCTGGCGGATTCGATGATGAGCCGTAGTATATATTAACATCATGCAGAATAGCATTACGTGGCCGGTTATCCCCCCTGCTTCTGTAAAATGAATTTGGACGGCTGCGACGGGTCGAATATTATCCTTCTCAACATTATAGAAGCTATTACATGTTAGAGCTTATGAACATATCTGTTGGACCTTCACTTACTTGACATAGTGGGCAGCAACATGGAGAATGGTGAATATTAGCAGAGCGTAGCTGACTTGTCGATGAAACCACACTGTTTCATCGAGTGGTAGCCATCGTAACCTAGGCCTGATAGTCTTGATAATGTTTCTGCACATCGGCAGCAGAATCAAGGTCCCATCGAATGTCAATACTAAACCCGCACCTCTTGAGATCCAGACAGAATAGGTCAGCGCATTTAGAGCGTCCAATCTTGTGTTGGTTGCTTGGTAGTACCTAAATGTGCTCAGCAAGCTTGAAGTAGAACAAGGTAGCAGTGAATACATACCATCCTATTGCAAATACAGCAATATGCAAACCCCAGAAGAGTATATAAAAGAAAATCTTGGCTCCCGTAAACAAGGAGCCCCATGTATATGCCATGCTGGCAGACATGCAATGAGAAGCAACACAGTCAACTAGCAAGGATATCTCTGAAATGAAAATGGGATTGTAGCTGCGTCATCGACCAGCAATGACTGATGGTACAAAAAGTAAGGAACTGATTTATGGAATGTCTGTCTTTGGCGGCCGTCAAAGGTAATGTTTATGCTTCAAATCAAAGGAGTGGATTTTGGACACGGATCGCCCAACTCCATCAGTCTGTAAACCACTTAACTTCAGCCTTCCACAGGCTGCTAAAAGTGGTATTTATCGAAATAAGCGTAAGTGATTAGAGTCGATATTGATCGGTGGTCCAGCAATGGTGGCATAGGAGGCAGAGGGCTTGGAAATCTTAAGACGTATGTACCGGTAAACTTTGCGGTTTTTCTTGGTCTTCCTCGACACCATATATTGATGGAGTGATACGGTGAGCTAATTGGACCTCAGTAAAAGATGCTCAAACACCGACGAAGCAACGATGATCCTAGACGACAATGGGCAAGTGCCAGGGCACGGCGTGTGTCAATTCGGTCATCCTTATCATGATAGTCCCCAGGCCATGAATAGAAGCGATGAGAAACTTTGAGAGAACTGGTGTGGGGTCCAAGGATGATGGTTTGTTGTTTTTTGGTGTCTTAGTTCCGGAGGTGTGGTTTTGGTTGCAGGGAAGAGGAGGGGAAAAGCCACCGGTCGAGGGGGAGGAGACTAAATATGCAGCTTTTGCTATATTTACTCCGGCCGCTCACTAGTAACTGCCTTAGGGCATCCATCATCCAGTGACCCCAATGGGATGTGTGCACCTACCTATAAAACACCTCCAAAAACCATGAATACAGATAAACTACTATCTACTACAGGAAACATTCAATGGCTATTGCACCGTATGACCTCAAAATGCCATGGTCTCGATTCATAAACGGCCCCTTGGCCTTGCTGGTTTCCCATAGAGTTCAGACTTATTTCTCGTATTCTTGACCAAAAGAAATGACCAGATATCTATCAATCACAACTAGTCTTGAACCTTGATTCCCAGTTCGGACGCTGTCATATCATTTTCCTCTGCCCATACTCCACACTTGTTCAAAAATAGTAACTGAAGGGCAGTGACTATCGCTATCGCTTTTCGACAGAGTTCTTCTAGTCTTCTCATATCCCAGTGATTCCGCCGAGGAAGCCATGTGGCTCTGGCATAAGTCGAGAATGATTGGGTTCCGGTATCCTCTTGGCATCACTGTAGCCAACTTACGATTTCTTATACTCATGCCACCAAATGATTTGCTTCTTTGAGTGTGGAGCCCCTGCCACTCATTTAGAAATCGCCCTATAAGAAGCGCTTTGCAAGCGCGCTTCCCGTCGCACGGCCCAGGCGAGCAGCAACTACATCCATCATGACAGTTCTATGGTTGGGGTGAGTTGATTAAAGCGAGGTCGCTGCCAAATATAGCTTTGTCAATCGCTTCTTAGGTGGGGGCGGGGACAATAAAATTCAGGAACTGGTCCAAAGTAGCAAGCATCTCCGTGCATATTTCTATTCCCACCGACGGTTAGGCCTTGGCGTCAGGAGAGCCCAAGATATCCGAGTCCGCGAAATGATGCGGATGGGATCTTGGACTGCTCGGCTCTGTATGATTTACATCTCGTCACACGTACCTCGTAGCTAGTGTAGCCTGTTCGGAAGTTTTGGATTCATAAGGAAACCGATTGATGGCCTAGCGCAGTGGCTGGTGGTTATACAGAAAAGACGGTGAGACCAAAGGATTTTTTCCGCGCTTATGATTCCCCTCTATTCCTTCGAACTTTTTTATCCTCCTAACTGTGTCGTCTTCAGTGCAGAAGACACCATCGAATGGGTATGAGCGCTTCTATTTGTTATGGCAGTGTAGCTTCAGTTACCGCCGAGGCAGACAACCAGAAGCCATGGAAATCGCAAACAGGAAACCGCCACAGAGGAGTAGACCCCCGCTTCTTGGGTCTTCACAAAATCTTCCTGGTCAAAGAGCAATGACCACGTCCTAAGTTAGCATAGGGGATTGTGCGATCAATCAGAACGTGAGAGTGGTACAAATATCGGCGACTAAAGTGTGTTCCCGCAAATCCCCTGCAGGTTGCGCTCCACCGTCACGCTCCGTCGAGTCGCTAATGCACAAAACACGTCCCGTCTCGCCAGGTCTTCTTTCTCATTTGCTGGAGGCTATTCTTCGCGCTTGAAGATAGCGCCCAACCAGGATTAGAGGCCTGGGATTGTATTTCTGTGTCACAACGTCTCTATTCCCTCATACCCAATCGGGAACACGCAAAACCCTACCCCTGTGAAGAAACCAAGGGGATATTGACCCTTCTAGAGCGTTATATCGCTGCTCATTGGATCTCGTCCTCGGGCGGTTCTTAAAACGAGTCAGCGTATCACATCACTGAACGATAGGATTTCATGCACGCCTACGGATCGGTTGTTGTGGGAGTAGAGATCATGTGGTGTCCCTCTTTTGGCGATGGGGAGCTATGTATTCCATCTTATCCCCTCCCTCGAGCATACAGGTGCTGTCTGTCGCACCATGTTCATGACTTTGACTTTACAGAGGATTGCGCTTGATCCCGATCGCATTGATCTTTTGTGATGTGATTCTATATTTCAGCTTTAACCTTATCTACTGTCACATCCGACATATCCAAGCTATTCGCGAAGGATCAATCGCCGGCCCTTTATACGACTTCACTTGCCATGTCATCTCTAAGAACTACTCTATTGCGCGCAACTTCAATTGATCAGACCAATGACTAAGAACAGCTGACTGCATCAACCATAATTCTCTTGTTCGTGAAGAGCCAGCAAATCTACCAACTTCGAAATCGACCTCTTTCGCTAGGCGAAAGCTGCTCCGACAGCTCTTACTACGTGGTTCCGATAAAAAAGTAGAGCTGTGATGGGGAGGCTCATCAAAAATCACTGGGCTCGCCTAATCATTCTCACGGCCGCAGCATGTATGGAGAGTCCTTTCCTGTGAGATCAAAGCAACGCTAACATATGTTCCAATATATAGACCAAATAGGCAGTGCCATCGAAGGTTTTATCTGGCCGAAAGTTTTCTGGGATTTCATGACGAAGAACCTCAACGGCGCAGTAAACCCGGTTCCCGTGCTCCAGATCCTCAATCTGATCATGGGATTGCTCGGTCTCGCATGGGAATGGCCGCTGAAATACTTCGCCGGAACGCTACCGCACCGCAGTATCGAATTCCGACTTATCCTATACCCTCTCAGCGCTCTACTCTCTATGCTCCTATACCAGGGCACAGATCCCGCCATATACTACCTTGTCGGAGTTGGTGTATACTTCTGGGCTTATAGTGAAGGCGAGGTACGTACAGCCACACCGTCAGGATATCACAAAAATTGCAAATCTAATAGTCAATAGGTTGTTTGCCCGGTACCATGGACGCTGCCCAAACGACATTCGCTCAAAGTATAACGTTCCATGTCTATCATTTGAACTACGATTTAACGATGTGAAATGGCATGATTTACGACTATTCTTGGTGATTCTCGGCGTTTACCATTTAAAATCTTTCGCAAAGAGAGATGAGTAGCCAGCAATGGCTCCGAGTGAGGGTTTATTCCCTGAGCACGGTACATACAAACAACAGTGGCTGTGATGGCCATATCGGAAGCTTCAGTGCAGATAATGTGTTTACTCCTGTGCATACTACCTATATACACCAATACTAGTACTTAGACAATATATATATATATAACAGAGAGCAAGCTAAAGGGCCACTTCAACCTTGCAACCAAAGAATTCCACTCAAAAAGTTACAGCCTTAGGTGCCTGGATGAATGCCTTGCCACCCTTAACCCAAAGGGGCAGTTTTTTGCACGTGATGATAACAATCGCAATATGACTGGTCATTCCTCTAGTACTTCCTCCATACTCTCTATCCCTGATAGAAGAAAATAGAATCTTGGACATACTATTCAACAGCTCATAATGACACTAAAACACCCAATTAACTCCTAAATTCTACAACATCCAAGCACTCTTGTGAGCTGAATATCAGATACCACTAACTTCAACCAAAAGCCTTACAACCCCCCGAGAAGCAGAATGTCGCCTCCAGCTTCCACCTCCATCGTCGATGAGGATCTCCGTGTCCAAGCAGCTTTCAACGTCGACGATGAAGATGTACCAGTTAACCGGAAGACTAGTTTCCACGGGAGACTAAACCAATACTTCCACACGTCCAAAAAGATCACCAGCCCTTCAGTACAAGACAAATTCACGGACCCGGCCAAACGAAAGTCAGAACCAGAGTCGAACCATCAATCCAGCAACGACGATGACACGAGATCCAAACGAAGCAAGAAAGCCCCCTCGGCAGCTGTTTTAGACCTTCCCCAACGCATAACTCGTTCTCGCTCCGCCTCATCATCACCCGCTTCGCAGGCCTCATCGCCGCAAAGCACCCCAGGTGGTTCTCGCTCTCGCCGTCAACCCTCCTCCAGCAGGAGTACCCCATCATCCTCTACTGTATCGCTCCTACGTGATACTATCCCCCCGAACCTCACCCTTCTACTCGTAGGCGTCAATCCGGGCATCATGACCGGCGCCACGGGGTACGTCTACGCCCATCCGTCGAATCTATACTGGAAGCTCCTCCACTCTTCCGGGATAACGGCCATTCGCCACCCCCCTTCAGACACATACCGCTTACCAGAGCTCTACAATATCGGCAATACTAACATCGTGGAGCGCCCGACCCGCGACGCTAGCATGCTCAGTAAGGCGGAGATGGATGCGGGCGTACCCGTTCTAGAAGGCAAGGTGGCTGCGCAGCGGCCAGAGGCCGTCTGTATCGTTGGGAAAAGTATCTGGGAGGCTGTGTGGAGGGTGCGTAAGGGTCGAGCGATCCGGAAGGAAGAGTTCCGTTACGGATGGCAGGACGAATCGGAGAATATGGGCCGGTGCGAGGGGTGGGATGGGGCGTTGGTATTTGTAGCTACTACTACGAGTGGATTGGCGGCTGGGATGAGTATGGGGGAGAAACAGGCCATCTGGAATGAATTAGGGAAATGGGTGGTTGGCCGAAGAGAAGCCAAGACGAATACTGCTCCGATGTAACTATATACCAGGATCTTTCAATTATGATACTACAGGTGGTACAACATATTTGTTCTTACGACATTACAACTACTACTTAGATATCACAGAACGAGAGATCTCAGAAAGTAACGTTCCGCTCAGTGAAGTCATCTCATTGATGCCATCATGCTTGCATAATACCATCCCATATCATCCTAAGATACATAAAAAAGAAGTCATCGCGAAATAAAAAACTAGTTGCCGATAATATGCCAGCTCCGCTAATTAACAAGTTTACCGAGTAATGCCAATGGGGCCGTTGGCGACGTTCGTATCATCTTGACGTTCCCTCGTCTGGAGACACAGTTAGCATCATGCCGTGGTTATAGACGGGTGCAGGTAGAACATACCACAGAGGACTGGTATTCACCGTTCTCTAGAATCTTAGTCATGCACGCTTCCTCATCCGAGGTACCGAATTCGTTCTCCAAGTGGGCCTTGCTAGCGGTGTCCATGATGCCTTGAGCGCCGTGCCTGCGTAACAAATATTAATTAATATTCAATTGCCCCATGGAGGAGGTAGATGGGGGAGCCTTACTTGTGGGTAACAAAGATCTTCCAGCCGTTGAGCACATCAGACAGGGCAATTGAACGATCCTTGCGCCAGTCATTGAGGATCTTGATGTCGTCGACGATGACGATGAAGTCGTCCGAAGCGCCCTTGTAGAAGACCTTGGCAGTTTGTTCGTTGGCACGAGGCATGTTGATGAGTTTGAAGAGTATAATTTGTTGGTTAAGGAAGAGGGTGATCTTTGACTCTTTGTCTAATGGTAGGGGAGAAGATTAAATGAGAATTGGAGAAGGAGAGGGAGAAATTGAGAGGTTGTTGTATGATCGCGCGAGGTGGTAGTATATGATGACGTCACCCGGTGGGATTGGGAGTTAAAATTACTATCAATTGACCGAAAAAGTCGTTCGAATGATAGGCGAATTTGAGGGTCAGATTTGAGTGTATTATGGATTGGTTTATTATATAATTGAGAATCTATTCTTTCACTTCAGGGAGGCTTGAGTGTCTCTAAATAAGGTCCTCTCTTGTTCAATGCTTTGAGGGTCTGTCCAGGACGAGCAACCCCTCCGACGTCATACTTCGTGAGGGATCCGCTTTTTCTGCCCAGCCAAACAATGACCATGCAAGGCATAACTATTATTATTACACAAGTATCATTTTCCACTTTCCGATGATCCATGATGCACTCAAAGAATCCCCCCGGTGGATCTAATACTAATTACATCTCGCCAAGTACCGCAATCCTCAGTCCACTCTTCTCCCACCCCCACACGAGTACGGAGTAAACGAATCGACATGAAACAAATAGATACCTTTCCCTCCCAGTATGGAAGCACTAAGACCTCGTCCCCTGACGCAATGTCGCAGATACTCTCCAACCCAATTGCATCATCATCCTCCACTACTAAAACGTAAGCGGGGACTCTTGCTTCTCTTGGGCCGCCTCAGTGACATGGAATTAAACATGGTTCGAATAGACGTTTTCAATGAAGGACTCTCGGCGCGCTCATGACTTCCATCACCCTTATCTGTCTGTTGGCGGTTAGGGCTGCAAGATGGCTTTGGATTCTTTAGTCCGAACGTCCTGCTGCGTCTGATGGTACTCATGCTAGTTTTTGGGAAACTACCACCGTTCTTCCCAATATCTGGCCCCAATTTGGTGTGTAACAGTTCATATACGCCATTGTCATGTAACCCTTTACTTTGAGTGGTTTCTCCGGTAGAGTAAAGCTTCTCGGCAGAAGACTGTCTGAGGGGAAGGTTCACGGAACTCGAACGTCGGTAGAGTCCTGGACGGACAGTAAGGCGCCTCATAATCGTACCGGGCCGAAATAGAATGTCGCCTTTCGCTAAACTCATGCCAGGATACGGGAGACATTCCCGAGTGTACACAGAGGAAATAACCCGTTCCAGTCTTATTCGGTCTTGCCTTCGACTTGTCAGTAATATTGGTGATTCTGGAAGCGATACCTTTGGTCGCTCGATCTCGCCCTCCACGTGGCGAGCAATCTGTCCTAGCTTTTGAGGACAGTGTGTTCTCTTGATTACTACATGCTGCAAGTCGGATTCAACTCGTGAAATAGCTACTGAGTGGGCGGAAGTCGTACGAGATAATGGAGGTTCGGAGCGCAACACCCGGTTTAATGGGACCAGATCTAGTGTCAGAAAAGAATAACTTCTTAGTTCTGAGGAAACTGGTCTTTGCACATCGGCCGATACAGCAGCTGACTTGAGGAACTCAGCTTTCCATTGCTTTTCTTCGTACGCGGACGAAGCACTCAGAACAAGCTCAAACTTGTTGTCTTGGTATTGAAAGATCAATTTCCATGAAAAGAAACACCCGTGGCAACAGAGGCCTATGTTGCGGTTTAGCACGACAGATAAACATAAAGAGAGCAGGGGAGCAGTAACAGGAAAGACAGAGAGCACCCTACCTTTTCCATTTCTCAAGGTATCAATCTTCGCATCGCAAATGTATAAGCACGCAACTGCTTCTAAGCTGTGATAGTCATCATTGACTTTTGCAAGCAAAAAATGGCTCTTGAACAAAGCACAAACCATATATCCACCTGTAAGATATCTGGAGGAGTGGTACGTGGTGTGAAGAACGCCGCAAAGAGTCATAGCTCCCAGTTGCTTATAAACGTTATGAATAGCAATCTGCAAACCGATTAGTGCTTTTCGTATAGATATCGTCCTCCGATTTAGTTATTTTATTCTACTTACTGACTTTGGAAGCTTTAGCATCTCCTGGAATGAGAGAGTCCTTTGAACCATTCTTTTGTTGACTGGGTTCCCTGGTGACTTGTTTATTTGATTGACCATACCGCGAACACTCTCCAATATTCGCTGAATTCCGTCATGGGCAGTCGGATCATCTTGGATATGCGTCCATCTCAGTAACTCTTGGAGCAGCAATGGGTACTTGCAGAGGCGCTGGATCGGCTAAGACTCTGTTAACATTTGAGCACGCATCTTGTATGCTTGGCTCTGACCTTTATGAGAAGGTCATGTAACAGCATGGACTTGTTATGTTCCACAGCCTGGGTTTCAATTGACGCTACAGATTTTGACAGTGCTTCTATACCGTGCTCCAAACTTGGCCAGTTCGACACCGATCGGCGTAGAAGGTCCACGTCCTCTGTAAGCTGCTCGTAATTGCTACAGAAATCCATGTATTTCGTGAAGGACGTTGACTGCAGGATGCTTCATCAGCAGGGCAGAATAGATAAGCTCCGAAAACGTACCAGGTTTCCTATTTCAACCGCAACTTCCAAAGCTTCGTTCGCTTCCGCTGCAAGTGCTTTTAGACATGGGAGGATGGTTGGTTTGAACTTATGTGTTCTCATAGGTTTAGTCTGGAGCACTTTTAGGCTTGAATCAACTGTGTTGGTACGCTTGGAAGCACCCTGAGGCGTCAACCTATCATACTCGGCTACGGCAAGGCTTGACATCGGCGTCACCTTGCGAACCTGTGTCAAAAAGTCCTCGTGTATCTCACGAATTTGGTGGAGGCTATGGTAGATCTCAGGCCTTGCGGCAAAAAGGAAGAGTACCTAAGTTATCAATCAGTCAGTGTTCTAAAAATGCTCTTAGAAGGCTGTGCCCGGTGTACATTGGTGAGAGCTTTCAACCCGAAAACATAGTCAGATTCGGTGGTGATAATCTCTCGAAGGACCTTACGCCTTTTGATTGCTCGACTTTGTGCTTCCTCGTCAGTCGCAAAGCTCAATACTGGTCTCAAGCTTTCTATAGATCCACGTAGGTCTGAGCTGAAGCTTTGATTTGTTGTACTCTGAGTCGTTCCCCTCGATCTCACAATACTCTGGCTAGCGATGCTCAGAGTACTTGTCTTGACGGTCTCAAGGTTAGAGGAATGACCGGAGAGGCATTCCCACTGCAGATCCTGTCCTCCCTCGCACAGCAAATGATTATTGCGGGCCTGCGTGGTGTCCGACCAGCCCTCAACGTATCTTGAAGACTGACGAAAGTGATAGCCCTTCTTAGCTCTAAAGCTGTTCACCCATCTTTTAAATGGCAGGAAACTAGGCATCTGGTTTGCTAACAGGTATGTATCAGCTGGAACCATGTGTTTTGCCTCTGATTCAAGGTTTCCCAGTGCCAAAGGGTGCTTGTCAGTCCCCTCTTCTTTAGGTTCTTCCATAGTGATTAGTAGAATGAAATTGTGTATAAATCAGGGTAGTCCACATCAGGGACAGACCCAGGTCCATATGTTCAGTCATTAACTATTTGAGAAGTTTATGTGTCAGAAGTCGGATGGTGAAATATATGCCACAAACGGAAGTCATGATGGACTAGACACTAGCAGCACAGGCAGGAAAGAATATGAACTTCACCTTCCTTTAGAATTAATATTAGGGCTATATATAGTGCAATATACAACTACGTAAAGCTAATACCAATAGTCATTCATGCTTAAGTTGCAAACAAGTAAAATCCAAGATATATATACTAAAGTTTACTAAGAAACTACTACTTGTGTATGCGCGATATATATCTCAATACACTCTAAGGGCATAGTGTTACTTGTACTAGTTCCCACAAGATCTGCATTGTCTTTTCTTTTCTTTTCTTTCCCCCCTCCGTCATTGTTTTCTCTATATGAGTTGGTTTGAGTACTTGCAATGTGACCGAGACCTTTTAAGGCGACACGCCAAGACCCGAAATTGCCCCAGATTTCAGAAAATGACCCACCAACCAACCAACTGACCACCTCGATAACTGTCACAAACAACTCTCCTCGGCTTTCCATATCAACTGTAGCATGATGACTTAATTCTCCCTGGTTCTTTCTTAGGACGGGAATACACATGGACGACAACATTCATACTCCTACAGTGGCCTCCGGTCCAACTACGACCGGAGGGCCGGACCGCGATTTAACCAAGCTCACCATGGTCGACTTGATGCAGGAAAAGGAACGTATCGAAGAGGAACTTTCAGCGCTGAGCAGTGTTCTTACATCCGTGAGGGATCTAGTCGCTCATACGTCTTGAAATGACACTAATCGTATGCTTTCACAGCACGGTGTTAACATGAATACGTCGCTGACGACGTTCGACGACTTCCCACGAGACGATATTGACGTTGCCCAGAGTAAGAGCGCACTTCCTTTCTCCAAGTCATCGCTAAGTTTGAGGCAGTCCGCACGTTACGTGCGAAAATAATTCGACTCCGTAACGACCACAAGGAGATCATGAGACACCTAGAGAAGGGTATACACGATCATTTTTCGAATCTCCAGCGCACACAGGGCGTTCCGTCTTCTATCAGTAATACAAACGGGTCTACTGGAGCACAAACCAATTCGGTTGGTAATTATTTGTCGGATGCTGCGATGCTTGGACCACCGTTTGCGAAAGTAAATAGTGTTGCGGTCGCAAGCCCTGCGGATCAAGCCGGTCTGAAATTAGGAGACCGTATACGCAGCTTTGGGAGTGTTAATTGGATCAATCATGAACGTCTCTCCAAGGTGGCGGAACTGGTTCAACAAAATGAAGGGGTAAGTCTTCTCTTCTACCCCCTTCTCTCTTTTTTGCGTTGGCGGGTTGTTTGTCGCTCTAGAGAAGGTTACAGATTGGCTACCGGCTAACTTGAATCTAGCGTACCTTGATCGTGAAAGTTACCAGGCAAGACGGGGGAAATGCTACAGAACTGGACTTAGAACTTGTCCCCCGTCGAGACTGGGGCGGCCGTGGTTTATTGGGCTGCCATCTTGTTCCATTGTGATCTGAAGACAAGGCCTTTTGTATCTGATGAGGAATGCGACATGACTAGAATCGTTTAATGAGACAAACAAGAAGGCATAACGATGAGAAGTTTTATTATATCAGTATTTGTTTAAGTATTTCATGGTAATTCCCCCATAAATAACAACCTCTTTGTCAAGATCGCATATCATTTGCCCTTAGTAGAGCGAAATAGTTGTTGCTTTTTCAAACTAATCCCGCGGGGCATGTGTGCCTGAGGTTATATCACGTGACCGCAAAATTGGTGACCGACTCGGGGCAAAAATTCCATCACCAGATTCAACCTTTTATTCTGCTCCCTCCCTGTACTTAAAATACCCTCTCCACCGAACACACCTTGTCTCTTCCACTATCATCAGTCGCAACCGTTTGTCGACTTTTGATACGTCTCATCTTCTAACGCGAACCTTTTCATCTGTGAGACTTGTTTCGCCTTCTATTTTCACATAAACATCACCATGGCTGAGAAGCAGGCCCCACCAACCTTCAAGCTCGTCCTTGTCGGTGACGGTGGTACTGGAAAGGCAAGTTAGATTCCTATTTTCAATCAGGCCGTATTGATCTATTCAGCCTATGTCTCGTGTTCGCCATCCTTCGATATCGAAGCCTTACCCCACGTGTTTATCTTTCCCCTTTACCCCCGCCGCCATCGATGAAATTTATCCTTTTTAGTTCCCAACTCGACAGCGAGATCAAATCACTAACTTTTCATCCTCCTACAGACCACCTTCGTCAAGCGTCATCTTACTGGCGAGTTTGAGAAGAAGTATATCGCAACTCTTGGTGTCGAAGTGCACCCTCTCGCTTTCAACACCGTATGCCCCGCCAACGACCCCGCTTTGGCCGTCCCACCATTATTATTTCGAGGCAACTAACGATTATGATAGAACCTGGGAGATATTCAGTTCGACGTATGGGACACTGCCGGTCAGGAGAAGTTCGGTGGTCTGAGAGATGGATACTATATCAACGGCCAGTGCGGTATCATCATGTTCGATGTTACCTCCCGTATCACCTACAAGAACGTCCCCAACTGGCACCGTAAGTTATACTGTTGTTTCAGAATGTGCTTCATCAATTAACCAGCCTTCTAGGTGATCTCGTCCGTGTCTGCGAGGGTATCCCCATCGTGCTGTGCGGCAACAAGGTCGATGTTAAGGAGCGTAAGGTGAAGGCCAAGACCATCACCTTCCACCGCAAGAAGAACCTCCAGTACTACGATATCTCCGCCAAGTCCAACTACAACTTCGAGAAGCCTTTCCTGTGGCTTGCCCGGAAGTTGGTCGGTAACCCTCAGCTGGTAAGTTATTACTTCTGTCGCCAATCGTTGTTTAGTCCGCTAACAGGTTGCCTAGGAATTCGTTGCTGCCCCTGCTCTTGCTCCTCCTGAGGTGCAGGTCAACGCTGAGCTCATGAAGCAGTACCAGGCGGAGATGGACGCTGCCGCTTCGATGCCTCTGCCCGACGAGGAGGACGCCGACTTGTAAGCGTGTGATCAATAAAAAAGGTTGGGACTGAAAAACCATAAAAACTGCGGTCCCTCCCAACTTGTTAGGTTCGTTATGCAAGTCTCGAATTACGATACAACGATAGCGGTTGGTGGATGGGCCTGAGGACGGCCGGGATGATTATGCGTTTCCAATATAACTACTAGTAGCCTAGACTCTTCACAAAGTTCTTCTTTTGAAACCAAAACACTGTTGACAGCAAAGAAAAAAAAAAAAACCCCAATATGCTCTGTTACTATTGGCTTTATTGGGATAACCCACTGGAAAATAAAAGCGTTCACCCTTAGTTAATTCGGAGGAAAAAAAAAAAGCACCCTTAGAACTTACTGCTGGCTATTTAAGAGACTGGCAAAAAGTACATATGATGAACGGCATCGCCTGTCTGTGCCTTCTTGGCAATGTGCCAGCTACCCCATTTGAAGATGAACATTTTAACTCAGTTGGCAAATCATTGCACTGCGCATGACGTCAACAACCTTGGTGGTTGGAATCAAACCAGTCTTTGAATTAATATGCAATGAAAGTGATGGGGAGCAGTTAATTTTGCCTGATTGGGTAAGTTGTCAACGCGACCACACGTTAGTAACATAATGAAGTACTTCTTCACTTGGGCTGTTCTAATTCACCTGTAATCTAGGCAGAATGCATATAGTATCCAGATATAATCGTCTTACATACTATAAGGCACTTCCGCTATTATTTCTGGGTTTTGTGGTATCTTCTGCAGAGTAAATAAAGTATGTCATTTTATGCCTTTTTGTGTTCTGCAAAAAGTGAAAAATATTGAAACATTCTCAAGGACAAAGAGAGGAAAAGTGATATTTATAGTAAGAGCCTTAATTGTCTTAAGCAGTAAGAGATAAATCTTTGTCATGGTACTCCGCACTCTGTACAGTTGTAACTTGTAAGTATGCGCCAATGTGATAGATCAAAAGGGGGGATAGGGAGCATTGAATGGAACGTTGACAAAAAAGGAAAGGAAAAAAAAAAAAAGGTTCGGTTGCCACCTGACTTTTATAAAGATGCACTGTTACCATTTCTTTACCTTCAAACAAAGCACGTACCGCCGCTCCATAGCAAACAGTGTAGGTGCAGATTGACATTCACTGTCAAGGTGTCATTCTTTTGTGTTCTCTGACCTCCTTCCCTTCATTTTTTTATTTTTATTTTAATTCACTCCCTGTGGTAAAGAGTTTCACCATTAACATCCACTTTCCGCTGCCAAGAGTGATCATCAATCTACACATCAGCTTCTTCAGTGTTCAACTATCGCGGTTCTCACATTCTTCAACCCTCCAGTTTCTCCCTAAATTCCTTATGTATCTTCCAGAATTTTGAGAGGTCTCTTGACTCGAGCCCTAAACGCCATCATTGTGTGGACGTGGCAGCCTTGGGCGCTTAGCTCACAGGAACATTCCCGACCAGAATCCAATTAATTCATCATGGCCTCCTCAACTGGCGCAGCTATAGAGGAAATTCTGGAAGATCTTCAGTTAAACCATGTTATCCTACAGAGTTTAGAAGAGCAACGACCAAGTGCGGTGGCTGAAAAACAAGAGATCCTGGATGTCATCAAAGGATTAGAAACGCGCCTGGCGGAGCTACGCGGTACTGCCACCAGAGATCCGCCGCCGCGTAGTCGCTTTTCTTCCCAACAGGGCTCGGGCACTTCATCTATGTATCGGGCGCAGTTAGATGGAAGCTCTGATTCCAGCCCAGTAAATTCGCCTAGTGATGTCCGACCGGGCCAGTCTACCATGTCTTCCCCACAGCACCCGTTTCAGTCGGCGGCGAGACTGGGAGAGCCGGTCCGGCCTCGGGGGCCCTTGCCCATTCGAAAGCGTCAGCGAGAAGAAGAAGATACAGATGTTGAAACCGATTGGAGGGATGATCTGGAGCTACCTTTCAAGCGAGTTGCAACAAAACTGTCTTCTTCGTCTAGCCCGAGTTCACGGTCTGTGCGTAGTCTTCAAGGGCAGGGGCTGGGAGATGAACCTGGCGATAGCACTGATGAGCTGCGGAGGTTACTCGGCTTGGACAGTCATGATACTTTTCTCAGACTCCAAGACGAACAGCGAAAAGCAGAACAATGGCTCCAAGAGCGCAAGGAACAGGAACGCCTCGATGAGGAGTTTGCCCGTAGGCTGGAAGGCTTTCAAGAGTCGCCTCCTCGGCCCTCCTCAGCCCGAAGCAGCTCATCTACTCACTTTTCAGGATCTTCTTTACCTCTGCCAACTTCTCCCGCTCCTCAGGCGGACAGGATGAATGAACTTCCATTCTCCAGTATCCATCGATCCATGCCTAGCCTTATACAGCCTACAGACATTCAACGTTCGCCGTGGGGCCCACCCCCATTGCCTGAGAGGAGTCGGATGGGGCTCCAGCACCTTCCGCCGAGAACCATCCACGATAGTGATGACAGTGATATCGCAGAAATCTCAGCTCGGGATTTCCAGCGTCTTATTTCCCCTTCTGCACCTCCTTTACCCCCGCACCCATCTATCGACAGTACTCGTTACCCATTGCAGAACAGAATGTCACAGCATCAACCTTACTCAAATGTATATCCTTATCTAGAGTCCATGCCCGGCCCGAGCGGGGTCGGCGGACCTGGTCCTGCGTATGGTCCGAGTGTGTTGCAGAACACTATGGCAAGGCTCAGTGCTGGCAAGCAGCTGCTTGAGCATGCGGGAAAGTCCATATTTGGGGAACTACCTAACCCCTTCTCTTCCTATGATAGTCCGGTGCCTCCTTACCCAGGTCCGATGGGTTATGACTTAAACAAGTATCAGGACTTTATGAGCGACTATTATGGAGCCGATCCGAAAAAGGTCAACGAGGAGATTAAGCAGCTACTTGAAACCATCAGGCCCGATTCAGATATCTCTACGGAAAATCGCGAAGGTACACCTGAAGCCCTCAAATTCACGCTCATGGAGCACCAAAAGCTGGGACTGGCATGGATGAAATCGATGGAGGAATCGGAGCAGAAAGGTGGTGTTCTTGCCGATGACATGGGCCTTGGGAAGACAATACAAGCCATTGCTCTCATTGTATCCCGACCCTCTACCGATGAAGAGCGAAAGCCGACACTAATCATCGCACCGGTCGCCTTGATGCAGCAGTGGAAACGAGAGATCGAAAGAATCTTAAGGCCCGGTCGATACCAACTCTCGGTCTACGTTTTGCACGGTGAGAAACGAGCTGTGAGCTTTCGGGATCTGAAAAAGTATGATGTGGTTCTCACTACCTTCGGAACGTTGTCTTCCGAACTAAAACGTAGAGAACGGTATGACGAGCTACTGTCATCTGGGGCCAACGAAGAAGCCCTGTCTAGGGAACTTCTGAAAACTTTGCCATGCCTTGGACCGAGCAGCAAGTGGCATCGTATTATCATTGATGAAGCGCAATGCATCAAGAATCGTAACACCAAGGCTGCCCTTGCCTGTTGCCGTCTCAATGCCACTTATCGCTGGTGTATGAGCGGGACTCCCATGATGAACAACGTCGAGGAACTGCACTCTTTGTTGAAATTCCTACGCATCAAGCCCTACAGTAATCTGGAGCGATTCAACCATGACTTCACACGACCCCTCAAGGGTTCCAGTGTTAGTGCACAACGCAAAGCAATGCAACAACTCCAAATTCTTCTCAAGGCGGTCCTCTTGCGGCGAACTAAAGATTCTAAGATTGATGGCAAGCCAATCTTACAACTCCCGCGACGGATCTCGGAAAAAAGGCATGCTGTGTTCAGTGAAGATGAACAGGAGTTATATAATTCGCTTGAGGCTCGGACCCAACTTCAGTTCAACAAGTATCTCGCGGCTGGCACTGTGGGACGGAACTACTCCAACATCCTGGTCCTGCTTCTCCGGCTACGACAGGCATGTTGCCATCCCCATTTGATCACGGACTTCAGCATCAAGCTCAACGCCAACACAGACGAGCTAAATTTGGTTGATAACGCAAAAGCATTTGGCCAAGAGGTTGTCATTCGCTTGAAAAACAATACTGATGATCTCGAATGTCCCATCTGCATTGATGCCGTCGAGAACCCAATCATCTTCTTCCCTTGCGGCCATAGCACCTGTGCAGAATGTTTCTCAAGAATTTCTGATCCAGCCCTGGCTGTACGCCAAGGCCATGACGGGGCAGTGGAAGTCAAATGCCCGAACTGCCGTGGCAAAGTGGACCCAAAAAAGATTACCGATCATTTGTCTTTCAAAAAGGTCCATGATCCTGATTCGTCCGGTGTTCCAGTGGAAGAGGAGCCTCTTAAGCCGGTTGAGGAAGGAGGCGAAAGTGACGATAGTGACGATAATGATAGCTTGTCCCGATTTATCGCTAGCGATGAGGAAGGCGAGGAAGCATCCCCCAAGAGGTCTAAGCGGAAGGGGAAAGGTAAAATGTCTAACCCCAGAAAAACCCTTGCCGAATTGAAAAAAGAAGCCTCGAAGAATCAGAAATCCAAGCGCAAGTACATCCGTCGGCTTGAGAAGACTTGGGTGACCAGCGCGAAGATTGAAAAGACCATGGAGATTCTGCAGGGAACCCAAGAGGGTGAGGAGAAGACAATCATCTTCAGTCAGTTCACGTCTCTGCTTGATCTGCTTGAGGTTCCGATTATGCGTCAGGGCTGGGGTTATCGGCGTTATGATGGTAGCATGAAGCCGGCAGATAGAAACTCAGCGGTGCTGGACTTCACCGACAATATTGACTGTAGGATTATGCTGGTTTCCTTGAAAGCGGGGAATTCTGGTTTAAATCTTGTTGCCGCGTCGCAGGTCATCATTTTCGATCCGTTTTGGAATCCATATATTGAAGAGCAAGCGATTGACCGTGCCCACAGAATTGGACAGATGCGAGAGGTACATATTCATCGGATTCTAGTGGAGGGCACCGTTGAAGACCGCATCCTTGAACTTCAAGATAAAAAACGCGAGCTGATTGAAGGGGCTCTGGATGAGAAGGCCTCGAAGAATATCTCCAGACTGGGGACTCGAGAGCTGGCCTACTTATTTGTAAGTCTCGTTTTCATTTGTTTACTCTTTGTCAGTATGGCCCAGTGCTAATATGGTTCCCAGGGGCTTCGTTAGGGAGTTTTCATGGTTTGCTTCATCGGCACGGCGTTGGCGGATTTCTGAGATGAGCGTTTTTAATTGGATTCATACATCCTCTAGAAGATACCCCCGATCTAATTTCTCTCCCTTGACTCTTCACTTGGGTTTGCTTGTTCTATGTCACATCAAAGACTATTATGTTATGAAGACCACTGCTTTCTCAAAAAATAATTGGATTTTTTAGAGGGGGACACATGTCATTACCGGCGTTTTCTTGAGTCCAACATTTCAAGCTAAACTGATATGGTCACATATTACGGCATCTTGGTGAATCCTGAGATAACACGTTCAGCTCTACACTGCTTTTCTTTCCTTTGCTTTCCTTTTTTTTTTTTGGAATTCTCCAGTGTATTTTGCAACAACAAAAGAGGACAATAGAGAATGCGACAAGAGACCAGGAAGAGAGATAAACTTGGAAATATAAATTGCTGTTGATGCTTTACCAAAAGAACTATGACGTGAGCACGTGATCAGCTCCCGCGGAGAGTGAACAGTATTTATTTGTCGGCAATATTTTTCACAATAACGTTGAAATGGTAGGTAGTAACTTATTGTGTGGCTATTTTGCTTACTTCAACTGATTTTCCGGTGGCATCGGTCATTATTATTCCATGCCTTCGGATGGATTCTAGGATCATCTTTAGCCTGAAATTCTGGTCTGGTTCGGGCTGCTTACCACAATAGGTAATGTTGATCATCTTCAATGCATTTCTCCAAAGTGATTGATTACTCGGGGTATTGTTGGGGATTCAACTTCCCGGCAATGTTCCCTATAAGTTTAATGAGCAGTTGGCATCCTGTGGGGTGGGGCTTTTGTGTACCATTGTGGACGAATATGTTACTATCTACATACAATGTTTAAACATAGTAATAATCGGTGTGCGCAGCCAGTTTTGGTATCATAGCTTTGTTCTAGTATATTCTATACAAGGTAAATGATTTTTGGACTGCGGTACTGGTAAGAATTTTAGCAAGGAAAAAGGAAAAAATTTCAAGTTGCATTATTGCTTCATATGTATGTACTCTGTACATGCATCCTTGGGAAGACAGAGGAACAAGTAGTAAGATCACAAGAAAGGCTCAGCCTCGGCCCAAAAGGTTGAAAACGAAATCCCGCGACCGCCTCTGTTCACATGCCCCGAACACTCCGGGGAAGAAGCTTTGGAAGTTCCTGATTTCCCCAAAAAGATTAATTACCCCATAGTGGTACTCTTTCCTATTTAAATATTTCCCTCTTGTCCCTCCATCTTCCAAAAACTCTCTAATCATCCCCTCTACCAACTCTTCTAACCTCCCACTATTACATCACAAACTCTCACCATGTCTCTCAAGCACGGTACGTCTACTAATAAATAACCCGCCAACATTCCTAATCATCTGAACTACCTGTCTAACCATGACCGCTGTCCAGACGCTTTCCCCTCCTCCGCGGCTTTCGACGTGATCAACGCCGCTCTCCAGAGCGACGCTGCCGAGCGCAAGGACGCTGTCGACAAGGCCAAGGCCGTCGTTTCTTTTAACCTCAAAAACGAGAAGGGTGAAGAGCAGAGCTGGTACCTCGACCTGAAGGACAAGGGTGTTGTGGGCAAGGGTGCGGCTCCTCAGGGTGGAAAGGCTGACGGTTAGTTTCGTCCTTGCGTCTCTTGATTGTTTCTGGTTATTCCTCTTGACGGGGGGACTAAGCGATCTTAACAGTGACCCTGACCCTCTCCGACTCCGACTTTGCCTCTCTGGTCAGCGGCAAGGCCAATGCCCAGCGACTCTTCATGGGAGGAAAGCTCAAGATCAAGGGTAACATCATGAAGGCGACCAAGATGGAGCCCGTTTTGAAAAAGGCCCAGAGCAAGGCCAAGCTATAGATACCCTGTTGCGTTTTGTAATCGTTCAGTTATGTATTTTCTTGGTTGTTTCTAATGTTCGATCATCATCCTTATTCTGGTTCTAGTCCCTGTTTGCCTAGCTTTGTTGGAGGAGTAAGCGACACATAACAAATGGCAGACTCGCAGTGTAGTTTCAATATGGTTATGAAACATAACCATCGCAGATCACTGGATCAGAAGCATGGGTTAGTGATAAAAGCAATGCCTATGTAAAAGTCTGTTTTTCTGGTGCTACTTGTAGGGGTTCTTTAGATGAAGATATATATTGTAACGAGTCTCCGTCGAATTCCACTGACATCATATGGCTGGTCAACCTTCATTTTCTGTACTTTAGCTTTGACCAGTCCACAGTTCATGATTCTGTGAGGTCCGGTATGTATTACCTGAAGTGACCTGAGAGCGTCCATTTGTTTGTTTATTACTGCTGTGCAAAACCAAGAAGCAAAAGATGGTATCCAAGTATTACTATTATTCACTGTATAGACATGGTATCAATACGAATATCACCCCTCTCATGCAATGTAACATAAGTGTACCATAATACAGCACGTCTCGAGGCAGTGAGTTGAAAATGACTCCTCCAACATCACACCGCCAAGTGCAGATGGGATCATATATCTGCAGCCAGTAACCAAGAGTCATCTAGGATCAATTGTCCTGCATGAAATTGCATTTTCTCGGGTGTTTTCTCTAGTATGTCATATTGCCAAGAGCGTCAACCCTTGCTTTCCTACAATCACGTGACTGTTTTTTTTTTTTACGGGCGACTTTCCCCGTCAAAAAAAGTCGCGAGCCTTGTTGAAGGCAAAAAGAAACCAAGCTTTCAAGGCACAACTGTCCCATTCCAAGGCAGAGCATATCAAAAGAAGACGCCTGACCTTTTGATATCCACGAGAGCGTTGTATTAATACCGCTCTGCCTTTTTATCACTCACGTTCCTCCCCTTCTTCCCGTCTCGTTGCCTCGCGCACTTCGCGATCGACCTCCGGGGAACATACCCAGCGCGCGAGCTTCCTAGATCCATCTATTTCGAAATATCTGGGAAGAGATTTCTTAGTACATATATCTCTCGTCATTAATTGAGAAGATAACCGGCACAGAGGTCTCGCCATCCGCGGTTTTTGAACCCTTCTCATACCACCTTATCCCCCGTCCCTCGGACTCGCGCGCCGGTCGCTTCGATAATCGTTGTGACAACCGGCGCTGGATCCTCAGGTGGAACCAAGAATAGACCATCCGCTGTCTGGAAGAAGATTGACGCGATCAATAAGCCCGCATTGCGGATGAGAATTCCAAGCAAAGTGTTCTGAGCAGAAGTCTAGGAAGGGGGTGAAGTCAACCATTTCTTGCCTAGCTGAGGATTTGTAGTCTGCATAGAAAGACTCATATCATAATAAATGTCGAAAAGATCGGCCCAGGGCCCTCAGGGGAACAAGGATTCCAACCTGTTTGATTTCAACATGAACAGCACGCCAGAGGAAAAGCCACAGCGGGCGACCGCCGCGCAGATGGCGCAGAGAAAGTAAGTGAATATGGACCGACGTTTGCGATTTGTCTCATGTTCGAAGTCATCTCCTGCGGCTTGATACTCTGTTCGCCAACTTCGGAGCCGATTAATTGTGTTTTATTATCTGTGTTTCTTTGTTCTTGTGCTATCCTTGCTGGCATTCTTTTCTTTTTTAAATGTAGTCTCTTCATCTTATTCAAGTTGTGTTTAATCTATCCATCCCCGATCTAAGGCTTCGCCTGCGTTCCTTGCACATCATTAAAGCGACTTGAGTGGTTCTCTAACACACTGGACAGGATTAAGGACGTTCGAAGGCGAACTCGCACCAACACTGCTGCACCCAGTTCGACGACGGCGTCCTTTGGCGGCCCTTTCAACACTCTCGATCCCAACACTGTATCTTCTACATCGCCTGCGTCTCAACCTATCTCAAACGGTTTTTCATTCGGTCAGTCCCAGAGCTTTCCAGGCACCGGACCAAACTCGAGTCAACCTACCCAAAACGGGTCAACACCGTTCTCTTTTGGTTCTGGGGGAAGTACTTCATCCTCGTTTAATTTCTCTTCATCGTTTGGCGGGTCAACGTCGACAGCAAGTAATCCTTTTGCCAGTATGAATGCTGGTGAATCTAGCCAACCGTCCGATGGCGGCAGCTTCTCTGGCTTTAAAGGGAGTATGTTTAGTGCTCCGCCTGCTGGAAACTCTGCTCCGGCTCAGCAGCCGTTGCCATCCGGAGGAATCTTTGGAACGGGTTCACAGCAGAACAGTACCACCGGCGGTATTTTCGGCAACGGTACGACAGGTGCACCCTCTGGGCAATCTGCAGCGACAGCGCCAACTACTACGGATAGTATTTTCGGACAAAACAGTACTACTAGCAGCGCGCCGTCGACAGGTATTTTCGGTCAGTCTGCCTCAAACAAGCCTTCTCCACTTGGACAATCCGCAGCGTTTGGCGAGTCGATGCAGACGTCGCCTGACGCAAAGAACAACAATGCGCAGTCGAAGCCATCGATCTTTGGCGGCGGCGCCTCTCAGTCGGGTTTTGGGACATCCACAAACTTTGCCAGCCCTGGAACTGGCTCCATGTTCGGTGGCTCTACTTCGAAACCTGCAGAGACACCTAAACCACCTGTCTTTGGCTTAAAGTCGACAGGGCAATCCACTCCATCGACTTCACTCTTTGGTGGCGCTACTCCTCAACCTAGTTCTACACCTACGGCGGCTTCAGCTGCGCCGGCAGCCGATGGCACAACAGCCGCTACTCTATCCAATTCTGTATTTGGCGCTTCCTCATCGACTAAACCTGCTGCACCGTTCCAGAATCCCTTCAAATCCACTAACCTATTTGGTACTCCTGCTTCGTCAACCACGACACCGGCTTCGCAGGATAAGGAAAAGCAAGAAAAGAAACCCGAGGATTCTCAACCCAAGGTTGGGTTCCAGTTCGGGCAATCTACCAGTGGCACATCTCTGTTCTCCCAGAGCACGAGTTCTACTGCCCCTTCAGCCCCATCCAGCAGCTTGTTCCAGCCCCCGTCTACTGGCAACCTGTTTGCTCCAAAACCATCTGCGGAGCAAGGCAAGTTTGATGCGGAGCAGGACAAGCCTTCTAAGCCTGCTGAAGGAAATCCATTCGGCAGCCTCTTCGCGCCGAAACAAGCCACGCCCGCCAAGCCCGTTACCGAACAGAAATCATTGCCCTCTACTCCTTTCGGTAATATTTTCGCCACTAAGCCCTCTACACTCAACGAGGGAACGAAGACCAGTGAGCAGGAGAAACCAGCCACTCCAGCGCCGCTTTTCTCGTCCTCTACCTCGGGATCCGAGGCGCCTAAATCTCCCAGCCTTTTCGCACCACAACCGTCGGTGTTCTCGGCTTCTACTGCAGAGAACAAGATCCAGTCCCCGGCCGTAACCCCTTCTGCGCCCGCTCAAAGCCCGTTCAAAGTCAATGGCACCAATGCGACCCCGCCAGCTGCAGCTACCGCGAAGGCTTCGGCGCCAGCTTTCGAGAGTCTGCGGCCGTCTGGTCTCCCTGCTGATCTTGACAAGGCTAGCAAGGAAGGAGTCGAAACGCTGTATCGTCTGCGTATGTTGAATGAGTGCTTCAGACGTGAAGTTAATCGCCTGGATCCCGCCACAGATGACTTTGATACTCTCGTGCAGTTCTACATGCGCGTTCGTGAAACAATTGGGGCACCAGCTGCCCCCCAAAAGCGCAAGGCTGGAGATGAAAACGCAGCTGTTGATAGCCCTCCTACTAAGAAGGCTAGGCCCTTTGGTGTCAGTGGAGAGACATCTACCCCCGATAAAGCAAGCTCGTCTCCCGTTCAAGCTTCTACCGTGACAAGCTCTACACCCACCAACATCTTTAGAGCAAGCCAAGCAACTCAAGCTAGCAGCAAGAGGAAGTCAGCTGGAGATGAAGATGAGAATACTGCTTCTCCAGGGAAGCGCGTCAACGGGGACTCTGCGACTGCGAGCATTTTCGCCCAATCTTTCTCAAAATCCAAATCCTCTGAGTCTAGTACTGAACCGGCCATTACTGATGCTCAACCCGCAACTCCTTCTTTCAGACCATCTACCCCTGCCTCGGATAAACCTGCTTTGTTCTCCACCACACCTATTTCCTCCCCTCCAAAGCCTTTATTCGCAGCCTCAACTACGACCAAGGAAAGTTCCTCGTCGACCTCTCTTTTCTCGCAATCTGCGTCTGCCTCTAAGCCAACATTCGCCACCCCTGCTAGTAGCACCACTACTGCTTCGAATCCTTTTGTTATAAAGCCTTCAGGGCATAAGAGTTCTGGATCTGCGCCTACTCCTCTTCCTGGAATGCCGACGTTCGGCGCTGGAGCGACGAACTTCTTCTCGCAATTCACGGCCAAGGCAGAGAAAGATGCTGAAAAGGAGAAGGAGAAGCGCAAAGCGGAAGATTTTGATTCTGATGAAGAGGATGAGGCTGAATGGGAAAGAAGGGATGCTGAAGAACGCCGGAAGAAACAAGAGGAGCTTAAGTCTCAAACCATGAGGCGCTCGAAATTCGTTCCCGGAAAGGGATTTGTTTTTGAAGACGAAGATGAGAATAGTGATACTTCGGATAGGGCAGAGAAACCCTCGACTGCAAGCGCTAGCGCTTCAGTTTTCGACAAAAAGACCGAGTCGCCGGCCAAATCCAACAATATTTTCGGTCACCTGTCAGCAACCCCTTCTGAGACTGATGAAAACGACGATGCCGATGACACCGAGGAGGCATCTGCCGCTGGTGAAGAGCCGGAGGATACCTCAAAAGACACATCCCTTGCTCCCACAAGCGAAGACGAAAGCATCGAAGAAACACGAGATACAGAGTCAAACGCAGTTTCGGGTAGTGGCGCTGAGAACTCTGCTAACGACAGTAGTGACGATGGTGATCTGACTAAGGCTCTCAAAAAGTCCAAGCAAGAGAAGATTGCTACAAGCGAACAATCGGCTAGTGATACAAGTGCAGGCGGTCGTAGCTTGTTTGACCGTGTCGAGTATCACAGGGATGGAAAACCAAGACGTGAGAATGATGAGGAACAAAAGCCACTGTCTACATTCTTCAACTCCTCCAAATATGCATCATCTTTCAACACGCCGGGAACGCCAAATGTATTTGCCCCGACTTCTAAGTCCGAAGCTGAGAAAAGCGATACGCCTACCTCGAAGCCCACAACTCCGAACCCTTTCGCCAACATCTTCGGTTCTCCATCTAGCTCCGCCGCGCCGCCCACTCCCTCTATCTTTGCTCCCAATGCTACTAAGGCTGGCACAGATAATACTTGGAAGATGAACTCCCCCATCAAATTTGCCACTGATGCCAACGCGGCTCCTACTTCGAAACCTCTACCGGCAACTGATTCCTCTAAGCCATTCTCCGCGTTATTCGGAGCGCCACCTGCTTCTAAGCCTGCATCTTCTGGCACCGGTTCGCCTTCACCTGGCTTCTCGTTTGGTGGCCCATCGCAGCCACCATCATTCCTGGCTCCTTCAACTCTCAGCTCTGCTGCTGCTAGCCGTGCATCTACCCCAGGAGTTACATCAGACACAGGAGCCGAGGAATCTGGAGATGGTGACGCTGCCGAGTCTCTACCCCAGGTTAACCTTGCTCAGAGCCGAGCTGGCGAGGAGAATGAGGATGTTGTGATAGAGGCTAGAGCGCGTGGCTTGAAGCTTACCAAATCTGGTTGGGAGAGCCAAGGTATTGGTTTCCTCCGCGTCTTGAAGGATCGCACTACATCTCGTGGCCGTGTTATTCTCAGAGCTGATCCGAGCGGCAAAGTCGTCCTGAATGCATCCCTGGTCAAGGAAATTAGTTACACTGTCAAGGCCAACAGTGTACATTTCCTCGTACCTCAATCCGAGGGACCTCCGGAACAATGGGCCATTCGTGTCAAAAAGGAGGAAGCAGAACGTCTTGGGTCTGCGATGGAAGAGACCAAGACATAGTTGACAAAATATGTTTAACTACGGTGAACATATGGAGTGGTGAATCGGATACAGTTTGACCACCATCATGATGCTCTTCTTTCCAGGTTGATTATAACTGGTGATGTATTATGGCTTTTCTACTTTGGCGTTTCCCTCCCTTCCGCATGTTCTATAAAAGCAATTGTCGGACCTTTTCTTTTCAATTTTATACGCCGTATGCATGGCCTTCTAGTTCCTTCCCAGGCCTCCTGATCGAGTCGAAACCCTCACCGCGCACGCCCCCCAAATCACTTTCTACTTCTGTACTTCTGACCTTACGATTCCTGGGCCTTTTTCAATTCGATCTTGATTTGTCTCCCATTTGGTGTTCTTGTTCGTCAGTGCTCCCAATTTTTGTTCCATGGTTTTGTTTTTTTGTTTTTTGAACAATTTGAGGCGCTTGTGTAACTATCTTTGCATGCTGCAACTGCAACCGCATACTCGGAGAGCATCGTGTCGTCGTCTGTCCAACCAGCGACGAAGTCTAGCATAGCGTTTGGGTTTTGAGGGATCAATGGAATCGGTTTTTGTTATTTTAGACAGAGATGTGGCACCGAGCCAGATAGTTGTTATTCATTCTGTACATGAAATAAGCTCTTGAATTTTAGTGTATTTAGAGCAGTTCAGGATACGAGATTTGAGAATCCCTTTTCATTAACCCTAACTTTACACCTGTCAATTGGACCGTAAAGGAATTCTACAAAACACTCAGACAATCTCCAAGCTCAGCCTAAGGACCTTACCTAAATGTACATACTACAAAGCTACGCATTTACAGAGGCGCAAAAAGGGAAAGATCACGACAGGGAAAAAAACAACTTTTCCGATTTTTTTAATTTTAAATGTCCCAACTCAAACCGAGCAAGACCCGACCAGGGTGGTATAGTAAAACAGAGAAAACCCCATCATTTCGTGTAAAATAAAAGATATATCTAACACTGGAGAGCTCCCATTTACTCCTCGTCGACGACAGCGGTGTGAAGACCCTTGGCCTCCTTGACGTTGACGGCCTGGACAAGGGAGTAGAGCTTCTCCTTGGCGTTCTCCTCGTCGTTACGCTTGCGGGAGATGCGGACACGGAGACGGAAGGGAACACCCTTGACACCGGCCTCCCAGACCTTCTTGTTCAGCTGGGGGTCGACGCGGACATCCTTGGTGCCCTGTTGCGAAACAAAATCACAACCATTAGATATGCTAAGACGTGTTTTGTAGGGGTGAGGAGGACATACCATAGCACGCTCGGTGAAAGCGCGGATCTCCTTGATAGCACGAGGAGCACGCTTCTTGAAGGAAACACCGTGCAACTATAAACCCAAAAAAGTTGAATTAGTCTTCCGCCCGAATGCCATCTGAGAGATGTGATTTTTTTTCTTTTGAATGAATAATCTGCGAAAATTCAAAAATTTGCGGCCATAGAGGTGGACTTCATAAAACTAATTCTTCTTTTTTGGTTTCTTGGATGGATGGAGGTTCCGAGATTTTTTTTTTTCCTCCACACAAGACAAAAAGTTGGCATTCATTCATCCCCCCGTTTCCCTTGTTTTCTGTAAAGGAAGAGTAGGGGTCGTGTTTGCCAGAAGTATTGCAGTGTTCTCCGTCCATTGCCTCCATGTCGAAAACTTGGATATTTCCGCAGGGTGATTCGGTTCGAACCGATGTGTGAAAAAAAAAAGGAAGGGATGGATGAAAAGATGCTTCATCTTGTTGTAGTTCTTGATTCAACGTACTCTCTTGTGCATGTTGATGGTGTACTCGCGCGACACGACATCGGCGATGGCCGAGCGCTGCTTCTTGCCGGTGGTCTGGACGGTGTTGGACATTTCTGATTTTTCAACCCGGGTGGTTAGTGACCAGTTCAATCAAGATTTTGATTGACAGTGCGGATAGAGAGAATGCGAATAAGTCGCTTTGCAGGTTATTTAACTCACTGTATGGGGTTGACGAGGGCGTCGGCTGTCGTTGGCTGTAGTGCTGTCGTGAGGTTCGAGAATTTCGTTTTCCCTCTTCGAAATTCAGTGTGCCTCGCTTATCCAGCGGGTGCGATCTGATTGGTTACAAAATATCACGTGATAAATTAGTATAGATGTTCCGAATCTTGATGATGGTGTATACCTAACCTCTTGTTGTTACCTTCTAAATAGCACTTTCATGGTCATTAGATTCTGCATAGTGTATAGTGATTGATGTCTTCAAATATCTCCTCTTCAAGCACTAGGTTCTCAGGGGTCACCCCGTGGTCTTCCTAATGTACATGAGACCAACAACTGCCGTTTGCCGGAAGAAGTATAGCGGCCATCCTGCCGATGTTCCTCCCGAGCCGGCGGCCAAGCGCATACCGCTCTGCATTTACACCGTTGGCAGCACA
This sequence comes from Aspergillus leporis, assembly GCA_009176345.1. Taxonomy (NCBI): domain Eukaryota; kingdom Fungi; phylum Ascomycota; class Eurotiomycetes; order Eurotiales; family Aspergillaceae; genus Aspergillus; species Aspergillus leporis. The sequence goes on along the minus strand of ML732150.1, from coordinate 333,028 downwards.
AATTGTAAGCCTTCTGGTGCTTACAACTCCGATAGCTACCTGATAGAACTCAGAAGACTAAACTGGAGATGGGGCCATAGCGCGTCGATTCGGCGAGCTTACACGGAGTTTAAGCTGCCGCTCTGGCGCCAAGACCAGCGGAGATGGACTGGCCGTTCGAAGCCCTAATTTAACATAGATTCTATGGTATAAGAGGTACACTATATAAACAATACAAAGATTGATCACCTTAGTTCCTCTTCATTCTAGTTTATTATATGATCGTTCTAATCTAGACTTTTTCCCCTGACAGTATTTTGTCCAAGATGCTCTTCGCCGGCAGGGACCAGGAAATGCGAGACCATGTCAGTAGCAACAATTTCAGCTCTGACTCTAACAACAGTGAACAATAAGGGGCCTCCACGACCAATCACGGTGGAAACTCTCAATATACTCCCGAAGGAAAAAAACACTCTTAAAGGACCGCAGGCATTCTACATCAACCTTCCAATCGGGGGCGTATCCTCCCCATATCTCCTCTTCATCCGAAATGTGGACCCCCAGCCTTCCAAACCTGGAAAGGAAAGTGCCGCATGATCGACTGGTATATGACAACCGTGCTCCAACTTCATCACACAAGCGGACTATGTCTGGGCGCTCTATCTCTCAACCATACGGGGCCATCTTTGTTGCTCATCCCGTCTGGCAAATGCCGCGACCGCCGCACCACTGACCTTGTACCAATACCCGTCAGACTCCTCCACCTAAACTAGCGCGGAGCGTAACAACTGTAGGGAGTCTACAAGGACGAACGGGGTGGTGTCACCGGAATTTGCGGGGTTGCGACTCAAAGCGTTTATGCTCATCGAGATTGGCCAGCCGATGAACGTAGCCTGAAGGGTGCAAAAATCATGCTAGACACGTTAATGCCCCATGTACATGGATCAAGAACACTAAGGAGAAAAAATCTTACCTTCCGGCGTTAAACAGGCCATATCACACGAATAGTGCTGAGAATCTTGAGTGCCGCAACGGTACTACACTTTCGATTCTCCGCGCTGACTAGCTTAGGCAAGTACTGCTCCTCAATCTTGCAGATCGCCGCCTCGTGGAGGTTGATATGTGTCGCGCACAGGTTGAGATCCAGCGAAAAGGCCAATGGTCTTCGCGGACGGCCTTGGCACTCAGTTCCCTGAAAGATAGCGGTCTAATCATTGATCATCTAGACCAGGCGGTAGTGTCGAACCCAGAACCCGGAGTCACTAGCAGCGTGGGAGAGGATGCCGACATGCTCATAGCATAGCCGCACTAGCTTAACCATGATCGTCACGGCGGCATAGGAGGAGAGATGGGTCAGCCCTGATAGCTTGGCGGGCTCGCCGAGGAACGGCATTTGCGGGGGTGGGGGTGTGGGGGTGTGGTTTAAAACCCTCGTCCAGTTCTCCAGGGGCGGGAAAGGAAATGCGCAGTTTGTCTTCTTTAGTGTACGGACTGCCGATGTGGATGCTGGCGTAGCTCTCGAAGATGTACAAAGACCAGAAGGAACGGCGCATCTCCTCCAGGGAAGCTAGGTCTTATATTAAGGAACTCAATTTCCAAGGACCTCGGTGACGGGCCGAGCTCCGCTGTCCATGCGGTACAGGTCAAGGATTTGAGCGAGGGTGGTTGCACGGCCAAGGGTCATCCAGGCGACAAAGTACCGCTCGTTAATTCGTAGCGGGTAATGAATAAAAATGTATGGAACGTGTTCAAGCTCACTAAATTTGTTTCATTGTCATCATCGCTCTCCCAGTTCCACATATTTGTGAGCATTACTATAGCATGCTTGTTGGAGATGGGAGTACTTGGCAGAGGTCGTCGTCCCGATCAAGGCCATACTGTAGCTCAACCCGCGGATGCGAGGGGAGATTGGGTCTTTGCGTCAATTCTTGGTAAAACCGCGGTTTACTCAGAAAGGGCAGGACCGGATATAAGACGTTGAAGTAGTTATAGTGTCTGTTCAAATTAGTCACTCCTATGGTTTGGTAGGCCTAGGTAATGGGTGGGCTCAGTAGAGTGCTTCGAGATCTTGTGGCGAAATCACTTCACCTGGCTCCTGACATGCAACAAAAAGTGCGGTATCACAGTCTAAACAAACTGTCGGTGGTCAGGTACGCACTGTCAAGCGGAGTGGGCAACGGAGGTGTATCGTCAGGGAGGAGCGGAAGGACGTCTGGGGTAAGGGCGGGGTCCAGCGTAGCGTCCCAGAAATTCGGGATATCCTCCGTCAATCTGGTCAAGGTATCAAGCCCTTCGAACCTTTTGATCCAAGGATGGGGTGGCATGGCTCTGGAGTCGCTGGATGAGCCGCTCATGATCCCCCACAGCCTCGGCTGGCGTGAAGAGCGACCAGGACAAATCGACTTGGGTAGGCAGGGATTGTGCCGATACCGACGAAGTTGCTTGGAGAATTGCTTCTGCTTGTGCTGAAGTGAAAAGCAGTTAGAGTGGGAGCATGATTTACATGTATGTATATGAGCAAATGAGCGATGACAGGGCTGTATATTCACTTAGGTGACTCTGTAACTCTGATAATTGACATGCTAAGGCTGCCTGTGCTACACAGTGCAGCTTAAGCCCTTGATAGCTGCAGTTGTAGCTAAGTTGCGCGCAGCGACCGCAGTTAGGGCCCCCCCTGTCACAACGAACTTTCCCTGCGGGTCTCTGTCTGTTCTGAACTTATTTCTTTCTCTCTATGTCCCGCATGAAGAAGGCAGGTATGAGGCCCCTACGTTCACGACAAATGTCGCAGGCTATTTGAACGGACGGATGGCTCTTCAAGGAACGCTCCAGCTTCGTGGCATGGTGAGAATGGGATTTTAGGCGCTGTTCACTCGCAATTTCGATAGAGTGAGTAGTTTTGGAGTCGAGCCACCAGGCGACCGCTGGGGCATGTTGATGGTGTGGTAATGGTCGGTGATGAGGGTGTGCTCTAAAATCTGATGGCTTGCATAAGGGGATCTTTCCCAATTGCAATTGCATCTTTCATACCTAGGTCCTTGACCAGTGAAATGAATTCTTGATCTGTGAGCGTGAGAGATGACCATGTCTCGATGCTGAGTATCCTTAGATTTTTCAGCTTCTTGAGTGCGAGGATGTCTGCACCTGGCACGTCCCATTCTTGTGGAAGCCTGAGCTCAAGAATGCGAAGCATATTTAAGGAACTGATCATGGGCAAGACATTGAACTCGCTATCTTCGATTGTAAGTTCAAGACGAACGACAGATTGAATAGCGGCAGCGAGTGGAATAACTGCTTTAGACTGTAAGTGAAGCGTGAGGTGCTGAATATCCTTGAAAGGGCATTCGATATGCTCAAGGGCTTGCTTAATTGCATCATAAGTAATGTATTTCCCTAGTTCTAGCGCCACAAGGCCATCACGGGCGACAAGAAGAGTAAGTATCTGATCGCTGATATAATAGTTCATGAATGAAGGAAGCCAAATCGACATCAGAGATTTGCAATTGTTGAAAAATTGAAATAAGCGATCGGTGTCTAGTCCATGGATAGCCCAATCGATTAGAATACCGCGTAGTCGTGGGCATCGAGATTCTAAGAGGCTGAGTATGTCTTCGGTTGGATTAGCACCATAGAAGACGAAATCTTCCAAGTTTCGCTGTATATATTGACCGAGCCACAATTTACGTCCATTTTCCGGGTGGCAGAAGTCAATCGCGATACGTTTAAGCCTTGGGAACTCTAGAAAACGGAAGCGTTCATGTTGCTTCCCATCGTCTGAGCCCGCAAAATCTAGCTCGCGAACCTGACGTGCGTAGAATTGACGGCGACCTTTCTTAATAGAAGCTAATGCTGTCACAGGTGGGTACCGCCAAAGAACGCTGATGCCTTCTGCGGCCCAGGATTTGTTTACCAGTAATTGCTGATCGTAGAGAGCTGGGATCATCAATAAGGCATTCCATGACTTGACACAAAATCTCCGGTGGTAATGGATCTCGAACGGAAGAAGTCAGGTTGGATTCAACGTCCAGCAGTTTCTCTGAGTTTAGTAATTAGCAGGCCCATAGATAGGAAGCATTTAAGTCCAAACCACTGGATACGCCCTCCATGGTCGCAGATAGATCGGGGTAACTGATTGCGTCAAGCTTAGAGATCAACACAGTGTAATTGGCTGTCTATGGGAAGGTCTGATAATTCAAGCCACGGTATGTTCCAGTTAGCGATTACTGCCAAAGAACAATTCCAGTGTGTTGTACAGAATCCTCAAATCGCAAGGCAAATGCGGGGAGAGCGGTCAGCTGACAAAGAAGACCCTGGGAGTTGTATCCTTTGTTTAAGGCCAGTATCCTCGTATTTGCTATAATAGGTAAGATAATGTCTCTGAAGAGGAATATGTTGTTGCTTTAGGGCTAATAATAAACCAGCGCCCCGAAAACCCGTCCCGCAACCAAGAGCTACAAGGCAGTAGGCCACATCACCTCCAAACTCAAATTGCCATACAAGATTTATCCTACATATAAAAAGTGAGAATAAGATGCAAACTACATCCTGGATTTCCTAGGGCTTATCACAGGTTTAGGGCTGCTTGCAGGAAATCAATGCACTTTTATTGCTACCAGCACCGTAGAAACAGTGTGATCATAGGTTGAATCATCGGGTTGGATTGATTGATACCAGCAACTAAATGCCAATCGTTGACTCGCTGTTATCTGCCCTCTATCCTTCAATTATTTCTCAGCGCTCACATCCGGGTATAGATCAAACCGCCGTTGAGTGTAGACAGGAATGCCTTTCCTCGAGGTTTGAATCGTGTCGTTATCCAAATCAGCATAAACAATAGTCTCTTTATCTTCAGCCTCCACCAAGATCTCTGCACTAGGATTGGCGATCAGACTATGACCCCATGCGTGGTAAGTGGCATCCATGTCTCGAGCCGGGCTGCACAGCCCCACATACACCTGGTTATCCACGGCACGAGCGCGCGCCAACAGCGACCAGTGCAGCGGGCCTGTAGTCGTGTTGAAAGCGCCCGGGTATATCAGCGCAAAAGCACCCTTCCGCGCAGCAATCATGGCCGCTTCGGGGAAACGGATATCATAGCAGATGGCGAGACTGATCTTTCCATACTCCGGTAGATCGACAACCGTCAACTGGTTCCCCGGTGACAGGACCTCGCTCTCCTTGAAAGTGATCTTGCCCGGGATATCGATGTCAAACAGATGAGTCTTGCGATGGGTTCCGATTAATGAGCCCGTGGGGGAGAAAACAAGGGAGGTGTTGTAGTATTTCTTCGTTGCGGGTTCTAGTTCGGGGATGCTACCTCCCACCAAATAGGCCTTGGCTTCTGCGGCGATAGCCGAAAGGGCATGGTAGGAGGGGGATTGTTCCTCAGTGGGAGGCGACGGGAGAAGAATTTCGGCGTATTTGGGGAAGTATTGGGTTCCGTACGGCGAATTGAAGCATTCCGGGAGAACGATGAGCTTCGCTCCGGCCTGTGCTGCCTCGAGAACCTTAGTCCGAGCGTGGGCCAAATTGACGGCTTTGTCCGCGCCTGTAGTCAGATTCGCTAGTTAGTATGGTTCCAGATGGTGGGGGAGGGGGCTACTCTAATGAGGGTCGGTCGTATGGGACAAAACAAGGTAAGACATACCGGATGCCAGCTGCACCAGGGCTAATTTCAACGGCTGTTTCAATAGAGCGGCCATAGTTATTGGGGGCGACGAGAAATGAGATGCGACCAGAATGGGGAAGAATGTTGAAGAGGAAGTCTGTGCCTCCTGCGGGGGGGTGTATACTTTAGTTCTTAGGGTGTAGATAGTGTCGGCGTTGGAGACGGTTGGAGTAATTCGTGGAGTCCGAGAAAAAGGACCCGTCACTCATCGGCGACGGCATCCAACTCCGGCCCCTAATTTTGCTTACTCCCGCAGTCTTCAATGTCACATAGTTTCCCGTATTGACCTCTCTGTGTATAGCTAGAAGAAAATGATATGTAGTTAACTTTATCACAATCTTTATACATTATTGATTTGTCACAATTCCATCGCACTGCCGAAGTTCATTACTCTGACAGAGTTGAACCTGTTCTTCAAGATTGATGATGTACACCAAAAGGAAAGATGCATTAGTGTTTCATACTACAACAATTCACTCGGATATGGCCGTATTTAGCCGAGTAATCCCGTGAAGTAGGACTGGGTATTATTGCAGGAGTCAGTGTCGCATATTCAGCCCAAGGCAAGAATTAATTAACTGGGGGACTGCAAAAGATGCAAATGGATCGATCAATTAATTTGCAGGATCACGTGTGACGAGTCTGGCCGCAGTCCATTTAGTGAAGTTAATAACCAGAAACAAACCCCTGAGAAAGAACGCACTGATATTCTGTTGGCTCTTCCAGAGAATACGACACGAATAGGGGATACGACTCATTTCAGCTTCTCTTCCTTTTTTTAATACTTCCTTTCTCCTACTTCTAACCTCTCCACACATCATGACAATCCTACTTATTTCACTCCTTTCTCGATTCCGGTCAACGGTCCTCAACGGCGGCTCGACAGCCAATTGAAAGCAACCCAAACGGCCTTTCCGCGCGGAACGTTAAGAACATTCCCCACGAACTGTTCCATTCGATTTGCCCCCCAGTGGTTCGGTGGTTCCTGTTCAGGAGCGAGGGCTAAAAAAATTAAAAATTAAAAAGGAAAAATTGGCAGATTGGCCACCGGCACTAGTCGCCTTATATCTGACCACAGACGCGCTTTTCTTCGGAGCCTTTTTACACTCCAGACCATATGTTCCCGTCAACGTGGTATTGATATACTTATACTTACCCTGCGGCCTGCCATCACCCAAGGCTACAACATTGACCGTTGGGTTATAAGGAATCAAAAAACCACTTGTCACGGTGTACAATTTTTTCTTGGTTTAATATATCCTCGCTTGACGCCATTCGAGTCGGATTTGTGCAAATAATACAAGATGTTCGAGGACTTCTCTTTCTCGTCGCCCTCATCCACTAGGCCACCCCGCCTTGCCTTCGATGGCGACGACAAACTCATGGTCGATTCTGACAGCAGTCTGATTTCCCCACTATCATCGCGCTGCCCTTCCCCTCGTTCTAGGACGACACACCGGATCCCCAGGCCTTTGCCTCGCTCGCGATCCTCCCACTTCCGTTCCGCTCAACCCCCCACCTCCGTTCCCTTATCCGCCTACGAACAACACCACAAGCGTCTCTCGATCAGTACATTGACACGAAAACTGCATGAACACACAATTCAGAGCGCAAACCATGAGGCCCGGTTTGACAGACCCGCGACACCAACATCGCCCCAGTCCATCGACATGGCCACCCGCTTCCCGGGATACTTCCTGACGCCTCCGGACACAGACCAAGACGATGAGGGTCTCTGCGATTCTTCGTCGCTCACCTCTCCCTCTCTCTCTCCACAGCCCCAGTCCCCTTTCTTAAGCCCAACATCTGTTCCGTTAGTGTCGTCGGAGCCCTTCCATCAGAATGCGGACCTCGATCCTCTATCCAACGGCGGCATCCAGGATAGCTGGAACATACGTGCGCAGCGTCAGAACATCTCCCGTCTCCAATGCAACCATTCGGAGATAGAAGCCATTCGTCATGCTCTCTTCTCCGAGGATCAGAAGTCCAACGCCTTCGACCCAGACGCCTGCCACCCCAGCTCTATTCCTCCGCAGAAGTCTCCCCGCCGGAGAGCTGCCACGCTTCAACGGAACCGGTTCAGACCTCAATTGGGCCCCAGCCTTTTGGACCCGCCTACCACCGATTCAAAGGGCCGGAGAATGAGCAGCTCTGTGGCAGTACAGGCGTCTCGCATCGAGAAAAGCTACCCTTCATCATCCTCTCGGGATTTTAGAAAGAAGAGTGAGCAGGGGCTCAGGCGGAAGAGCCTTGTCAGTGCTGCTTTGGCATCGATGGCCGAAAAAGACTGCTAAGTTCTCTCTTCTCCCATGTTTCGGTCTTGTCTTCAGCCTTGTCAGTGCTGCTTTGGCATCGATGGCCGAAAAAGACTGCTAAGTTCTCTCTTCTCCCATGTTTCGGTCTTGTCTTCAGCCTTGTCTTCTTTTCGGATGGATATATTTTACCATTCTTTTCTTCTTGACGTCTTCGAACTTTCTTGTACATATTGTAGGTAGATACCCAGATTGTATGATTATCGGTTGGTTAATATCGGCGGCGGCACGGAGGCAAGGGTAATTGTTATGCGGAATATGTTATATGGGGGTGCATGGTTCGTTTCGTTTTAAGTATGCATATGAAATATCTACGGCATAGCCGAATCAATATCAACCTGGCATCCCACGTTTTACTTTAATTCACACTGCGTTGTCTTTCGGTAGAAGTGAAATTCGCGGTACGGGCGCATCTATTTGGCGAAAGCGCCCCCGTTCCCATTTGGCATCGTCGCGCGTGCTCTGAAAGACCCTTTAACCCAATCCTCTCCTCGCCAACAGTTCTAGAATGAAATTGAAGCACAAAGAGCAAAAATGAAGAGATCGTCAGCGAGAGGATTCGAACCTCTGCACGCGAACGTATTACATTTCGAGTGTAACGCCTTAACCACTCGGCCACACTGACTTCTTAGATTTGAATAGTACTTGATAGGCGTATAAGACCCAGGGAGTTAGCGAGCTATCCCTAGCCGCAGAGTTCCTAGGGTTACTATTAAATATCAATCTACCTAAAGTTCCTATTTCAAATACTTCCGCAGGTACAAAATATACTCAGGCAATCTGTACACTTTTCTTACCGTCAGACAATCAACTGCTAGACTATAAAAGGCGTCTAGACTGTACTGGATAGGTAAGGAAAACCAGCTCTCGCTAATATAAATAGACAAACGAAGAGGCAAAAGAATGCTATACAACTCACCCCCTAGAGGTCAACACCTGAAGCTCACACTCAACCTCTCTGCCCCTACCGGCTTCCGAATCACCGGCTATGCCGTACAGCCTCATAGTCATGTTCCACTACAGTTGATGGTTCAAGCCTTCTCATTGCCTGATTCGGTAACCCAGTTCACCTGACCTGGTCCACTACTTCTGCATGCATTTCTTCTTCACCAAGTTCAGTATCCTAGTCCGCGTTGTTATCTTGTTCTTGCGTCGAGCTAGTTGCCACAGGGTCCACCATTTGAAACTGCGGCAGTAGACCATAGCGAAAGCGTTCACCTTGCTTAGCGTTACCGTGGACGTTTCATGAAGTTTTGATCTACTATTTTATTGTATCACTGTAATAGATGAAGTCTACTACGATATCACTAACCAAAAACACAAAAGTTACCAATTCTGGAAATTGATATACTTAGGTAGTGTGGAAAATGGAGTAGTAGAAGAAAAAAAAGAAGAGCCGTCAGCGAGAGGATTCGAACCTCTGCACGCGAACGTATTACATTTCGAGTGTAACGCCTTAACCACTCGGCCACACTGACTGATTTGATAAGTTTTGTGCTGAACTAAGTTATATATGAAAACATATTTGATATCACGAAGAATATCATGGCAGTTTATGTTTTGGCTATGTTCTATGTATCCTCTTTTGACTTTATATTGAATGTCTACGAGTACGCACATACACACCTAGCACCTTGCGTATAGCAAGACCCACAATTTCGTGGTCAAAGGGGCCACACTATCATTGCTTCTCCATCGTCAACCCGACTCACTTTGTATACCCCAAGGTCTTAAAAAATGGTATAACTTAGAATAAAAAGAGGAGCTTTAAAAAGGGAGGGGGGGAAGAAAAATAAAAGGAGGGAAACTAAATGGAATAGAAGATAGGAAAATATAGAAAAGATAAAAGCTGTGCTTCTCAGAAGCACAAGTCAGCCCGGGTAGCCAGCAAGAAACAGGCATAGACAAGAGCAGCCGGTCACAGCAATGATCATCAGTCGTCAAGTGAATAACACCACCACATAGCAAAGGTAGGAGTTGATTAAAATAACTAAAACAGTACTACTTCACCTACCTTCCGGGAAAGAATCGTTTCTTGTGGAATAGCCCGCAGAGTTTCCCGAAAGGCCCCTTACGCTTCTTGCGACTAGTGTTTGATCTTCGGGTAGGTCTGCGATGGACGCGGATCTCAGTATTTGGAGTCATCTCTTGAACCGTAGGGATATAGGGGTGGCTGCTAGTTGGATCTCTGCCAACGTCGTATTGCCAGAGGGCGTCGTGGAGAATCATTGGTTGGCTGTCTTCATAGACTGGAGACCCTGGCTCGCCTAGGTCACTTTCATTAGACAGGCTGGTGCATGGCCTTGGCCTGGAGTCTAGGTATTGAGACATGTTGAGGTCGGTTTCCTCGAGTAGCTCGTTGATGGAGGGCATTGGGTGATGGTAGCCTTGCGTGTCGCCTATGTCAAGATGGGTCCTTTGGCCCTCTTCTTCGAGAGCTTGGGTTTGTGTCGCTGAATTATAGGACCACGGGTCCTCTTCTATGATCACGGTGTCTTCGGTGATGGTCGAAATGTAGGAGTCTCTATTGCGGCCAGTGGAATAGCTGTCGACATCCTCGATATAGGAGACGATGCGAGAAAAATGGAGTGATTCATGGGGATTAAGGATTTCGAATGACGTTCCGTGATGAATGACGGTTGCTGTGGGCTTCTTGACATTGAGTAACATCGAGTCGGAGTAGGTTTTTGTATGTCTGCGGATGGACACCGGTGGTTCAGGACCGGAATGTGGAACTGGTTTGAGGTCTGGATCGGGATATCTCTCAAGTCTATCTCGGAATGTATCCTGTATGACTCTGGTTAGCTACAAAGATAACCGTACTTCGATATAAGCGAGTTGCGGCTTACCAGGATCTTATTAGGGTTTTGTTTGAGATAAGCGTACTCTGAGTTCATATCTACTGAGCAGGGGGTCCCTGGAGCTAAATTCGCAAGTAAGCACGGGTCTATTGGAGATATGTAGCGGCAATATCTCATACAGAGGAACCCATCCAGACTCTCAGGGTGCTCACTTAGAGCACAAGGTGAATGCGACGGAGACAATGGCGGCGGGCTTGATGCCACCGATGAGGCGGAGAACGGATAATCAAAGATGTTGTCCAAGGACATTTGCGACTGGTTTAAGTTTAGCGCAGCATTCTTTCGCCTCAATGTCTTGCTGTCGGGTCTTTCGACGGTAGCCGAGTCGTAGCTCGACATATATTGGCGGTAATCATGCAGAGAACGAGTTCCTGCTTTACACATGGCGTTCAAAGATGTCGATTGTCGAGAGTGATCAAGCTCCCGAGTTGGAGATAATGGTAATGGAGACAATCTCGCTATTGTTGGGGCCATGGCATCCATGCGGTGAAGATGGAGAGGGCCATTGCCGCCGTTTGGATCTCTCATACTGCCGCTTATGGGGTCCATAGTCTAAATTCAATAGTCGGTTGTCTTTGTTGACCTGTATAAAAAGAAGAAAAAAAAAAGCCGGCATGTCCCGTTCTGTGCTGATGCATTGAGAGGCTGTCTTTGGCTAAACCTCCGGCGTAGGGTATCTCAATCCGTATTTGAAAATGATGATATCAGCATAGTTTTTCAGTCCGACGGAGAGAAGGGCCTGGATCGAACCCAGGGAAATTCAGTGGAGTCTATTTATTGATAGATGGGACGAGACCGTATGTGGAGTAAAGCCAGGTACTGAGAGAGGGGAACAATAGATACGCAGGAAACACCCGCCTTGAAGAAAGACACAAAAACAAATAAGACGAGAACGATGGAAAACAAAGAGTGCAAATAAAAAGAAAAGAAAAAACTAAGAAAAGAAAAAGAAAGCACAAAAAGAGACCGACTTGAAGTGCGAACCTCTTTAAGTCACATTGCCAAGTCAAGCAGTTGACGTGCAGTTGGTGGAGCCAATCATGAGCATCGAGACATCAATGATGATGACCAGTCCAGTTGAGCATCGTCATGGCCATCTTCACCATTCACTGCCTCTTTTCTGGTTGGGCATCAGCTAACGTGGCCCAATCTCGGGAGATGCAGAGCGTCCCTCCAGCCTCAGTAGTGTCACTTTGCTCCTGGAGGTTGCAGGGACTTTTTAGAGTGGATAGCCGGTAAGTGGTTCAGATCATGAAGATCTTTGTTTCAGTTTGCGACCCTCCATCTAGCGTCTGGAGCTAATGATGAGCCTTGTGGACAGGGAACCACTCCCATTTGTTCGCAGAGCTGACACCAACAGTCCAATCAACATTCAACTCCCATTAGAGTTGCTCCTAGATTAAAAAAAATAAAAGCTACCCAGTTGTATACATCCACGCCTTTCCTTCCAATGTGGCAATGGTCATCTGGTGATTTTGTTTTTTACTTTTTCTCTTCTCTTATTCTTGTCCTATTGTAATTTTTTTCCCCTATTTTTCTCTTTCTACATGAATGCTGCTTTATTATGTTTTCTCGCTCCCATTCAGCCTTGTTGCATGCCTTCCCTTCCATTTATCATGTCGTCGTCCGTTTTGTATCACCTTAAGAGTAACAAATCGGGGGAAGAAGGGGGATACAGTGTACAAAGACCACAGAAAAAAGAAAACATGGCATGATGTAGGCGTGTCCACATTGCAGCCCTGTTCTGCACATGTAGTCCTACATTCCTGTCCGCCCCGATCAACATTGCAGTAGTGTAGCAAGATGTTGTCATGCCATGTTTTAATGGTGATACCATGGAAGAGTTCCAACCCCCTGTCTTCCCAGTGCAAAGGAGAAAATAGAGAGGCATAAAGAGAGAGAATGAGGGTGGGAAAGGGAATAACGCGAGGGATTAACATACAAATTATCATATTCCGTTCTAGATCATTTGGCCGGTCTTCATATTGTGTCACTTAGATAGACTCAACCAGAATCGCCATAAGATCACAAAACTGTTTGCTGGGGAAAAGAAAGAATACTCCGAGCCAAACACCAGTCATGCTTAGATTTCAACTCCTAGAAAAAAGCAAAAGTGTATCAGGGGTAACTATGGGAATCAAGATAGCATCGTTATATCATCATCATGAGCCAATACGCAATGTCCTGACGGCTAACTAGATCTCAGGTACCTGCCTGTGCGTCGGTCTGCTCAATTATGTACCAAGGTTACTACTCTGAGCAACCTCATATCGGAGGAAAGAATGTCGCAATAAAAGCATTGAATCAAAGAAAATAGGCACTCGTATCAGCAACCAAAGAGAGAGAATTGGTGAAAGTTAACCATCAGCAAGAATCTGTGAGCAAAATGTTGAACGAACTCTAGTGGCGTTTATATTTCTAGGGGGTAGAAGTCAACGCATGCTCGACAAGACAAAGGAAGGGGGTGAAGAAATGACTTACATCTTCCATTTTTCGTCTGTTGCTTGGATCCAACGTGTTGCCGGCTCCCAAAAGCGTCTGCCCAACGGCTTTGGATACTCCGATGGCAGGGCGAAGAATAACCGTTGGAGCACGCTTCCAGACAACCTTTGCAGCTGCCTTCGCACTCCCACTCTCAACAACTTCACCAGGGACAGCAACAATGGCATCACGGGTCAGGAGCAGGTCGCGCTCCAATCCCCTGAACGCTCCCCGAAGGCCTTGGAAAACCCCAACCGGTTGATCTGCATAGGGGGAGATCTTGTTTGCCTCTTCTTCATCAAATTGATCTTCCTCCGTGCTAGCCAACTGTGCATTGGGGGTGGTCAGTAGATCTTCTGCGCCCTGCAGTACAGTTTGGGTACCAATGGCGAGTTTAGCACCGAGCTTCACGAGCTCGTTGGATGTGGTTTTGGCAAATGCGAGCGCCCCCTTTTGGATACTCCGTACAATGCGGCCATCCTTGCGATACTCGCGCATGGGAACCACCACTAGGTCCTTTACCCCTCCCCCCACATTGACCAGGGATCTGATCGGAGCGAGACCAGCGAGGACACCTGGTAGCTGATTGCTCTTGATATCTGGCATCCATATATCATTGAGGGTCTGACCAAGCTTGTCAAATCCGGACACTCCGTATATGATGACATGCCGCATGATCATGTCGGCGCCGTCTAGGACGAAGAAATTCATGAACTCGGTGGTGCGTCCAGACCTGAGGCCCGTATAATCGACTCGCTTGGGCTTGAAATCGAGTTTCACCGGTGTGGCATTGATTTCAACTCTCTGTAGAAATGGAATATCCCCCGGAGTACTAGGAGCGGGAGCCGAATCATCCCTAAATTCGAAGAAACGACTCAGAAACTCAAGGGCGTCTTGATCAACGTGTAGCCTTAGAGGAAGTATAGTGGCCTATCATATTGTTAGGAAACTTACAGGTTGTCGGTTTGTGAGGTCTTCCGGTTTTTACTTACCTTCAGAACTATCTCAGACGCGGCGAGTTCAGGCACCGGCCTTACGGTCAGTATTTCTAGATGTACCATACTAGTTCCACTTTCTTTTTCACCAGCTTCATGCATATAGGTGGCGAATTTCTTCCATGTCGAAGTAGGCACATGGTCGAATATCTCCAAATCATTAATGCGAACGTCTAAGGAGCTTTGTGTTTCTCCAGAGTTGGGGGGGAAGACGACGAGGTCTGCGCATACACCTTTTAGTTCGAAAGTCATTTTGTGATATTTGCTTCGATATAACCGAAGCTTCTTCCTGGAAGAAGGTGACTGGTTTTGTCGAACCGTAGCTCCTGTGACTGTGGTTGTAGTCGCATAGCTTCCAGTCTCACTGACAAGATCATCGATGTTGCGATTGATGTCGTTGCGAAGGTCCCGCGGATCCTTGTTAGCAGGAATGCCTATATATATCGAGTTGAACAGACAGTCGCCGATGACAGACTCCTCATCCTCGTCGAAACTCGGAGAGGCTCGACTGGCCCTAGCACGCCTGTCCGTAGCCTTTCTCTCCACGTCTTTGACGGCTTTTGATATTGTATCTCTTGTCCGCTGCCAGTCGTAGCCGTCGAAGAGATTCCAGATAACGTGGGCATCACGGATTCTGACTCGCAGAGGGCTCTTCTGGAGTTTCGCGTCGTCCGAGAGGCCATAGGTGTTCTCGGTAGAATCCCATCTATGCGCCGTACCCCCAACAGCTGACTGTTCTGCAAAATGATCATCACGAAACTCGAGGTCGGAGACACTGGATGATACGTAGTACTGCGAGTGGAAGCTATCGAGAAGCTCATTTGACCCTGAGGCCGCCATATCCTCGTGCAGAGGTTGGGTTTCAGAGATTGGCTTCGCCGGGTAAAAGTCACTTACGTACTCGATCTCGTCCTCGATAGGACCATCTTTGCTCTGGAATGTTTGAGAAGAATCACTGGTTCCCGCAGAGGCCTCTTCAGGGCTCAAGCTTGAATCTAGAGCAAATGCATCACCGGAAAATGACGCTAGCATGTCTTGAATTGGAAGAACTTCAGTGCGATACTTTTTCGTCACACTTGGAGGGGTAGGGGGCTGCAGCCCATTCACTATGCTTAACAGGGTTTGCGTTGAGTCGGCACATGTTTCAAGTATAAGCAAGTCATCCCTGAGTTCCACATCCAATGAATTTGTCCCGTCTTCGCTCAGGCTCATTGATTTTACAGTGGCTGTTGCTGACGATATCGACGAAACGGGAACAAAGCCCATGTCAATGAGGGATTGGACTTGACTACTCTGCGGAGCGGCTGGGAGCCTTCGTAGATTGTCTGTTTTCCCCATATTTTGCACATCGTCTATAATCATAATGGATGCCTTGCGAAGATCCAATGTGGCTTCAGAGGCTGTTTCATCGTGCATGAGGCCTGAGAAATTTGCGGTTGTGAGCACGACAAGGCCCTTTGCCGCCGAACCACGAGGATTAAGACCAAGAACGCAGTCTCGCAGCGCTAATGCCAATCTAGTAGGCCGTGCAGGAGCCTTGGGGCTACCCGACTTCGATGCCGATGGAGAATTCTTTGAAGGGTGTAGCTCCGCCAAATTAGATAGGGACTGTGCCATATTCGCAGCAATATCACCAGTTGTTATATTATCATTGAGGCCGAGAAAGGCAATTGCTGCTGGTACTGTGTATTCCGCGCGTAGGTTATGTATCTTGACCTTGATAGTAGGTTCCATTTCATCGGCGATGAAACGCGCCATGAGCATTGGGTGCGGATTTTGTCCTGAGCTTTGCTCAACGCTCAATGGCGACGCTTCCCCCAAAAGCTCTTCGGTTCCATTCCTGACGACATTGGCTGACCCAACCTGAGCAGCTACAAGCGAAGGAATGCTAATATACGCTGCTTCGGCATTTCTTAGACGTGCCGTTAAATCTCCAACCATTCCTCCAACGTGTACCTGTGTTTCGAAGTCCCGGATGAGATTCAAAGTCAACATCCCAGGTCGGTCGTCTTCAGGCAGGTATTTCGCAACATTTGACAACCTGCTTAACTCGTCCCCGAGCTGCGAAAGTGAATCTAAGTCGGTGGTACGCAAAACCACAACCTTTGCGCCAGCGACTGTAGTACGAAGTACAGAACCTTGACGTCGCTGTCGGAAAAGCGTATCCAGCATTATGTCATCATCCTCATCATATTTATCTTTAGATGGTGTGATCAGCGACAGTAGACGGTCTAAATCGACCTCTTTCGGGGAGTAGAGGAACTCCACTCGTATGTTGCTCAAATTGACTTTTGCAGGTGCATCTTTAGATTCACCGAGAGGTAACGGCCCGCTAATTTTCGCTTTATCGATTTGGACAGCCACGCCTTCAAATCTACTGACAACTTTGACCGCTGTTGTTCTTAGCTTGAGATAATGAGATTCTCCAACAACATTGAGCGCAATCCCGCCGACCCGTGCATTCACTTTCCACGGCACAGAGTCATTCTGAGAGAACTTTTCAGGCGAAGGCGTTGCTTCGAAATGCACCCCACGAGGACGCTTTGGGAGGTCCTTCTTCGATCCTCTTATGCCCGAGATGGACGAGATAGAGCTCCCAAGCTCTAAGATAGTGCTTAGGCCACCGATCCAACCCACAACCTCCTCCAAACGCTGTATATTGAGGCTGAGCTGGATGGGGAGCGTTGTGACGTGGATCCTCGACGAATCCGATGACCTGCTCAAAGAGAGCGAAATATCTCCGTGCATGGGTGACAAAACATCTCTTGTGGATTCCCTCATCTTCAAGTCTTCATTGAATGAAATGAGATCCTCCGAAGCGAACCCCAGAGTGAAATTGCTTACATCCAAGCGGAACTTGGTTTGGTCATTGATCGCTGAGAAATGGGCCTTCATGCCAGATGCCGTGGTTTGCAAAACGATGTCCTCGTGCAACAAGCCGAAGAATGTTGGAAAATATAATCGAGACTCCCCAGAGGGGTAAGCGTGCCCTGGAACATGTTCAACAAATTTGATAGAAAACTTATTTAAGGCCAGGCTGAAAGTTTGCTGGTTCTGTGCTTCATTTTCTGAATGGAGTTTCTTCGGAGGCACTCCGCCGCCATGGCCGAAAGCCTGGACAATTCTCTGACCAACTTTGGTGACAAGCCACCCTATAGCAATATCGAATTGCACATCCGCGGAAAATATCTCGACAGCTACCTCGCCATGTTCGCTACTGGGACCAGCGTCATGCTCAGCCTCCTCCGGATAGCGTAGGGTTCTGGGATCAACACTTCCACGTGTAACAGGCGGGTCATTAGAGTCACTACGGAGACCTGAAAAGGTGTGGGTTCTGGAAGCTAGCAAATCATCATCAACTGCAGAATCCTGCAAGTGTGCAGTTGAATCCTTGAGGCTGTCACTTGGCATTCCCTGGCGAGATATGGAGGGTGATTTCCTCAGCGGTTTCTCTTCCTGGTTAACCGAGGGCATCCATACTAGAATTTTATCAATACTGACAAACCTCTTCGCTATGTCTGTGGGTCTGTTCAATCCTGGTGATGTGTTAATATAATCTTTATCGGTCGTTCCGGATCGTGAATTCTGGAGATCATTGATGGAGCGCCCTTGTGACAAGTACGTTCCTGTCTGGGCTGTAAGCTTAGGGGTAGTCATTGCCTCATCCTGTTCATCGTAGCCCGCCTGCTCCACTGCCCTAAAGCTTTCAGGAGCCTCTGTATCCCTCACAAAAGTAGACTCAGGCAAATCCCAAGCACCAGGCATGTTAGGCATGAAACTCGTCGATGTCGAACCTTGGCTCATTGCACTCATATACATGCTCTGCGCTTCTTCGTTGGAGAACAGTTTGGACTCAGATAGTACACCATCATCAAGAGATTCAGGAACCGAGCCTACACTGGCCGGTTCAGGCGAAGGCGGGCAGACATGAGGCAGGTGTGGATTATATCCAAGATGGACATCCTGTTGCAGGTGCAATCCGGATGAGGCGGACTTGCCAATGCCCGCAGAAGCGTCCAGAGAACGCTGATGGCTAGGAGATCTTGCGACTTCCAGCTCCAGCCGACCGCCGAGGGGTATTAAGGCTTCCTGTGGATGATTGTCTTCGGCTATAGGTCCACTCAATTGTGGTCCTGGACTCAGAGGACGTGGGGTGTCCCCGCTGCCCGGAAGAAGCTGATTGTCCCTAGCTTGTGAAGTATCTAGAGCCTCGGGGTCATCATCTTGGAACTGGAAATTGATGACTGAGTCAAGATAAGAGGGATTGTCCAACAGTTTTTCATCATCCTGGAATTGTTGAGAATCTTCAAGAGAGCCATAACTTCTATTCTCCTCCGTATCAGCGTCCGAGAATCGACCATCATAGGTATAAACAGACTCCTCCAGTACGGGCGTATGCTGCTCTCTAGTCTCGGGTAACATAAGATCCTGAGGCGGCTCGAAAATGGTCGACCTTGTCATGGCCAAACCCAAACTGGATTCTGACGAGGTCTCAGGCGAAGGCGAGGGAACTCTGCTTGGAGGCTGACTTGATCTCGGTTGTACCGGGGTGGACGGAGAAACAGGATCAGAGAAACGAGAGTAATTTGAGAAAACTACCGGCTCGGATACCAAAGCAAGATTGGTATCAGACAAAGAAACTAATCGTTTCCCTTTGGACGAGGAGGCTTCATCTGGTTCGGAAGGGGCAGACACTGGACCCACGCTGACCTGACGCACGCTTAATAGCCCCGTTATTAAGTCAGGTATTTCCTCCGGATGCCTCTTCGATGATCCTTCTTGCTTCGTCTCTACGTCCATGCGTATGGAAATATCATCTATTTGAACCTGGAGTCGGTCCACGACGCCCTTCAGAAATGCAGCGATGAAACTGGGCAACGATACAGTTTCATTGCCCAGGCCAAGCTCCTCTTCATCATCGCTCAGTGACGTCGACGTACGCTGTAGGACCTGAGACTGTGAGCAAATAGCAGCCTGAAGTTCTTCCTTTTTCTCTTTCGGCTCGGCTTGAAGGAACGATTCCGCGAGGTCGGTCGGGTTGGGAAGAATTGGTTCGTCTCCGGAGCCATGGCTGTTTGTGTCTGAAGCCCTCTGACCCGCTGTTATATCATGCGTTTCAGTACGATATGGCTCCTCCAACGGCAGCCGTAAATGTACATCGATTCCGCTGGCTTCACATATTATGCCGCTGCTGTAGATATCGGCGGGGACCGTGAGCTTCAGGAACCGAACACGAGCACTAAGCAGCTCGCTAGACGGGGGCAGATGAAGAAGTGTGGCTAATTTCTAGTCGAAGAGCAATAGACATTAATTAGCACATGGCCACTAGAAGCGTTGAGGTGCTCGGCCCGGCACTTAGCCAAGGATTATCATGGTTCACTCACCTCGAGCCTTAACCCTATATCCCGTAGCTCAACAGTACTACGTTGTCCCCAGCGTATACCCAGACTATCAAGGTCTAGTGCTTCAGTGTCGACAAGCTCTAGACGAGACAAAGCGTATCTGAGCAAGCGTTTTTGAAAGAACGAGGGCAAGAAGTAGGCCATTTTGGTGGGAGAGGGAGCCGACCGGGGCTCATTTAAAGATCGCAGGTGTCATCGGGTAGGTATCATAATAGTAGGAAGAAAGATGGATGGGATGTGTTGTAAAGCTAGAGCTTGGACAATCCCTTTCCCCAAGGGGATAAACAGATGCGGAGGGTTGTTGGGTAAAGTACTGGTTAGGATGACGTTTGGGGAAACCAGCGCTAGTTTAGTACCAGTAATTAGATAGTGAGGGTCGGATCAACCGCCGCAAGTCAGGCGGAACGAATCATCATTCGGAGTTGGACGAAGAACCCAAAATTAAGCCATGTCGTGACAACTCATACATACATCGAGGCGACTCTATGTCATGGTAGTGGATGGTATTGAGCTGTCAAGGCTCTCTCTCGTTTTCTCTCGGGGGTGAAAAAGTGTTCAGATCAAGCTCCAGGAGCCCAAGTACCTAGGTATGGAACCCGTGGCAACCCGACGACAGAGCTGCCTATTTAAGGTATAGTCTGCGCGTGACGGATGATCCGGATCTTCTTCAATCACGGGCTCTCATGAATCAGTTGCACTGTAGATCGTCCTTTGAATCCCCTGGACTACTACTACAACAACAACTAAGTTTTTACATCTAGGGAGTAGATGTGCCAATATTCTACTCATCGCATCATTCATCACCTTCCACGTGACCGAATATTCAACGATCTTCTGTATTCTGTACTTAGTGCGTATCATGAGTAAGTTCTCTCCATTCAGTCTCCACTCTGGGTAATTGTATATACTTCAATTCAATCATGAGCAATGTTAAGATAAGCCTTTTTTCTTCTCCTTTCTCTCCCTGCTTAGAACACAAGAGGTCGGACTCAATTATACATTAGTAGCTATGGGTTACTAAGAATATCGCACCTTGTATTATACATCATGAGCCAAAGAATTATCCGTTTCCGCAAATTCCAACGTTATCCACTCGCAGAATTTCTCGAAGCTAGTATACCATTCCCGCAAACGGGCAGCTTTTGTCCCTTCCCCCAAAATCCCTTCCTGAATATCGGATAGCCATTCGGTTGTCGACTGGTCTTCGTAGCAGCTCCACCGAATTGAATTCTCCACCATCATCGCAAGACCCGGAAGTTCCAGGTTATCAGGGCCCTGAAGTGCGTGCCAAAATCCAGCAGTTAGCCCATTTATTCCATGCTCGGAGATTCTCGGCGGATCGTTGCAAAGAGAGACAGGGACACCTCGTGATAAGAGAACAGGATGCGAATAAGTCGGGAGGGAGGTTGTAGGCCCGATGACTCCGTTCAAAACTGGGCAGGTTTCGACTAGAATCTTTTGCTCTTTGACTAATTCAAGGAGCAAAGGACGCTTATAGAGTGAACCCCCCTGGCCTATCCTCCTCGTCCCCAGTAGGATCGCATCAAACAGCTCGTGATCGGCCTGTTCGCCATTACCTAGGTGATCTCCGGCGTGGAAGACGAATGGGATATCTACCCCTTCTTCAGCGCATAGTTTGCGAAACCAGAAAAGTATGGGTACGAGGTCGACAAGGGATCTAGCATTGTCTTCTTGTCCTACCACGTCGAACCCACAGATCACCTCCGGAAAGTTTTGTTTCGCCATGATACATTGTATCATCTTATCAGAGATCTCTCTGTTAGACAACGTGCGCGAGGTCGTCCAGATGATGCGAGCTCCATGAAATGTATGCCCTTCTTCCGTGCTCTTAAAATGCTGAAGTTCCTCTTGGAATGCACGGCACCATCCAGAATAGTCCTCTTCAGGTGCATCACTCCCTTCCCGTCTGTATGGGAATGTAAAATTGTGTCTGATTTCCACGTAGTTTATACCGTCAGCAGCAAGCTGCGAAAAAATCCAACGAAGGCATGAACGGAAAATAGGCTCATAGCTCAGAAGGGAATTAACGATGGCTGATAGACTCTTGTACGTATTGTATGGATGCTCCGATTTGAAGTTACATCGGTTCTTCAACCAGACACGGAACCCGGCTTCTCCGCCATCTGGAAATGATGAAGCTGCCTTCTGTAAACTGATTAAGCTTGAGGGTTTGTAGCTGGCCTCCCACAATACCCGCTCGTCCTCCCTGTTTTGTGTCCGAGGCGAGTATTGAAAGTAGAAAAGTCCTTCTTTATAGTCGCTTTGGGTGATCAAAGGCTTGGGAGCGTATACGTGGATGCCCGATGTTCTAAAGACCTCCTCAGTGAGGAAGTCGTCATCGAACATGGTCTCCATGTGTGCATGTAACAGTGGCCCCTTGGGCATCTTCTGTAAGATCTTCCATAGAAAGGTTTTCTGCACCTGTTCCCTGATTAGGTGGGACATGTGACTAGGATGATGGATCTGGTCATCTCCGTCATTCAGCCCTATGATTGTCAAATCCCGGGCGCGAACCTTGGAGACGATCTCGCATGCTCTCGCGGCCACTGGCGACAAAGATTTGCGAAGGTTGGTGTCTGAATCAAGACTTTCCATTAGTAATCAGATCGACGTGATTATCCAACAGTTGAGGGATCTGACCATAGCGCTGCTTTTGTTCCTCCAATATGAGGGAGGTACGGCCCTTTAGGTACTGTTGGATGAAAGGATCGTCGACCTGAGGTATCCCTTCTTCTAGCTCCCATTCGGTATCACTCGAGCCCATGATGAAACCTATAGCTTGGCTGAAGAGAAGCTATTATCGCGGAAGGTAGATCTGGAGGTAGAAACGGATGATCTATGGCAGGGGAGGGGTTCCCGTTTGAGGAATAGTGGGCCATGTTTGTTTGCGGTACAACCTAACTTTATCCGAATCACCGACTTAAGTATTCTAGCAGTACGGAGTAAGGTAACTCTGTGCCGAGTAGTCCACCAAAAGTAAGAATCTACCCATTGATTATGATCAACCTCACACACACTCTCTCCGACAATAAAACACTCAAGACATTTGGTCCACTAATTCAATGAGAGATTTCAAAACATAATAATGACGGACGATAGACGGAGAGGTCCGAAGAGTGAATTGCCGATGTAACCTAACAATGCAATGTGCAAGCGGGCAATGAACCAACCCCAAGGCGGGAGAAACCTTATGCTACTCTTAGATCACAGATGGTACGGAGTAGATTGCTAAGGAACTAGACGATCACAATTGGTGGAATACCCCGGATCATCACTATGATAACTACATCTGTATAAAGACCAAAATCTGACGGGCTGCTGGAGAGGCCAACTAGGACCGTACTATTCGGTATCGCAGGGACATCAATGCGACCCTAAACCAGGGGATAATCGTCGTCTTGGCACGTCTGCAAGCTTATCGACCCCTATCACAAGCCCTCCTTGTCTGTTGTTACACAGTGGTAAGCGGATGGAAACTCTGTAACCTCCGGTGTACACCGACTGAAACAAAGATATTCTTTCAATCATTATTATTGATTCAATGGATAACATTGATTTGTTTGGGTTTTTTCATGTTCCGTGGATTTGGCCCTAGAATTAAAAAGTGCGGTTAGTGTCGGCGTCCTTTTCCTCTTCGAGCGGGATGGAGTGAACTTATGTACTCCAGAGTGCCTAGGACCTACTAAAACTGATGTCCACTGTGGTACCTTATTCAACACCGTGAGTGATAGGTCGCTGAACGGCATTCAGTTGGTGGACGACTGTGGATACCATCTTCAAATAGAAACTGTATTCAAACCTCAGCAACCGTGACTCGGAGGATTAGTGGTTAACCCTAACCTTAATAAATTATCAGTCACACATACAGTTAACTACTACCTACTTCGGAGTATATACCATAGTGCGGAGTACTTCGTACATTGTAGAAAGTGATACCCAGTTTCGGGATATCATTGTCAAAATACCCATCTGTTTTCTTTCTCTACAGATAAGAGTTAATTATTCATATTAACTATATTAAAAGAGATAACGGCATCAACCTAAAATGGGTAGTGCGGCACACGACCCAATCCCCTGTGCGGAGATTCCTGCTACAAGGCCTAATGGTTTACTCCGTAGAGGAAACTCGCCGCTTATGATTGATCATCCAATTTTGACTCTAGTGACGTTTTAGTGTTGCAACAGTCTTATCGCCAGACCGCAGAAGAAAAAACGAAAAACAAAACTATCTTTGCCACGCTCCGAGGTCTGGGAAAAGTGGAGTAAAACAGGTTCTTATGGAATTTTTCTCTTCTTTTCTTCAGCTTTACTGGTTGAGTCCACCTCCCAGCCACCGGTTCTATATGTTCTAGTTCAGGACGCTGTTCCGTAGAATATGAAAAAGGGAATCTTTTTAATTATGGAAAAAGTGGAAAATTCTAGGCATCCAGAAAAGACACCGAAGAAAGAGAGAGAGAAAAAAAAAATGCAAATCACTAGCCACTAGCGTCCTGTATAGGTGAGAACACGCCAAGCCATTCCATGCGACAAAGCCGTAAGGTTAAGAACATAAGGTACTGCGATCCCCGCTCGACTGGTTGTCAACCGATAAGTCCTACTAGCCTTGCATCGGTCAGTATTCCTTTAACGGGCCTTATCTCAGGTGGACATGGCCTGAGCTAAAATTTTTATTCTCTCCACACACTTCCGTTAGCTTTTTTTTTTATCAGTCCCCCGGTCAATTCACTATATGTACCCATGCCTTCAATCGGATCCCATTAACCCTCCCTTATCCTGCTCCGTTGGCGAAAGATCGATTCAGTTTTGACCTTGTCACAGCATTGACGAGATTCACGGGGAAACCCCACGCGCTATCTTACACAGGATAAGTCGCGAGAAGATGTCGGACGAGAAGAAACTTGATGGCAGCAACGCGACTGCTAGCCACGCGATCTCCTATCCGCCTCCCAGTGAAGATCAGCGCCATGGCTCGGTGACCAATGCAGCTTTGACGCAGAGGGACGTTGAGAACGATATCACCTACACTAAAGACGTGCATTCTGAGAAGAGGGAAATCCCAGAGTCTAATTCCATGACCAGCAATGGCCAGAAGAAGAATGATAAAGATGAGGAAGCAGGTGAAAACTTGCCTTCACGGTCGTGGCGTCGCTATCGCCCTTGGCTGAAACATGTCATTTACGCCGTCATATGGCTCCTGTTCACAGGGTGAGTTGTGCCTTCCTCGAACCGCCAGGGACACCCTGGCAGTGAGGTGCCTGTGATCTTTTTTCAAGGCTCATTGTTTCACTTATAGCTGGTGGATTGCCGGTCTTATCCTTCATCGGTATGATTTGGGCTGGTTGATTCCGTTTTTGCTCTATCTCGCGATCACCTTGCGCCTCATCTTTTTATATGTTCCCATCTCGATCATCACCAGGCCAATTTACTGGATTTGGGACCACACTGCTTCGCGATTCGTTAGCCTTATTCCAGAAAAGCTGAGGGTCCCCAGCGGTGCGCTGTTGACGATTGCCGTGATTATCGTCGGCTCCTTTGCGTCGCCCGAGTCGGCAGACAACACCCGTGAGAATCGGGCTGTCAGTCTTTTTGGGCTAGCTGTTTTCCTTTTTGTCTTGTGGCTTACCTCGAGAAATCGGAAGAAAATTGTCTGGCATACCGTCATTGTGGGAATGCTTGTACAGTTCATCATAGCACTCTTCGTCCTCAGAACCAAGGCTGGCTACGATATCTTCAATTTTATCTCCACGTTGGCCAGAGAGCTCTTGGAATTCTCGAGACAAGGTGTGGACTTCCTGGTGGAAACTGGCTGGGCAGATAAGCACAGCAGCTGGTTCCTTGTTAGCGTGGTTCCAGCTATCATCTTCTTCGTGTCGATCGTGCAGCTACTCTACTACTCGGGCGTTCTTCAGTGGGCCATCGGCAAGTTTGCCGTCTTCTTCTTCTGGGCTATGCGCATCTCTGGAGCTGAGGCTGTGGTCGCAGCTGCCTCTCCTTTCATCGGACAAGGCGAGTCGGCAATGCTTATCAAGCCCTTCGTTCCCTATCTCACGATGGCCGAGATCCACCAAGTCATGTGCTCTGGATTTGCCACCATCGCAGGATCAGTGCTGGTGTCTTTCATTGGAATGGGTCTTAATCCTCAGGCGCTTGTTTCGTCATGTGTGATGAGTATTCCGGCGTCGGTGGCCGCGTCTAAGTTACGCTGGCCCGAAGAGGAGGAAACACTGACCGCGGGCCGTATCGTCGTACCCGAGGACGACAGCCACAAAGCAGCCAACGCTCTTCACGCGTTCTCCAACGGAGCATGGATGGGTATCAAGATTGCAGGCATGATTGCCACCACACTCTTGTGTATCATCTCTCTCGTTGGTCTAGTAGATGGCCTGCTGACTTGGTGGGGTCACTACCTGAATATCTACGAGCCGGATTTGACTATCGAGCTCATTGTTGGCTACATCTGCTACCCGATTGCTTTCCTTCTTGGTGTCTCCCGCGACGGCGATCTTCTTAAGGTCGCTAAACTCATTGGCACCAAACTTGTTATGGTAAGTCTCGCTGGCAGCGACTCGAAAAATTCACAAAAATTCTAATGCAGTGTGTACAGAATGAATTCATCGCATACGACTACCTCCAGAACAAAGAGGAGTTCCAGGGCCTGTCACCTCGCTCCCGGCTAATCGCAACCTACGCCCTCTGCGGCTTCGCCAACATTGGTTCTCTCGGAAACCAAATCGGTGTGCTCTCCCAGCTGGCACCTAGTCGGGCTGGTGACGTCTCTCGCGTTGCTGTTAGTGCCATGCTCACGGGTGCCGTCAGTACTCTCACGAGTGCGGCTATTGCAGGCCTCTTGATCACTAATGAGGAACAATATATCTCATCATCCTAATAACAATGCAGGGTCATTGGATTTGAGAAATTTGTTGTGCAACTTGACATGTACAGATTAATTGGAAGGGGCTTTTTGCTTGTTTTCTTCGATGTGCGCGTTTTGCCCTATTCAAAACGCAGTGTTTATCCATGTACCTATATGTGGCCCTTTTTTCACGATCTCAACTCTTTCTGGATGGAACGACTCTGGATGAGAATCTTCGGTTCATTTGCTCCGTGAGCAGTACATACCAATAACATATGAATACCTTGACTTATCTATTAATTTTTCTTGCCCCTCGTTTTTATGAGACCTTCCTCTGCCGGCGTACCATGGAGGATACGGCGGTTTGACCACCTGAGTTTGATACCTGGAAACTCTAAATTGACCATGGTCATACTTTTGACGGCTTCCTTTCTAGAGGTTTGCGTAGCGCTACCACTGATGAAAGGAGGTTGGATACTAGTAATCCCATTTGGGCGGCCACTCTAGTACATACCTCTCCCTTGTCCACATAAGGTAGCTTGATACCGGGATATGCATGCTGCAGGATTCTGGATCTAAATTTCACTCACAAACCTATCGCTCAATCTAATTACCTCTCTTCAATTGGGCGAGAATGGAGTGCGGTTCGTTTGGCACTTAACTAGACATTACTATAAGTTCTGAGGATGCCAAGACTGGTCGAGTATACAGCATATGAGAACGACTATAAAGGATCCCGGGGTGCATTGTAGATCTCTCAGCTGCAGGGATCTTATGAGACACGAGGTTGATCAGCTATGAGATCACCCCGGCTTGATCGTTCTGTGGACATGCGCCGTCTTACGTACTAGATCTACCCTAGTACTCTAGTGATGACGCAATTCGGAGATAATGAACAAAAGCTTGAAGTTTGACTAAGTACTAGATTGCAGAAAGAAAGAAACGTATTTATTCCCGCGGGCACGAGCACCCCTATACTGAGTCGAACTCGCAGTTCCCAATAAAAAAAGGTAAACCCAACACACGAACTCCAGAACAAAATGTAACCGTTATGCATCGAATCGTATCCCCGAGCCAAAATGCAGGAGTGACAAGTCTCCAGAGAGACGCCCCAAGAAACGACGACGCAGAGACCTTATGCAATGCCCTGAACGCCACACCACGGCAATAGCCGTCCAAAGTCATTATGCTTTACTCAATATCCTCAACATCGCGATGTCTCGCGAGGACATGACGCTTGTACTCTTCTTGGTTCGTGTCCCACAGTTCGGCCGCTTGGGCGTTTAGAGGGCTTGCACTACACGGTAGTTAGTAAAGCGATGTTTTCTCTAGGAGATATAGGTGTCCCACTTGTTCGGCTCCCCAAGCAAGCTTTGCAAGCTCAGGAGGACACTCTGTACGTTGTAAACGGCACTCCACTTATCTTTCAAGATGTCGAGACAGATACGGCCAGAGAAGTCGACATTAGGATGGTAGATGGGCGTCTTGAAGAGCACAGTCGGTGGGGAGTAAGGATAGTTGTTCGAAAAAGCGAACGAGAGCTTGAAGGTCAGGTCTTCATAGGGGGTCTCGGTCGGTCCGGTGATGGTGGCCGTCCAGGAAAGGAGGTTGCCATCGGCGTCAGGAAATGCCGAAATGCCAGGGGAAGGCGAGAGCATAAGCTGCATCAGTTCGGCTTGGAGGCTACAGAGTCGAGCGAGGTCAGCACAGACGAATTTTTCCCATTCCTCTTTTATGTGCCATACCGTTTGGTCACGCTCTGGCTGTCATTCTTCTGTGGTGCTGAGTTCAGCTTAGACGCCTCAAGCGCCTCCGGAGCAGAGTTCTGAGTGTCTTCCATTGCATAGTCCATTGTGGGCTTCCTGAGAGAGCGAGAGGGTAGATATGAGATATTTGGCTTCTTTTTGAACTAAAGGACAAAAAAGGATTTCCGGGCGGCTGTGGAATGTCAGTGACAGTCTTCAAGTAGGAGGTGAGGGTTGCTGTCCGGAATGACGCCGGATGCGAATGCAGAACTGCTGTTGGCTGGAAATGGATGGGACGACCCACAGAAATGAACCGCAGAGGATCGGATCGGATTTAGAGCAACGAAGAAGTTGACTTTCCAAGAAGTCTGCAAAACAGGGATAAAGGGAATGATAAATTAGGGTAGTCTTAAAGGCTTAAAGTAAACTGACCCAAAAATTACGAGGACAAAGTTGGGTCTGCAAACAGGTCAGTAAGCAAAGAAGACATTCGAAACCCTTTCTGACACTTTTTTTTTGTTTACTCGAAGGGTAAAATCATATCAATGCGTCCCCGGCAACGCAGGCAAAAGCCCCGCCTGATCTCGCCCCATCTGACTCGTTCTTTTCATCCAACACGCTATCAGATCCAGCGTTCAATAATAGAATTTATTTGATTCTTTTTTTGGCGCCTCGTGAGTTGAAGTCGGAGATTTTTGTATTGTATGGTCCTCCCAGATGATCTCTTCCTGTCAAAAGATAGTCCGTGCGATGCTCATCAATGCGAATGGAGTTCAATAAAACATTTCCTTTGTGTTCGGATTACTGGAAAGCTTGCGTTGCAACTCAGGACTCAACATGGCAGTGATTCACTGCTGCGGGTCTCGAAATGTATGACAGACATTAAATGTATGACGGACATTAACCTAACAGTACTCTATACCTACCTCTAGGGTAAACCCAACTTCCCTCCAGTAAGCGTTAGAATGATTTTTCAAACTTTTTTTGTATAAATATTGATGCCACCGAGAATCTATTTGCCCTCTTGAATTGATTTCGATGTACATATGCTTGGAGACGACTGCCCTCATCATGACTACTGTTGCGCCCGGCGGGATCAACACATTACCCAAAGAGGATAAAGTGGCAACTCGCGTGCCGCGTTCCTTACGCCTCTGGACCATCTTGACCCTTGCCGATGCTCTCAACATTCCAGGATAATGGGTAACAATCTGTCTTTTGTATGACAAGGGTCTTTCAATCGACGGTGCATTCAGCTTGTTTAGTACGACCAAGCTCTCTTTGTGCCCCTCAATATGCATCACTCTCAGCTCGCCCCGCTGCCGAATGACTTGCCGTTTCGTATTGTCTCCAAGACAATCGGCCAGGGTGCCTACGCATGGTAAACCTCCTTTGCATTTCAAGCTGTATGTATTGCAGTAAAGATTGTCGCTAAGGTTTTTGTGTCGTTGCATAGCATCAAAAAGGCGTGTCCATCGCATACAGATAATCCTATCTTCGCCGTGAAATTCATCCATAAAGAATACGCCGCTCGACATGGCAAGATCAGCCCACGACAACTGCAGATGGAAGCAACAGTACATAAGCACATCGGCGATCACTACAATATAATATCGTTCTTTCAAACGGGCGAGGACGGTGTGTGGCGATGGATCGCCATGGAATTGGCCGAGGGAGGCGATCTTTTCGACAAAATCGAAGCCGATGAAGGAGTGGGAGAAGATATCGCCCACGTTTATTTCTCCCAACTTGTAAGCGCAGTAGGATACATGCACTCCAAGGGTGTTGGCCATCGTGATATAAAGCCGGAAAACATGCTCTTGACGGCTGATGGGAATTTGAAAATTGCTGATTTTGGCCTGGCAACTCTGTTCGAGTATAAAGGGGTGACAAAGCTTTCCACCACCTTTTGCGGCAGCCCCCCTTATATTGCGCCTGAGGTCATTGACTGCAGCAGCAAGAACCATAGCAAAGGGATAGGCTATCGACCAGATCTGGTCGATATTTGGTCATGCGGAATTGTTCTTTTCGTTCTGCTGGCAGGCAATACACCGTGGGACAGTCCAACAGAAAACAGCTACGAGTTCCATGAATATGTTGCAACAAACGCACGGACGAGTGACGAACTGTGGCAGAATTTGCCAACCGCAACTCTGTCGCTACTACGAGGCATGCTGAATATCGATCCTGCGAACCGGTTCTCTTTGGAAGATGTACGGAGACACCCATGGTTCACGCGCCAGAACAAGTTCCTGTCCCGGGATGGCAGACTCAGAGACCCGATTAATATGGCTACAACAATGTTTGAATCTCTTCATATAGATTTCTCTCAGGATCCTCTCGCTCGACGAGCAAGCAGTGGTGTTGGTCCGTGCCGAATGGATATGGACATAGGAGAACTTGACACTGACTTCAGGATTTCTTCGACACAACCCGAGATGCCGAGGAGTGATATGTTAGTTGATTGGGACACCCCTCACTTGACCGATGTCTTTTCATCCACTCAACCGATGGGACAGCCTCTTTCTGCCGACGATACCTTGGTGGCCGACACGCTTGAGGATGAACCATCTATGTCACAGTTTTCGCCTCATCCGTCGGTGCCACTCAGCCGAACACAGAAGGCACAACAATTCCGCGACATTGTGCCATCACGGCCTCTGACTCGGTTCTTCTCCATCTGGGAGCTTAAAATTCTTGTGCCCCTCATCTGCGAGGCCCTGCATCGCCTGGGGGTGCCCGTTCCCTCAGTACCCGCGGTTTCTGCAGGCGACACATCGGCAATGATAAGAATTGTGACCAGGGATGGTCGGATGTGCTCGCTGCAGGGTAAGGTCGTTGTTGAATGCGTGTCGGAGGGTCTGTTTGAGATTGAGTTCATGAAAGTGAAAGGCGACCCGCTTGAATGGCGACGTTTCTTTAAAAGAGTGGCTGTCCTTTGCCAAGATGCTGTCTTTAAGCCCGAAAGCTAATAGTGGTGCTCCCATTGTCGAGATCTTACATTCTCTTCAGGATTCTGCACTACTCCTTACTTTTCTTCACTTGGGATTCGCTCTTCGGACTTTTTTTGTGTACGATTAATGTGATTTATGATGGGTTGGGTAATGGATATCAAGAGAGTTCGGAACATGTGTATGTTCTCAGTTAATAGAGTTAGCCAATTAGTTTACAATAATCATGAAAATCGCTATATTCCGACAAATGCCAACAACCAAATATGGGCAGAGGTTTTCGGCTACCCTTCCGGATTCAATAGTATCCGTACCGAAAACCGAAACCATGATAGAGCCGTTTATCGCTCTACGCCGAACTGACCAGTAATAACTCGAGGAAAGGGAAGGATTATGAAAAGTCGAACATGATGAATTAGTAGAGAAAGCTGTAAGACAATGTTCTCCACTGTAAATGCGGCCAACACGTGACGTCAGTCTGGATCGCTGATCGCGGGGAAATTACAAAGAAAAGTCTGGAACCCGACAACAAGAGACAAGTCTGTTCCCACACCTCGAGAGGTAAGCCCAGTTGGTTCTGTCTGGCGTCAATGGTGCCTCTGGGCCAGATTTCCCCATGGAGAAGCTGCCCGTCGAGATTCTCGCTAAGGTAATTGACTGTAAGCATTTTCGATTTCTTTCCTCTCAAGACCATCAGCCTATTTACACTATTCTCCACACTTCAACGCTTAGTGCAGGTGGTCCTTGTGTAGTACCATTTATTCCGTTCGCTATACGAGCTAACCACCCCTGTGAAACACTAGATCTCACGCCAATTGAACAGGTACAGCTTCAGTCCGTCTCAAAACGATTCTTCGGACTCGCGCGGGACAATAATTTATGGAGACTCCATTGTTACGAGCAGTCATGGGCCGCCAAAGAGGCCTCTTACTCAGCCGCCAGGGCTTCTGGAAGCCTTGTCACAAATTCCACCGCACCCCTTAGTTCATTAGGCCAGACATCTCTCCGCTCCCTTATTCAACCAGACATTTCATTCTCAAATGAAAGCCAGAATGTGCCAACATTTGGCGAACGGTCAAGAGCGGCCGCAGAGTGGGATCCATCGTACGAGGGAGAAGACATTGACTGGTATTCGGAATATATTGCTCGTAATGGGCCGGCATCCTTCGGTTGGCTACAACAGCCCTTTACAGGAGAAGACCGAGCAAAAAGGACTGGTCGTGAAGTCAAAGGCGTGGGGTTGCTAAGGGATTGGAGCTCTGCGAGACTGAACAAGGCCATTGCACCACTAGACGACGGCAGTGTTTGCATTTGGGATCTGAATCATTCTCATTCCATCGGGTCGCAGCTCACCAAAGGCAAAGTCCTTGGGGTTAGCGAGCCGGGGATACTGATGGCTAATTTGTCCGGACGGAGAAATGACTCCGCAGCGAAATCAGCCTTGGAATATATTAATTTTGGGGAATGTGTGAGCGTGGACTCAATGCGTCAACGAGCATATCTTGCTGTTGCCAACGTTTTGAACGAAGTCGATCTAGAGACACTGAAAGTAGTTTCACAACAACGCTTTCCGTGGTCTATCTTCGCCCTATCTCAAGAAACGGATTACTCCGTACCATTGACACTTGCTACCACACTGAGTCTTCATATCTACGATGGTCGACTATCTGCAACAGAGGAAAAAGAGGAAATTAATCTCCGATGTGAAAAACCAACTCTCTCTTTGGTTCGAGAATCACAGATTTATGCTCCTCCAGATTCACCCCTACTGCAACTCCTACCCAATGGTCAGCCTCCACATCGTATACGAAGCCCCGGCCCTTTAGAAGCAAGTGAAAATTACGCTCCTTTGTTCCAACCAGGGCCCCTAGCACTCCTGCATCCACCAGCTCCCCACGTAAATTCTATATTCCTCGCAGGACGGTTTCCTAGCATTTTACAATATGACCGGCGATTCTTTCCCCGGCTGCAGAACACAATTTATTCAGGAGGCCGGTTATGTGGTCTTGCCTCCGTCCCGGCGCCACGGTTCCCTCTATCCTCTAGTTCCGCCTGGCCAGACCCACATAAGGTGGTTGCATGTGGAGAATATAAGGGCAAAGGCTCTCTTGAGCTCTATAACCTTACGCCATCGGGCGTACAAGGAGAGAACGGACCCTCGGGCCTGTCGTCTAACCTAACTCCTTTATATCAAAACCGACAGAGCTCTGCAAGCTTGAAAGTGCTGTCAGTCGAGTCGCACGGCACTCGTATAGTCTACTCCGACGGAGACGGTAACATTAAGTGGGTTGAACGAGACGGCCGGACCGAAGCTCGGCGATTCAACATCAACACCTACAAGTTTTGCGAGAGGAAGGGCCAACAACAATCTGGGTCAGATCTCCGCGGGAGAAACAACGCTGAAGATGATAATGAGGCCCGTGGCCTTTGGAACAGCTCGTCTAGCCCTCGCAGCGACAGTGAAGTCGCTCGCAAGGTTCTGCCCATTGGCGGAAACTTGACAGGAGATGAAATTCTTATCTGGACGGGAGAACGTATTGGTCGCATTAGATTCGCTGATGCATGTGACCCCGGTGAAGAGGAAGAGGAAGACGATTACATGGATATCAGTGAAGGTATCGATAGCGCTACGCGCGAGGAACTACGAAACAAGAAACGTGAGGAACGGTGGCAGGAGCGTGAATATTCCCGGATGATGCGAAGAGCCTTAGAAAGACAGGCTGATGAAGTACGCCGAATGGGTGGTTTGGGGCTGTGATCCGCGAGACTGCATCTCTTGCATTCTTAGAATGTCCTTTGGAGAATTTATTTTCTTGGGTATACATAGCGCTGTTTGGATGAAATACCTTAGCTGGGTTGTTTTTCTGCTCCTGATAGACGGCATTATTAGCAGGCGAAAGAATCTAATTTACCCTTTTCTTTTCTTTCTGCATGCGTTTTTCAATTTCGTGACCAGTGTATATAGTGGATGTGTCCAAGTCTAAAATACTGATTTGTACGATCAATAGTCAAGCAAAGACCCGCGATATAATTCAACAGATGTGTAATAACTATTCCCATGTCTATGTATGCTGAAACTCAATTTGACCCCGCCACCGCCTGTAAGAATATGAGAGAAGACGTATAAAGATGCCCTCCTTATGCCCACCCAGCCTCTACTTGTTGCTTAGCAATAGTACATACATACAAAAAACAGTCCAAGGAACAGGCCGTAAATGTGTACTCCGCAACTTAATATGCGTGGAGATAACCAACAAAAGAAAAAGAAATTGTACAAAAACATTAGCATGCCATGTTTATACCGCTTACTGTTTTCCATTCGTGACAACCGAAGAGCTACCCTCCGTCTTCTCGAGGTACTCAACCAAGTCCTCAATAGTACATACCTTGATACCCCATTTCTTGCCGAATTTCAAGCAGCCGTCGCGCCTCATCATACCATTATTGCCTCCGATCTCTGGGATGCCTGGGGCTATTTCGCCGTCTTCCACCAACTCTGCGATAACACCGGCCTGCACCTTTCCGGTCAGGCGGCAGAACTCAGTTGCAGCTTCGGTGTGCCCTTTCCGTTCGCGGACACCGCCGCTCTTGGCTTGAAGAGGGATGATGTGGCCTGGTCTCCGGAGATCCTTGGCGCGGGCAGTTGGGGAGGCAAGTGTTCGGCATGCGAGGGCGCGGTCCTGTGCTGAGATACCAGTGGTAACGGATGGGTCGCTTGAATCGACGGAGATGGTGTATGCGGTTCCTTTCGGGTCCGCGTTCTCGATTACCATTTGGGGTAGATTGAGTCGACTGGCAATTTCGGGGGAGACGGGGGCGCAAATTAAGCCGCTGGGTAGAGGTAGGAATGATCAGTAGCTGTAGTATAACATGTGGGTTGCCAGGTCTAGAGAGGTTCCAACCTTGTGAAGCGAACGAGGAATGCCATCTGGGCGGGTGTGATTGCCTCAGCGGCAATGATAAGATCGCCTTCATTTTCGCGGTCTTGCGAATCAAGCACAATTATGAATTCTCCATTCTCTGTTGAAATCCATGTAGTTAGCGTTTGCCGGGAGAAGATGCCTCGGGATGTTTCCACATGCTTGCATCGGCGCAGGCCGAAATAATGAAGAGGGGAGAAGTGAGCACGGCGATACTCACTGAAGGCTGCAATTGTATCCTCAATTGAATCGAACTGAAGAGTTGGGTCGGTGTCTGTAGACATGTTGGATCACGGAGATTTGCCCCTCACTTGAGCGGGGCAGAGGTATATTCAATTCTTTTGTATTTAGGATAGACTCTACCTGACTCGAGTCTAATTGGCTTGATTTATGTAATTGAGGATGTAGATTCAGCTGGGACGTTTATGATTGACTCTTTTCAGGAAGGAGTGAGTCAAGCCGACAATAGTTTATGTCCGAGTTAGTGTCGGTGTGCGGAGAAGAGCGGGTATCGGGCGATGCTTAAAAAGAGGCGAAACTGAACAGAGGATTGGCTCAACTCGGATATATGAGGGGACAGGGGAGTATGGAATTAAGCACGAGATGTTTCTAACACCGAGAATATTTCGGCAGGGCGGCAATATATAAGGTTGGAAGCAAGCGGAAGGGAAGGGAAGGGAATGAAGAGGCCGGACTGAATTGATCACTAATGGTTTGTCATTTTTGGGAAATCAGTGCCGCGGGATACGTTCATTCCATCCCACTGCCATTTTAGTGTAGTCCTACTCACCACGGGCACCGAGGCTGCCGATTATGCGCGCATCGCGCTCACCTTGGTCAAATATGTCTCTAACTTCTTACCCCCTCGAAGTAGATTGTAATATAATTTAATTCCATGACTCGTAGCTTGTGAATCGAGAAGACGGCAATCTACGTAGTACTAGTACTGCAAATGGTTCGGGTATCTATATTTTGTTAAGATAGTTTTATAGACTGAGCAGTAACTGGCAATGAGTGAATATGTTAGTCAGTATTTCATAAGTCTGGTGAAACCCCAACCTCCCAGTATATGCCTTCCACATAGACGCCAAAGATGCAATGAAACCGATCTATCTTATGATAGTGCCAGTCTCTATAATCCAGTTCAAACAGCAATGTCCATTTGCAAGGCTAACTGCAGAGGTCATATATATATTTTTTCTTTTAAGAAAAATATTTCCACACGCAAGTAGTCTCAATCATCGCTTGAGATGAGAGTAATCCCTCAAGACACCCATCATATGGGTGTTCGTTGTCTTGCCGCTGCGACGAGCCTTTTTGACCTTCTTATGTTCGATTTTCGGTCGCGCTTTGATAACCTTGTTTTTGTTGGTAGGCGTAATACCTGCCTTCTCCAACTCCTCCTTGACGGTTTGCTGGTCAGGGACCTTGATCTTCTCCCAAATCTGACGGAACTCATCATCGAAGCGTTGTATCAATGAGGGGTCATTGGCCCACACCATCTTGGCATGGTCATCCTTTTTGTTGCGGGTAACAAGAAGTTTGCCTTCCTTTTCCAGCTGGTTGATTGTCTCCTCGACATTCGGCCAGCCTTCCCGAAGCTCGCGAACGCTCATACCAGCAGCGGTAGACTGAGACTGTAGCTTCTTGAGAAGCTGCTCAGCAGTGCGAATGTTGTGCGGCGGGCGAAAACTAAATGTGCCTTCTCTGTTTGCACCACTAGGGTCATACTGGACCTTCTCATGCATCTGAAGAATGCTTCGTAGTGCCTGAACGTAGCCCTGGTCATTGGCCCGATGTTGAAGAGACAGATAGGAGACGATATCCGTGAACTTGAGAGGGACGCCCTTATTTTTCATATGCTCGATAGCGAAGATAACCTGCGTCATGATATCCTTGCCCGTGCCAGTGTTGGCAGGCTGCGAATACACGATATCCGCATCGTGCCTTTTCCGCTTGACATCGCCGGTTGGGGTGGGCGTAGAGGTTGAGGACGGTACTTGCGAACTGCTGGCTGAATTGTTATTGACAAATCGTCTCTGCTGGGGCATGCGATGCGCATAATCCACAACGCTAGCGCTGAAGCTTTTGAGTTGTTGCTGAAGATGCGACATGGCTGCGGCTTGTTGAGCAGAACCAGGACCACCACTGGAGAGAGTAAGGACGTAGAAGGTGAAGTTAGTAAGATGAGGCAAGGCTTGGCTCACTTGAGCCCAAAGAGCTCGAATAAAGGTAGCGATAGCTCATCCGAAAGTTGACAGGTGCAAATCAGTCAACTAGAGCTATTGAGACAGGCCCGGGAATGTGGCGCAACGAGAAGGCTGTCGACAGCCTGTGTTGAGCTT
The DNA here is from genome assembly GCA_009176345.1 of Aspergillus leporis. NCBI lineage: Eukaryota > Fungi > Ascomycota > Eurotiomycetes > Eurotiales > Aspergillaceae > Aspergillus > Aspergillus leporis. Next base: position 295,495 of record ML732150.1, on the reverse strand, counting down.
GATGGATGCGCTGTATGCCTGTGTAGCCACCAGCCTCCTGTTCATCTAAGAGTAACGCATCACGTGATTACAATGGAACGCTAACCGCGTTGGGAGCTGTAACGCAGCAGCCCGAACTCAGAGCGTCTCTTCACCTCACCCTTTTGTCAACAATCAATCATTCATCACTTGACGGAGATTCCATCTTCACCTTTCCTCTGTCGCTCGCTCTAGGTATTTTCTATCTCAGAATCGTCATGACCTAATTGCCCCTTAGAGCGCTGTGTGCACGTGTGAAGGACTGCATATCACGGCCGCAGCAACATCGTCTGTCCACCCAGTTACACGACGATTGTTCTGTGGCATCCTTGACTACGGTCTACAAGACTGAGTAGCGTTTTGCTGCCGCCAACCCCCGGTCGCCATGGCTGTCGCCACGATCGAATTGCCTTACCTGTCTTCCCATTATTCCATCTCCGAGTCGACCCTCAGTACTCTTACTCAAGCTCCTACCGTCGAACTAGTGAATCAACTCCTCGAAGTGATTACGCAGAAGGCACGAGAATATGATGATCTCAAGTCCGATAAGCTTCGCCTGGAGGTAGAGCTCGAAAATGCTGTTCGCAGCAGCGAGTCCAAGATCAAGGTCTTGAGGGGCTCTGTCGAGAAGGCCCACGCAGAGGTTGAGGATTCTAGAAAGAAACTACATGAATCGGGTTTGTATCATAAAAATTCGCAATATAGAACGTTTACTTATATGTTGCAGAAAATATCCGGTCCAGCTTGGAATCCGAAATCGCCACGTTGAAATCTTCGTCTACGTCGAATGAATCCGAGGTCAGCTCTTTGAAGTCTCGCATCTCTTCCTTGGAAGCCTCCAATAGGGACACACTCGCACTTCTCGAATCCAAATCTGCTGCATACGATAAGCTTGCGGAGGAGCTTTCGACGCAGCACAAGAAAACGATCGAATTGAGACGTGAACTGTCCACTGCTGAGCAAAACCTTCAAGCTGCAAACTCGGCATCTGCTAGCGCCCGATTCCGCGAACAGAGTCTTCAACAGGACTTGGATTTGACAAAGAAGAACAACGAATGGTTTGAAACAGAGTTGAAAACGAAGTCTGCTGAGTATCTCAAGTTCCGCAAGGAGAAGAGCGCTAGGATTGCGGAGCTTCAACGTGAGAACGAAGAGACTAGTGCAAACATCGACTCCCTGAGGCGTAGTGAAAATGCTCTTAAGAGCCGCCTAGACGAGGTGGAGCAACGATATGAAGAATCACTCTCAAGCATCCAACAACTGAGAGAAGAAGCTATTCAGACAGCCGAGTCGTTCAGAATCGAACTTGATAGTGCAAACAGGCTCGCCGAATTGCAAGGGACCGCCGCTAAAACCGCCAAGCAGCGAGTACAAGAATGTCAATTAGCCCTAGAAAAGGCGAGGGACGATGCAGCAGAGGAAATATCGAGGCTTCGAGTGGAGGTTGAAACGGAACATGCTGATAAAGAAGCTGCTGAGCGCCGCGTTGCTGAACTCGAGCTCACAGTGAGCCAACTTGAGTCAGAAGGTGTTGCTGGCAGGAGGTCCATGAGTCCAGCTCCTGGATTAAATGGAGGACCTAGCACCCCTATCCGTGCCGGTACTCCTATTGGCGCATTTTCGCCTAGGGCGTCTCGGGGCAAGGGTAGTCTTACTCTCACCCAGATGTATACGGAATACGACAAAATGCGAACACTACTGGCCGCCGAACAAAAGACGGGCCAAGAACTCAGATCTACGCTGGATGAGATGGTCCAGGACCTTGAAGCAAGCAAGCCCGAGATTGACGAGCTGCGTGCTGATCATGCAAGATTGGAGAATGCGGTTGTCGAAATGTCCAATATTCTTGAAACCGCCGGAAAGGAAAGGGATAATGCTACGAAGGAAGCAAGGAAATGGCAAGGTCAGGTGGAGGGGTTGACCCACGAGGGGGATATTCTGCGCCAGCAGCTTAGGGATCTGAGCGCACAGGTGAAGGTTTTGGTTTTGGAAGTTGCCGTTTTGAAGGAAGGGGAAGCTAGCTACGACAGAGATGAGCTTGAGAAAATTGCGCGTAAGGAGATCGATGACTCGGCAGCGGAGCTCACCCCTACAGGGCGCTTCATTAGCCAGAACTTGATGGCGTTTAAAGACCTTCACGACCTCCAGGAACAGAATGTCACCCTCCGACGGATGCTGAGAGAGTTGGGTGATAAGATGGAGGGTGCTGAGGCTCGTGAGAAAGATGTTGTCCGCCAAGAAGAGCAGGAAGAATTGAAGGAATTAAGAATCAGAGTACAAACATATCGTGATGAGATCGCGAATCTTGTGGCCCAGACGAAGAGCTACGTCAAGGAACGTGACACTTTCCGGAGTATGCTCACACGTCGACGCCAGACGATCGGCGATTCTTCCGCTTTCTCTCAATCTCTCCCTCTCAGTGCCGCACCTCCTGGCGCTGGTGATGATCATATCAAGGATGCGCCCGATTATGCTGAACTGCTGCGCAAGGTGCAAGCGCACTTTGACAGCTTCCGTGAGGAGTCCGCGACTGATCATTCTGCTCTCAAGCAACAAGTCAATGAGCTTTCGAGGAAGAACAGCGAGTTGATGAGTGAAATCAGCCGGTCTAGCAGCCAATTGGGCGCTGCCACTCAGAGGGCGGAACTGCTCCAAAGCAACTTTAGCATGCTTAAGAGTGAAAATGCTGAACTTCAGAAACGCTATGCGACCATTCTGGAGAATGCTAATCGTCAGGATCTTAAGACGCAACAAGCAGCTGAAGACTTAATCGAAACCAAGGGTCTTGTTGAGAGCCTCCAGCGGGAGAATGCAAACTTGAAGGCCGAGAAAGACCTCTGGAAGAACATTGAAAGAAGGCTTATCGAAGACAATGAGACATTGCGAAATGAGAGAAGCAGACTTGATTCCCTCAATGCTAACCTGCAGACGATCCTGAATGAGCGTGAGCACACTGATTCAGAGAGTCGCCGTCGTCTGCAACAAAACCTCGAATCACTTGAAACCGAATTGCAGTCTACTAAACGGAAACTCAACGATGAAATTGAAGAGTCTAAGAAAGCAGCCCTGCGCAGAGAGTACGAGCATGAGCAAAGTCAAAAGCGGATTGATGATTTGGTGACAAGCCTGGGAACGGTTAGGGAAGAGCTGGTTGCTACCAAAACAACTAGAGATCACTTGCAATCTAGGGTGAATGAGCTGACCGTCGAGCTCCGGAGTGCTGAGGAGCGCCTACAAGTGATGCAGTCTAGGCCTAGCGTCTCCGCTGCTCCCACTGAGGAGCGTACAATTACAGAAGCAGGCACACAAGAGACTGGTTTGACCCATGAACAGGAACTGGGTATTCAAGTAGCCGAGTTGAAGCGTGACCTCGACTTGGCTAAAGGCGAGCTTGAACACGCCAAGGAACAGGTTGAGGCTTACAAGGAAATCAGCCAGGGTGCCGAGGAACGCTTGGAATCCGCCACCGAGACACACGAACAGTATCGCGAGGAAATGGAACGCGTTGTTGAAGAGAAGGATAAGAAGATTCAAGATCTCGAGAAACGAATTGAAGAAATCTCATCTGAGCTATCCACTACCAATAGTGAACTCTCTAAAATTCGTGATGAGCAGGGGGATGTTGCCCGTCGTCTTGAAGAGCAGAGGTCTAACTTGGAAGCCGAAATCACGAGGTTGAAGGACGAGAACGAACGCCAGCTTGCAGCAGTGCAATTCCACCAAGCGGACCTGAAGGCTCAGGCAGAAATTTCACAGCACGCTCAACAGAATTACGAAAGCGAATTAGTCAAGCATGCCGAGGCTGCGAAAAACCTGCAGTTGGTTCGCTCAGAAGCCAATCAGATGAAGCTCGAACTTGTTGAATCTCGTACCCAAGCCGATATGTACAAGAAGGATCTGGCACAGAAGGAGGAAAGCTGGAATGAGTTGAAAGAGAGATATGAGATGGAGATATCTGAGCTGCAGAAACGCCGCGAGGAAGTCTTGCACCAGAATTCCTTGCTTCACTCCCAGCTTGAAAATATCACGAATCAAATATCTGCTTTGCAGCGGGATCGTGCCAGTATCCCTGATGCTGAGAATGATGAAAATACTGCGCCCAACTTGGAAGGTCTTCAAGAGGTCATTAAATTCCTACGCCGTGAAAAAGAAATCGTTGATGTGCAATATCATCTATCGACACAGGAGGGTAAGCGTCTGCGCCAACAGCTCGAGTATACACAGTCTCAGCTTGACGAGGCGCGACTCAAGCTTGAACAGCAACGTCGTGCTGCTGTTGATAGCGAGCATACAGCTTTGAGCCACAACAAACTAATGGAGACGCTGAACGAACTTAATCTTTTTAGGGAAAGCAGCGTTACCTTGCGTAATCAGGTCAAGCAGGCAGAAACCTCCCTCGCAGCGAAGTCTGCCCGTGTCGATGAACTTGTGCAGCAAATGGAACCCCTTGAAACTCGGATAAGGGAACTTGAAAATGTGGTGGAGACCAAAGATGGTGAGATGAAGCTCTTGCAGGCCGATCGGGATCGGTGGCAACAACGCACTCAAAATATTCTGCAGAAATATGATCGTGTTGACCCTGCTGAGATGGAAGGGTTAAAGGAGAAGCTTGAAACGCTACAGAAGGAACGGGATGAGGCCGTATCAGCTCGCGACACCCTACAGGAGCAAGCGGCTACTTTCCCGGAACAACTGAAGCATGCGGAAGACAGAGTACAAGACTTGCGCTCAAAACTTACAGAGCAGTTTAAGGCTCGGTCTAAGGAGCTCACTGGCCGCATAAACGCTAAACAGGCGGAGTTGAACACCGTTTTGCAGGAGAAGGAAGTCATTCAAGAGGAACTGAAGACGACCAAAGAGGAACTGGACGGATTGAAGACAAAATTGGCCGAGAAACCAGCTGCACTGGCCGCTGAAGAAAAGCCCGTTGTCTCCGGCGTTGATTCGACACCTGCCTCTCAATTCCCTACGCCAACTACTCAGCTACCTGTTCCTACCGACGATGAAAGAGTGAAGACACTTGAAGAGAAGGTGCAGCGTCTGGAAGCTGCTCTTGCTGAAAAGGAGGCTGCATTGGCCGGCAAGGATGCCGAGCACGAGACGAAAGCTAAGGAGCGCGTAGAGAAACTGAAAGAGACATTCAACAACAAATTGGCTGAAATCAGAACTGCCCACCGCCAAGATATGGAGAAGCTGAAGTCTAGTCAACAAGCTGCACCACAACCGCAAGCGCCCGGAACTCCTGTATCTAAACCAGATCAGGTTCCTGCAACCCCCACAAAGAAGGAAGGAGAACTCCCACAGCTCACTGATGAGCAAGCAAGAGCACTGGTTGCTAAAAACGAAACCATTCGGATTATCGTCCGAAACAATATCAAGACACTGGTTGCTAAGGAGAAGGAGAAGGAGAGGCAGGAGATTTTGGCCTCAATGGAGCAAAAGTTCAATGAAGAGAAAGAAGCCATCAAGAAAGCTCACGAGGAAGGCGTGGAGGAGAAAATCAAGTCCGCCGTTGAGCTATCTGACAAGAAAACGTTGGTCAAGATCAGTATGCTTGATACCCGAAGCAGGAATGCGCAGGCCAAGCTCGATGTTGTTCAGAAGGCGGCTGCCGAGACTCCCCAGAAGCCAGTCATCGAGGTATGGGAAGTGGTCAAGGTAACTAAGGCTCCACCTCAAACTCAAAAGCTTGCACCGGCAGCATCCCCTGCACAAGTAGCATCTCCAGCACCCCCTCCAACACCTAAACCTACACCGGCGTCAGCAGCGGCACAGCCAGCTCCCACAGAGCCGACGCCATCCCCGGCACCGGCGCCTACTACTATGGCTGCAAACCAGCAGCAGGGCCCTGCAATAACCGGTTCAGGAACAGTAACTACTTCTAAGGGTTCTACGCCGGCTGAAACTCGGCCACAAGCTGATGGGCACCAACCCCAGCAGCAGCCATTGCAAGCTGCCGAAAGTGCAGCGCCGCCAGCAGCAAACGCTCCTAACCCCTTCGGTCAAAGTCAGAATAAGCAGCCTGCGTCGCTACCCAGCAAGCCTCCAGCCGGCACTGGCACTGGCACTGGCACTGGAGTTCTCAGAGCTCTTCAGTCCGGATTGCCAGTTGCACGTGGGGGACGAACTGGCGGGCGCGGTGGCCATCAGCAAAACCCATTTGGTCCTCAGGGTCAGCAACAGCAACCGCAGCAACAACAGGGCCAACCTCAACAACAACAACAAGCCCAGCAGCAGCAGCAGGGTCAATCATCCCAGAGCCAACGTGGCACCGGCCTTCCTCGAGGTCGTGGAGGCCGCGGAGGCCATGGCCGAGGTGGACACCAGAATGTGCAAACAGCAAACTTGCCACAGGGACAAGGGCAGTCTAGCCCAGGGGGTGGACGGGGCGGTCTCAGTGCCAACGCTCGTCAGTTCGTTCCTCAAGGGAACAAGCGCGCCCGGGATGACGGTGGGGAGGGCAGTAACGAAGGAGCTGGGAAACGAATGAGGGGAGGCGGTCACGCGAGGGGATCTTAAGACAGTTGATTTATTTATGCTATTATCTTTCTTTACCTTTCATTGTTGTACCTATATGTCTGTAGTTTGTTTGACCAAGGACTGAAGCGTCTACGAACATTTTGAAGCTTAATGCATGACCCGATATATGGGGGAAATGGTAATCTCCCAAAAGACCTTTTCCTTTGTCAATTTCGATCTTGCGACTAGTTATTCTGTGGGTGGATATAGAATAATCTATCTCTTCTACCGATTCAAATTCAAACATAAATAATGATGCCCGCATATGAATAAGAAACAAGCTTAGCATTAATATCATTGTGGGTATAATATAAAGCGCACTTGAGAAAAAGAGAGAGAGCGAGAGAAAGAAAACAGAAAATGGAACTCATCATATACATGCCTCGAGCCTGCAGACTCAAGCAGCCAAACGACACCAAACAGTGTAGAATGGCCCTCCGACAACCTTCACCTTCTTCTTCCGCCCCCTCCAGACCCAATGAGCTTAACAAGCGCCTCTCTCTCCTTCTGCAACACCATCAACCTCGCATCTTCAATCACCCTCCCCTCCAACGCCTGGAACCCTTGTGCCGCAGCCGTAGCAGAACTCATCTTCTCCGTCGCCCGTGTGCGCCTTCTCTGCCCAAACCCCGCCCCAAAACCCCACACGACAGTCCAATCCCTTATCGTCACGTCCTCCGATACATCGCACCCGGAGCAGATCTTCGAATGTGCGCCTATCGACACGCGCCGGTTGATGGTCGCCAATGCTTCAATAGTAACAGCGGAGTGAACATGTGCGCCCGGTAAGATTGTCGCTAATGGTCCAACGGTGACAGTAGAAGAAATACGGATGGGCAATGCATCTACCGTGCGCGTGTCTCTTAGAGGCTGGGTAGGCGCGGCGCCAATAGTACTTTTTTCACTGATGATGCAGTTTTCTCCAATGACGATTGGCCCATCGTAGGAGTAGATTTTGGCCCGAGGATGAATGATTGTCCCTGCGCCTATTGAGATCGGATGCGTGCCGTGGAGAACGACTGTGTCTGCGATCGTTGTGGTGGGATGCGCTGTTACGGGGGCGCGGGGAGTTGGTGTTGGTGAGGTCGAGGTTGCTGGTGAGGCGCGGACGTGGTGGGTTGGTGGTTTGAGGTGGACTTGACTCTGGCGGGGGTCCATATTGGAAATTGGTTTCTACCTTATTAGATTGTCTCCCTTATTGTAGTTTGCTGAGGTAGAAAGGTATTTGGTGATCTAAAGCGTGTTTAGAGATTGTTTGATTGATCGATTGTATTGAAACTAAGCTTAATTGTGAGTTGCGGAGCTCGGGATTAACTCCGGTGGGATTGCTATCTCCGCTTGGAGAATGCAAATTGTTCACAACTCATTAGGGTGGTAGGTATATAAACTGTATCATTCTAAAAAGATTCTAGCATCTAGATCTATATATTGAGTGCAAATTCGTCTCATCGTCCCATCTGGGTATCTCTCATAAGAAGTCTAGTCATAATGATAGTAAAGCCGACCCCAACGCCCATCCTTGGGACAGCCAACCTGAGCAAATCAATAATTAAAGCCTGAGAAGTAACCGCTCAATGCTAAGGCTCGCTATTCTCTTTGTTCGGCGCTGCAGGCTTGATTCCGTTCCTCTTACGCCACGCCCAAACACCCCGGTCTACCTCCTCCTTTGTCAAACCATCGCGGACAAGACAGAATGTGACCCCAAGTTCCGTCTCGACGTTCCGATTACGCGCCTCATCATCGAAAAATAGCATATCCTCATAACTGATCCCGCTTGCTTGGTGAATCTTCGAGAAATGTTGCGTCTTATTTGCCGGGAAGATCTGGATGTAGGTGAAATAATCGAGCGCACGAACTGATTTCGTCTTCGCTGCGGGGTTATCTGAGAAAGTTGGAATGATGTGAAGAGCCTTGAGCATGTCCCGGGCAAGGTCGGGGGCGTGAGTTCGAGACGCTAGCGCCAGTGGAATCGAGCGAGTCTTGCATGCATAGACAATTGCGGATACCGCGGGATAGAAGGCAAACGACTCGTTCCACCTGTCACATAAACAATGTGAGTATTCGGACCGATACAGTTATTCACTGGCAAAAGATTTGCATACCTGTCGGTGCACCGGGAATTGTTGTCGCGCGGCTTGATCGGTGCGCTAACATGTGTATCTACCCAGAATGGCCACAAGGTGTAATCCAGGTCAAAGGCAATCAGCTTTGGTAGGGGAAGCCCATCGTTGAATGTCGCAGGAGCTGTAGAAGCATCCTCTAGTGGCTGGGTGTCTGTTCTTTTGGCGCGCATCATATTCATCGTTGGTCGCTAAAGCTTCTCTTAATTGGTAGGAAAGCAAGGGGGAAAAAAAAGAGTACCTGGAAGTTGAGTGATAAACCAGATTCCGAGGGAAGTCAATCAGAGCGCAATCCGTGGTTCGCCACCAGACTCATATTGTAACGGTCACGTGCGTGGCTCAAGTGGGTGTCCCAAGGGCACCCAGCATTCTTCCAGGTGGATTTCAGGTTTTCCTTCCTATTTCCTGGTTTGTCGCTTTGAATTTCTTGTAAATGCAAAAGGGGCAGACAGGTTGGTGGGTGGATTTACATGCGTGGGGTTCTTTTAAATTATACACCACAGAACATACTAAAAGCACGTGGAATGCTCTTTCTTCTTTGGTGCTCCCCATACACGTGATGGGCATGGCTGCTTTCGATTGTGGGCAGAGAGTCTTGGTTTTGCTATTAGACTTGCAATCGGAACTTGTTTCAAGGAATACATACTCTCGTCATACCTGAAGCTTGAGCTTTGGTTCGGTTTACCATGTACATCACTTTGATTATGTATCATCGGCCAATTTCCAATTTATTTATACTCTGGAGCTGCACATACTCCTGGGAAGCGTGGGACACTTTCAAATAGGATATTAAGTGAACCCTACTCGTGAAGACATGTTTGCTATTGTCATATTTCATCGATTCAACAACCATGCTGCACATTTAATCCGATATTCTCTGTTTGAGGTCAACAATCGAACGTCACGACTGATAAGACCCTGTTAGCCATCATTGGGATGGCCAACCGCTTTCCCCAAGACGCCACTGGCATAGAGGGCCTCTATTCTTTTCTATTGAGCGGGCAACAATCTGCTACATCTTTCCCCAAAGACCGTATCAACTCCGATGGCTATTATCATCCTGATGTGAACCATACTGGCACGGTTTGTTTAGATCTCCTTGGCGAGGTTACCAAACTCAATCGTTACTGATGGATACACTTGCTCTCCTAGTTTCACACCAAGGGAGCTCATTTTCTTTCTGAAGACCCTGCTCGATTTGATGCCGCATTTTTCAACATTACAAGGGATGAACTACTTAAGCATGGATCCGCGACAGCGTTTGGTGCTAGAGAATGTCTACCATGCACTCGAGAACGCCGGAATAGTTCTCGACAAGGCAGCTTCCTTGAAAACATCGGTTTTTGTGGCAGGATCTTCACCCGACCATATGATCTCCTCCAACATTGATACTGGAACTACTACGTTGGAACACGGAGTAACTGGAACCCATGACAGTATTGTGGCCAATCGGGTGAGCTGGTTCTTTGACTTCACAGGACCGAGTATATACGTCGACACTGCTTGCTCCGGAAGCCTCGTAGCCGTTCACTTGGCTGTCCAGAGTTTGAAGCTAGGCGAGTGTGACATGGTAGATCTCACTTTTGTCTTCATGCATTAGAAGCTTGGACTAATCATTATGCTTCGATGTCTAAGCAATAGCTAGCGGCGTTAACTATTTGGGCTGTCCTCATGAGTTTATAAGTATGGACCACGGTCATTTCTTGGGGGCAAAAGGGAAATGTTTTTCCTTCGATCATAGAGCCGAAGGATATGCTAGATCCGAAGGGGTCGGTACTATTTTTATGAAGCCTCTATCGGCAGCCGTTAAGAACCATGATACCATTCGTGCTATTATCCACGGAACAGGTGTCAATCATGACGGACGCACCCCTGGAATCTCCCTACCCGATGAAGTAACCCAGGAGAGATTGATCCGGGGGACATATCGTCTTGCAGGGTTGGATCCAAAAGATATAATGTTTGTCGAGTCCCATGGTACTGGAACAATTGCTGGGGATGTGATCGAGTCGAAGGCAATTGTGAATGCTTTTAACTCAGCCGAAAGAAGCCTGCCCTTATATGTTGGCGCTATAAAATCAGGAATTGGGCATCTCGAGTCGGCTGCAGGTATTGCAGGAATCATCAAGTCTATCCTAGTTCTTGAGTCTGGAATCATCCCTCCAAATGTCAATTTGGAGAAAGTCAATCCCGACATTAAGGCGAAGGAATTGAACCTAAGTTTTCCAACTAAATGTGTAGCATGGCCCGCACCAGGTGCTCGACAGATATCAGTGAACTCCTTTGGATTTGGAGGTACGAATGCCCATTGCATCCTGGGAGATGCGCATCACTTTATGAAAGCCAAAGGAGTCTCAGCTGCCCACAAAACTCGTGCTACTATACCAGTGGAAGAAGAAATTGGCTATCTGATCACTTCGCTAGAACAACGTTCGCGGATCCGATCCAGTGAGGCTTCTACTAAATCCATGATCTGTCAGGATGGAGACACTGTGAAGGGACAACCCGCGATTTGTGAGGATGGCCTAGGTCGAGATGGCTGTGTGCTTTCCTCCGCAAAGAGATTATTCGTCTTTGCATTCGACCGTGATACCCTGAAGCGGTTCATGTCAGAATATCTGGCTTGTATCAAATCACACTTTCAATGTGCCCCCACGGAAATGGCTATATTCTTGAAAGACTTCGCATATATGCTGTCCGAGAGACGATCAAGATTTCGTTGGAATAAGTTTGTCGTGGCTGGTTCGTACTCCGAACTTGTTTACAGACTTTCTGGAGTCATCGGTCTGTCTGAGGGCCCTTCTCTTTTGAGGGCCATAAAAGTCATTTTCGTTTTCACTGGGCAAGGAGCACAGTATGCCAGAATGGGAATGCAACTGCTTGTATATCCTGTCTTTAGGAAGTCACTCGAAGATGCAACGGTGTACATGGAGAAAGTTAGGGAGCCCATGGCTACTGCTAGAAGAACTCTTACGAGACGAAAAACGTTCCTCAATCAACAACCCTGCCGTGTCAATACCTGCTCGTGTCGCTGTTCAGATCGCACTCGTTGATCTTCTTGCTAGCTGGAATATCTTTCCAGTCAGCGTAGTTGGCCACACTTCCGGAGAAGTATCCGCAGCTTACTGTTCGGGAAGGCTCACACGAAAAGCAGCATGGAAGATAGCGTACTATCGCGGCTATGTTTCCAATAGAACTACACGCAAAGGCTCAATGCTCATTACAGGTCTTGACGAAGGTGGTTTGGCTCCCTATATCCATCAGGTTAAGCAGGAGATTTCTGGCGAAATGGCTATTGCCTGCTACAACAGCCCAAAGAATATTACGCTTTCCGGAGATGTAACGGTAATCGATAGGATGAAGCAGTCACTCGATGACTCAGGTGTTTTTGCTCGAAAGCTTTCCGTGCAAAAAAATGCCTATCATTCTGGGTTGATGTCTGAAGTCGCAGATGAGTATTTGCATCTGATAGACAGTATCTCAAAGCGTGACAACCATAGAATCACCCGTGATATCTAGATGTTTTCTTCAGTCACAGGTGCGGTGGTTGGCCCAGATACATTCAGTGGGGCTTACTGGGTCCGAAATCTGGTGGCGCCAGTCCGGTTTACAGATGCACTGTGTTCTACGCGCCATGAAATCTCCGGAAAAGGAAGCTCCTCTCCCATGGTGCTCATAGAAGTTGGGCCTCATCCAGCATTACAAAGCGCCATCAGAGATACAATGGGGACTGAAATCTCTTACAAAGGGCTCCTCACACGCCAAGATAGCGGACTTGATACTATGCTGAATGCTGTTGGTGAGCTGAGCTGTGAGGGTGTGCCAGTGGACATCCTTAAAGTTAACGAAGCAGCTACGCCTACGTCTTACGAATCAAATATGTTTGTCGACCTACCTATATGCCCGTTCAACCATCACGAACGATTGATATTTGAAGACCATTTGAGCCGAAACTCCCGGCTTTCCCGCTTTCCAAGACATAGCTTATTTGGAGCACCAGTGGCGGACTGGAATCCTCACTGCCCTAGATGGCGATATATTCTCAACGTATACGAGGACCCATGGCTCACGGGTCATGTGGTTAGTCTCTCATTGACTTGAGTCTGCTTGGCTGACATCTGTTGGTGTAGATCGAATCACAATATGTCTTTCCTGGAGCGGGGTACGCCACCATGGTCATCGAAGCTTTAAAACAGACCGTAGATCAAGACTCCGAGATTTGTGGATTCAGGCTAAGGAATATATCCTTCGAATCCCTATTAGTTATTCCTGATACTAAAGAGGGTATTGAGATCTGTCTATGCTTATTCCCCATTCCAGAAACCAACCTGAGGAGCTCTGCCGTGTGGAGAGGGCTTCAAGTTACTTCTTACAAGCCTATCCATGATACCTGGCATGAGAACTGCACGGGTCAGATAATGATTGAATATAATAGGCCGAAAGGGACAGTTGACAATGGACGAGAGGACCACGAGGCAGCTGTAGCCTGGAATCTGCTGCTTGAGAAAGCTCGCAAGATCTGCCAAACCCTAGTTGACATCTTGAGAATGCATGAAACTAACAAGTCAACTGGCATGACGTTTGGTCCCCAGTTTAAGCGGCTCTTGGATGTTACACTGCTAGTGGGAACAATCTTGGAGAAGCATTTGGCACGGCGCGGGTTGGTGATCCGGTGCCCTAATGCCCAGTGACTACACTCAGCCATGTACAATCCATCCTGCTACGATCGACTCTAGTATACAGCCGGGATTTGCTGCCATATTTGATCTTCATGGTAAGGTAGTATTGAATGATCTGTTAGTTGGGAAGTTTGTTAAAGAGGTATGGGTTTCAGCCGAGAATGATTTTAGGCGCATGGATTCTGTGCGCTCGCATGCGCGGCTTTGCCATGAGCAGAACGGGAGTTTTGAGATGGAAACCCATACCTGGGATACGGTTACTGACAAAGGGCTAATGTCAATGACGGGTGTTCTCGTATCGGCACTCAAAAAGCGGGATGTCGGCACAAGTAAGAACAGACAGAGCTCCTACATCTTGGATTGGAAACCTGACGGAGTTCTCCTGACAAACGGCTCTTCAAAAATCAATCCAGATGTCAGCATAACAAACCATGATAGCTGCTCAGTGACAGACTCTGCTGCCGTTGAGGCTGTTCACCCAAAGAATGCAGGGTGCACGAAACTTGCTCTTATACACCCTCACAAGGACGCACAAACAATACATTCGAGAATAGACCTGAAACAGGCCATTATACAAGAAGCAGATGATGCTGATATCATAGAGTGCGAACTTCAAGATTTGGGTGATGTGGATCTGATAGGGAGGCTATGTGTATTCCTTCTCGAGATGACACACCCGGCCCTTCCTAATATCCTAAGATACAACTTCGTCAAGCTACGTAATACTTTGAACAGTTTTGAAAAGTTACTCTGGGTCACCGGCGATCCGGTTACGGAGCCCCAGTTCAACACTATCGCGGGGCTGATTAGAACTATTCGATGGGAGAGAGACATGGATAGCAAAGATCTCGTCACTCTCGTCACTTTAGCCATCATGGATAACGATACAACAGCAAGTCAGCTTGGTCGTGCAATTTCTGCTATCGTGTCTTGCCAATACCTACAATGCTCACACATTCTGAGGAATGAGGAATATCGCTTGCAAAGTGGCATTCTGCATGTATCACGACTTGCAGGTTGTGGCGAGGCTGATAATTTTCTCAGCTCGCGATTCACAGATCCTGACCTAGAGATGGTAGCTTGGAAAGATATATGTCACTCAGCTGTTCTACATAACTCAACGCCTGGATTATTACACAATATGCACTGGGAAACGGATACATATTCTGACAGTACCATCAATGCGGGTGAGGTTGAGATACAAGTAACTGCAGCAGGGTTGAACTTCAAGGACGTTCTCACTGCAATGGGCGAGATAGCGGAGACTGGCCTTGGCCAGGAAGGGGCCGGGGTAATTATCCAGGTTGGGGAAAAGGTAGAAGACCTGAAGCCCGGTGATCATGTGCTATTCATAACATGTTTGGGAACAATGGCCTTTAGAAGTTACGTTCGGCGTGATCAAAGGTTTGTCACGATGATACCAACCGAGATACCACTAGCTGTTGCAGCCGGACTACCACTGGTTTTCAGCGCTGTCATCTACTCCTTAAATCATGCAGGGAAATTGATCGCAGGCGGAAAGATTCTCATACATGCAGCAGCAGGTGGAGTTGGCCAAGCGGCAAATCAGTACGCCAAGTTCACCGGGGCAGAGGTTTTCACCACTGTCTCAAACGAGGAAAAGAAGAATCTTTTGATGGAGGTGTACGATATTGCCGAAGATCATATCTTTTCTAGCAGAGATCTAAGTTTCGCCAAAGGAATTATGAGGATGACCAAGGGCCAAGGCGTTGACATGATCTTTAATTGCCTTCACGGTGAAGCTCTTCAGCGATCCTGGGAATGCATTGCGCCGTTTGGTCAGTTTGTCGAGATCGGCAAAAGAGATCTAATATCGGAGGCAAACTTGACATGTCACCGTTGCGTCGCAATGCCAGCATAATTGATATCGACTTGGCGGCCATCATGAGGTACAAGCCAGATGTGATAAGGGACACCCTAAAAGAAATTATCTATCTTTGGGCTCAAGGCAAGATACATGCAGTTCGACCACTAACCGTACTAGGCTTTACACAGCTTGAGCACGGATTCCGGCAACTACAATCCGGGAAGAATATGGGCAAAATCGTGTTTGTGCCCCACGACAAGGA
Organism: Aspergillus leporis; assembly: GCA_009176345.1. Taxonomy (NCBI): domain Eukaryota; kingdom Fungi; phylum Ascomycota; class Eurotiomycetes; order Eurotiales; family Aspergillaceae; genus Aspergillus; species Aspergillus leporis. The sequence continues at coordinate 280,069 of ML732150.1, read as the reverse complement.
CATTGTGCCCATGACTCCTGTCATATCAACCCCATTTACCTTTGAAGCAAATGCTACTTATGTTTTGGCTGGTGGCCTTGGTGGTATTGGTCGGAGTCTAGCAGAGTGGATGGCTTCACGAGGCGCAAAGCGCATAGCTTTCTTATCCCGCTCAGGAAAAGTTACCAAAAAGGTCGAAGGGACAATTGCGTTATTAGTGCGCCGTGGCTGTGACTATCAAATCTTCAAGGCCGATATCACCAAGAAGGGTCAACCTAATTCTGCTTTCAACGAGTGCAGAGAAAAGATGCCTCCGATTAGAGGGGGTGCATACAGTGCTCTATGGTTGTTGAAGTAGGCTGCAAGTTGTTACCCGATGTTGTAATGTTCATCAGTCTAATTCCTTTTATTATTACAGGACGCAATCTTCGAAAGGATGTCATACGAAAGTTGGCAGGCAGCAATAAATCCAAAGATCATAGGATCTCTTAACCTACATGAGACACTTCCTAGGCCATTGGGCTTCTTCACCATGCTATCATCCCTCACTGGCATTGTGGGCAATCGGGACCAAGGCAATTATGCCGCAGGAAACACTTTCGAGGATGCTTTTGCCAGGCATCTCGTTAAAAGTGGACAACGGGCTGCTACCATTGATCTCGGTTACGTTAGTACAGTAGGCTACTCTGCTGAAAACCAAGACGCTTCAACAAGCCGTTCTAAAGGAGTTGTTGAACAAGTCAGTGAGAGAGAAATTCATGCGCTCGTGGAGTATTTCGCCGACCCTCGTAATGTGATGACAGAGACTACGTGCCAGTTGGTTAACGGCACACTGTCTGAATCGACATTCCGTGAACGACATATACCGACACCGGCCTACATGAAATACCCGTTGTTCTCTCAGCTCAAAGAAACCGATTGTCTTCAAGGACACCAAGAAACACAACACAATCCTGATTGTAGTATCCGGGCTCTTTTAAATGCTGCACAAACCAAAGAAATGGCAGCAGAATCCGCATTCAACGCTATACAAAGACATTTAGCCTATCTATTCAACTGTTCAGAAGATGATATCCATATAGCGAAGTCGGTTCAGGGCAACGGGTTTGATTCTCTTATTGCAATGGAGTTCAGAACCTGGGTGGTCAGGAGCTTGGAGCTAATATTACCTTGACTGAGCTCATGGCCCAGGCAAACTTGGGTGGGTTATCTGAGAGAGTGGCATCTTTAAGCAAATTTGCCCATCTTTCCAAGTAGTCTTTTCTTTTATTTGAAGTTGGCGTCTATGTGGTCTACTTACAAATTTAGCATCAGACTCTGAAGCATCTCAGCGTATAGTATACGCTACTGCTCAAGTGCTGCATTAGAACTGTAAAGAGTATGATTGATTCCTGTTCAGCCCAAGTGAAGTATGTTCAGAGCAGTATTCAAATCCACATTGAATACCACAAGCTTCCACCCAAATAAACCACAACTTTATCTCTTCTCCCGTCGAGATCTTTCAATGAAACTTTCTCCCCTTTTCTTCTTTCCTTTTTTCGTTTCCAAATTTGAGCAGAGAAGATATGATCCTTCCAGTGAACTCTCCATAATAGCGCAAATTTCCATCTCACCAAACACCCCAGCGAGGCATATGAGCCCTACAGAGAACTATAAATGAAACAACTGTTCTTCTCCAGAATCCTCCAGATTTGTTGATGATCCTCCAGACCCGTAATATCCATCTCATCCTTAAGTGTCTTCCAATCAGTAGCATACCGCATGATCTGAGTCTGCTGCTCAAGATCTAGAATACCATCCGCACCGACAGCACTCGCAATAATCATTCGCCAGATCTCAAGAGGAACGCCGAGACGCCAGATCTCCTTTTCCTTTCGCAGGGCTCGAGGGCCGGTAGTAGTGCGAGTGTTACCCTTCACTGAGCGGGGAGGCTGAATCGGAGAAGGTGAGAGATAAGGGCCGTTTTTCGCAGCCTCTTTCGCGGCCTTGATCATAGCAGACTCGATACGCGCCGTAAGCGATGAATGCAGGATGGGAAAGTTGGTTTCGAAGGTTTCGGTGCCTGGGTGGAAGGGGCCCACGGGAGCGGGTTCTGATTCTGGTTCGGGTTCGATGACCTGAATGTCAACGAGGGGTTCAGGGGTACTAGGGGCTTCTGGTGTTTCTGGATGGTGAGCAATCTCTTCGGCGGAAACTGTGGCAGGCATGGGCTTGTCCATTTCCTCGTCTTCCTGTTGGCCTTGCTCCTTTTCCGGAGTAGTGTCCATGTTAGTATCATTGCTATCCCATAGGAGGATTCGAGAGATGTTCATCATTCGCAGGGTAGTGATCCAGAGATCTGTGTCTCGCACGCCTTCGTCGTGAAGGGCTTCCATACGGACACGCTTGGTCAGTCTGGTGTATTTCGTGTTCCTCTCGTTTTGTAACTCCCGCTGCGTGATGGTATCGATTTTGTATGTGGGTGCTGTGTGCGCCTGAGAGGTAGCATCGGCAAACTCCTGGCTGTTGTCTAAATCCTCGTCGTCTGAGTAAATGTGGGCTTTGTTTTCATTCATAGCTTGGGCCTTTTCGAGGAGCTCGGCTGCAATTGGGGGCAGATTGTCGTTGGGAAACCAGATGATGCTCTTGCAGTTCGCGGTATCTGGTAGAATCAGGGACTTGCCGCCGGGAAGGAATTCTAGGAGTTGCTCCGGTGTTCTTTGGATGGTTAGCATACTTGCGAGGTGGACAGCGCCGCTTTTGGTCATGGAAACGTTGGATAAGATTAGGTAGGCAATCGAGCGCAGGCCACGGGTGCAGGCGAAATGCTTAAGGTCTTCTTGCGTTGTGCCCTTGTTTGGAGCAGTCTTACGATGACCTGGAACAGAGAGTCAGCACTCGCTTACCAGAGATTAGCGGATGAGCTCGTAAGTGCCTACCAGAACTATGTCGCGCGGCCTTCTTACCCTTGGTTGGAGGCTTTGAAGGGCGTCTACCTCGGGCACTGCGTTCGTTCTCTTTTCCTATTGCAATTTTCAGCGAAGCAGTTTCTTCGATGAGGGTCTGCTCGTCTTGCTTAGACTCGATGATTGCTTCTTCTTCATCCTCAAGGAAGTCAAGGTCACTCTTGATGTAAACGCGAGCGAAGTTCTCAATGCCCACCGATCCGAGGGGGTTGCCTCCTAGATCAAGCTTCTTGAGCACATAACAATTCTTGAAGGAGTTGAGGAATTTGCCCCAGACTAACTTGTGTTCAGGGCTTGGGCTAATACCGATAGCATTGTTTGAAATATCGAGCTCTTTGAGATCACCAGTGCTGAGTGCAATCATCTCGCCCAGCTTTGGTAGAGAGTCAATGGTGAGTTCATTACCTTGGATGTGGAACTCGGTCACTTTAGCAAGATTCTCTTTGATACACTCAAGAAGGTCATCGATGAATAGAGTAAAGTCTTCATCAGTTATTTTCTTGTTTGCAACGTCAATTTCTACCGTGGGCTCTCGTAATGCGGCTTTGTAACCGAGCCCGCCAGGGAGCCGCTTTCTCTATGTACGAATTAGTTTATGTTCCCGAGACTTGCAGATATATTGTGGGGTGATACTCACCAGGTCCTTGGAGAATACCCGTGCGAACTTTTGACCGTCGATCTTTCTCTGGTTTTCACGAGGTGTCAGCCTGTGGCTTAGAGCACTTAGGAATATGTAAATGCGGCAAGCTCACTGCTGAATAGTTCAGCTTCCCCATTTTAGCTAGTTGTGTCGCTAGTCGAAAACCTGATAATGATGCGTATTAGTTTGCGGCAATAGTAGAGAGCAGGCACATTCCTAAGTTGACAAGGGAAATGTAAAGAACAGAACTCGAAGTTCAAGAAATGAGTGGTAAGAAGGGTAGAGGCATCTAGCATCATCACAGCTACACAAGGCGGGGATTTCCTGTATTCTAGACATAGGATTGAAAGACAGCCGAAAGGCCTTCAGGTCAGGGCATGGACTCACGTAGTCAAGCGCAGAGACGTTGATATGTCTTAGGGTAAGCACACATCAACATTGACAATCGAGGCGAGGATAGAGGAGATGTGAACAATAGAACACAGGAGGAGAGAAGGGCATGTACACATAAACATTCACGGTCACGATGATAATAGCGATGTAAGCTCTGATAGGATTTGAGAATAGAGAAGAGAAAAGTGAATAGTAGTTATCCCTGAGTTTGTAATTTCCTTGTGTTACTAGAAACACAGCTGCAGGTAGAAAGATAAAGGAAAACTCCAACTAAATCTTTGGATAAATTCTGACGGTGATGTTGAAGCAAAGAGAATTGACAACAGAAAACAGAAACAAGGCGGCGAGACACCTAGAGCTGTCCTGTGACCGTGACCGGGTGTGATGTTGAAGTATGCTTTGTTTTGTTGTCACTGAAACTTCTCCAATTCACTAACTGCCTAGGAAATCACTAGATGCAAACCCGTGCCTCTCTAAGTAAGTATAACATTTACCACCTAAATCACAGTGTGAAAATGAATAGAATACAAATACAGACTATAATAACATGACTGATAGAGATATATCTAATCCTAGCTTGAAGGTCGATCTCAACAGGTCTTGGTACAATCTTTACTAAACAGTACAAATTGGCAAACTTTAGGTCTTCTCACATCCTAAATGACAACAACAACAACAACAATAGGGACGTGCTCCTCCTAGCAGTAGTCTGCAGTCTCAGTTGTATGCTAGAAGAAGTTAACAATGTCTTTGAATTCGTCCAGGAGAGTTGGGTCAATATCATCCCAGATGGCAGGCGGAGGTGATGCTTCATAATACTGAGGGTTCTGGCTGCAGCCACTTGGCAGAGCAGCACTATGGCATTTGCTTTGGCGAACAAAAGCCTCGGCTTCTTGGCAGTCTTTATGTTTTTTTGTATCTCTCTTGTTGCAATCTTCAACCCCAGCAGTCAAACAGAGCTTCCGTTTCCCTCCACAACCGCTGACATTCTCCGCAGTCTCAGCAGTATTTTGGCCGCCATGCTTGACATCCTGAGTACTGATTGGGCTACATATCTTCGGTTCAAGTACGTTTTCCCCAAGTGTTGCCCCTGACTGGGTAGGTGTTGTCATATTTTCCTTGTCTTGCACGGGCTGGTCAGTGAATGAGGACGGGAGCGTAAGCCACGGCTCATCAGCGTAGATCCAGTCATCTTTCATCTTAGGCATATCCTTGTCTACTCCAATGCCCTTGTCGGTGACCTGAACTTTGTGGTTTGTAGATCCAATGGCGTTGCCCAGGATTAATGCAGACGGAGAAGGTAAATCATTGAAGTTGTCATCTCCGTAGTCGCTTGATGAATCCTTATCATCAATGACAGAATGAGAAGCATTGCTTTCGGCATTTTGTTTAGTGGCGGTCACTCTCAATGCTACATCGGGGAATTCCTGCAAGTTCTCTTGTGGTCCAATACTTGTCATGCTGCCATTCCGAGCCGGGGCTTCGTTGGCATTGACCCTCTGTGCTTCGTTCTTGGTGATACTTGCAGGCAATGTCAACTGATTGAGTCCGCTTGTCCGGCTGTTACCTCTGTTAGAGTGTTTTCTGTTTACTTTCGGCGGCTTTTCCAGGCCTTCTCGGCAACAAAGGTGCTTGCACCTGTGATCCGTTTAGCACCTCGTTCAGAAGAAAATACAATGAAGCGAAAGAATGTCGGAAAAGGAGTTACATTGCTTTATCCTTGCACTTGTGGTTGCAGTTCCATCTACCATTCTCAAGCTGTGTTGGCTCTTCTGCTTTGTGAGGTTCTTTTGTCTGCTCCGATTCTTTGCTCTTCCTGGTCGTCGTCTTCTGCGGATTATATCCACATGAGGGAGATGTTACATGATCCATATTAGCCCAGTCCGTGGTTCCATCTGCTCATCAATCTTTTAGATCGTAGTACTGCAAGGCACGGAAATTTTGGGGGTTGGTACCTGCTTTAAGGAAGTTATTAAAGAGTGAGTCGTCACTGCCGAAACTGTCTGGATTGTGTCCCGTATTAGGTCTCATCTGAGATGAATCATTGCTGCACGGGTGTTTCCGACTTAATTTATCTGGCATCTTGCTGAAGCGAGAGGGAAATAAAGTAGCTGGAAGGTCTGGCCGTAATTCCGCTGATCTTAGGGTCCCAGCTTTAAACAGTCAGCAATGGAGATTGCCGCAGCATCATGTAAAGCTAGTTGCATACCGATATCGTCGCACATAACGTAGCACGTAATGTACTGACCCTGGCGTTGAATTTCTGCTTTCAATTTTATCTCCTGGCTGCTTTGGACCTTACTCGCACTAAAATAACGTTAGAGAACTCGGGACAAAAATGGGCGACACGAAGTCTTCCACCTAACCTCATACGTCGAAAATCAATCACGAATCCACCAGAGGTCTCTGCGAGAAAGCAGACATGTACAGGGCGCCTCTGGAAATATGATGGGCATTTTTCATTCATGAATGCGACGTCTGCTTTGAAGTGAACTCTCACAGGGCTGCCGGGTTTTGTCTCCTGCTAGATGTTTAGCAAAGCCTTTGTATTGAGGCAAAGTTATTACCATTTTCACAAGCTTGATAGACACACGTAGCTTAGGGAAATCAGAGAGACGGTCTATCAATTTCATTCCAAATGGTGGGTTTTTGCTCAGGATCATGTCAATCTGATGAGGTTCTGTAAACTCTAGCGCTTCAATGCTGGTAATTCCAGCGGCTGCGAATTTTCGAACAGCGACCACACCAACTTGCTCAATCTGTTTCATTTGAAACGGCGAGTCTTCCCACGCCTTGGCTCCAAAACTTCTTGAAAGTTCCAAGGCGTTTCTGACAGCAATTGAATCTTCAAGAGAGATCTGACAATCTATTATGCATCGAATAAGGCGGTTGATGTGTGAGAACACATAGCCTTTGTCTTGCTGAAAAGCAAACTTATGTTTTTGGTACTGCTCACCATCTGGGAACTCTACCACACCCAGCTCAGATTGAATGAGCAGCGAAATTTTGTGAGCTGGAAGCGCTATGTCCACCTTCACTGGAAACCTTATGTTATTGCCACGATTGATTTCTTTGTACAACGACTTCTCGCCCGCCTTGAGACGGACATTACGGAACTCTTCCGCTTGAGCGAGCGCAGAGAGCTATATATTAGATCATTAGCTTGTTTCTTAACCAGAAGTATCCCGCTTACAATTTGAGACACGGTTGCGTGACGCTTCAGAGTAAGGAAGGTCTTCATCGTCTCGAAACGCACGTAGTAACGGGCCATAGCATCACCAAACTGTGTAGATTTGAGACGCTCGGTGGAGACTAGATCACTTTCTTGAAGAAGTCTGATGTCTTTCTCACAGATCTCTCGAAGCATCTCGTCCTCATCTCCCCTATCGGCGCCCTCCTTAAGCTGATAATGCAAAGGATTTCGTCTCAGTCTCACAAATAAAAAGGTGCCCGCAAGCCACCTAATAGCAGATTCAATACTCGTGACATTACCTAGCCCAATCTCGGCGTTTAGATGATCGATTAGGTTCAGATGTAAGCAGCTTTCAAGGCTTTCAGAGCCCGAGACAAGCTTTTCATAGTAATCGACTCGCTCCTTTCTCGTTATAATAACGGCAATTGCATCATTGTCGAATTGAGGTCTCCCAGCACGGCCCAGCATCTGCATGATCTCGAGATCCGAGTAGTCTTTGCAGCCACCGTCCTGCCATCCGACTGTGTTTTTGACTATCACAAGGTGGCATGGGAGGTTCACACCCACTGCGAGCGTAGAAGTGCAGCATATTATGTTGACTTCGCCCTGTAAGAAACCATTCTCAATTGTGTGTCTGTCAGCGGGGTCGAGGCCAGCATGATGAAATGCGACACCAGCAACAGTCGTGGCTATACCATGGATCGTATTAGTAATTAGTAGCTCCAACATGGTTATACATTTTTGCATACTCTTCAAGTCTGCGTTGTTCACTGCAAGTGATTTACTTGGTGCTTTCCACAACTTAGCTGGAGGATTCGACATTGACCAAAAACGAGCAAGTTCCTTTGCCGTAGATACAGCAGAGTTTCTCGTGCAGCAAAAGATCAGTATCGGCTTCCGGTATGAATGAGTAGCAAGTATATCAGGGAGCCTGAGATTTGAAGTTAAGGCATGGATATCTAGATGGAGCTTGTAGTATACTTACTTCGAGCTGCACAACTTATCAAATGCGAAGTCATTGCCCTGGGATTGGTAGCCGTATACAAACCTCTGCAGCTTCACAGGGCGAAACTCCTCTCCAAAATGCTCCCTATGTGCTGGAACATGCTGGTTTGTCGCATCCTTGCCCAACCAGGTTGCAATGTCCGCAGAGTTTGGGATGGTAGCGCTTAATGCCACAAAACGCACGTTGGACCCAATCGTTTTCATCCGCGATACAACGGCCTCTAACGTTGCTCCGCGGGATTCCTTGAGGATATGAACTTCGTCAATGAGAAAAAGCTTCACCAACTGCATCAAACGTGCATGGTCCTTCCATTTCCGAGTCATACTATCCCATTTTTCTGGAGTCGTTATGATTATTTGGCTATTCTGAACACTCCTAATCTGTGTGTAATCAGTGTCGCCAGTCAGCTCCGCACACTGAAGGCCCAGTGAATGAAATTTCCTATTCCAATCCCGGAATCTTTCAGAACAAAGTGATTTAGTGGGTGCTTGATAGATGACCTTGAATCGTTCGTCTTCAAGGTTATTGAGTAAACGACAGATCGCTAACTCCATGACAACTGTTTTGCCGCTCCCAGTAGGGGCGGCAAGCACAATATTATCGTCTCTTTTGTATACGGGATTATAGCATTTGGACTGAACGGCGTTGAAGACTGGAAAATGAAATAGTGACCGATATTTATCCGGGAGTTCGTGGACGGACACAAGGACGATTCCTCGAATCGACACAGGAATATTCTGAAATGGCGTCCTGTGGTCTAGGTGCGTGGCTATAGATCCTTCGTGTGTTGAGTGTGATGGGTGTGAGGGTAGCTCACCAGACTGTTCAGGCAGCGTTTGATGAGCTTCGTGGCGTCTTCCAGCATCGCTGCTTTGTTCTTCGAGTGGCAGAGCTCTTCCAACCTGGAGCCTAACCAACGGACTAGAAGGCAACTTTATATCAACGTCCGAGGAGCTAGATGCCAAGCTTCGATGCGGCGTGGTATGGGAGCCTTCTAAAGCTTGCTAATTAGCTTACAGGGGCGAGGGTATTGAGGCGATACTATGCCCCGCATGGACTAGAGACCTACCATAAACGTATCGAGAAACCAGCTTCGGGGCGTCACCCTGGAGGGTCTCACACGTTTGAAGATAACTGTCTGTAGCAGAGAAAACAGACTTTCGAGCCCTCGCCGTTTCATCTGACTGTGCAAGTAACTCCAGATCTTGAACCGCTATGGTCAGCGCCAGTCCTAGATATTGCAGGATAACCCTTGACGGGTTGACTTACCGAATGCGTCAAATTGCAAGTCATCTTGACGGGGTAGTATTTCCGGCGAAGGGGTGTGAGTTTTAGGCTCTTCTCTACGAGGCCCACCAAAGAATGGCGAGCTTCGAGGCCTTTCATGGAATCTTTGATCAAGGGTAACACTCACATTGGATCGGATAGGCGCAGTAGGAAGCTGAGAGCCGGCTATTTGTCTACGCGAAACCCCATGGCGAGGCATGGGGAAGGAGGGGTGAGCTTTTCTTCGCATGTTCCTTCAACAATTAGTACAAACCGTGATGAAAAGACGTGCCGGCGTCTTCTATAGATGAAAGGTTACTCAATCACGAGTGGAAAGCCGGTCACCTGCCTTCCACCTATAGACCGGCTTGCACGTGGGAAGCTACATAAAAAAGGAACAACGGTATAACGTTTTGGATGGCTCCTAATGGTCCTTGCCAGGAAGTCCCCAGGTATTCAAGGGTTCAAGTCTATTCAAAGCCCATATGCACCGATTCATCTCTACATAACAGAACGCCTGGTTGGGCTGATTGGATATATACTAGGATAATGAAGATGACGTTCAACAGCGTACAAAGATAAAATAGGAGGAAAAAAGAAAAGTAAAAAGTAAAAGAAACATTTTCATGCACAAGAAATAGATACTTGAGAAGAAACAAAAAATCGCTTCTATCCATGTTTATTTACTTCCCATGGGAGGTAAGGCAACGCAAAGCGTAATATACACACCACATATGTGGGCTCCTATCCGTATCGTCAAAATCACTGATCTCGTAGCTGTTTGTCAAAATAGCCACCGCTCGTAGTCCGGGCAGCATTGATCCTGACATGTCCCGGTGACGTAGGCCTGGATGTTGACAGACCGGCGTCGGACAGGAATGGGGTCCCGGGGAGTTTGATAGAGAACTCGTTCAGTGGAGGGGAAGCAGGCGAAACATCATCACTCTTAAAGTCTTTCTCGTAGTGATCGATACGAATTGGTGGTGGACGGGGTCCCTGGCGCTTGCCCGAGTTCACAGCCGAGCTGGGGTCTTCACAAAGATAGGTAGCCGCAAGCACCGCAAACATACCCAGGATAAACTAGAAGCGGTATGGTTAACCCGTGTGCTAGTGCTATAGACGAGGGCCTTCAAGATATGAGAAAGAGATGCTCAACATACATTACCAGTGAGTTCAAACTCAAACAACCATATGCTCCCTAGCGTAGTAAGGAAAATGCTAGTAGCAGTAGCAACATTTCTCGTATCTCTGTACGCATGACCAATGCAAAAGGAGGTTGCAATCCCTCCAATCGCTTGGACAATAACCGTGGACCAGACAGTCCAGTTATACCCGCCAAAGAAGCCGTTGGCAGCAATCTTTTCACCGTCCAAGAATACAACACCAATGAAGAGTGCGGGGAATATAGAGTATACGGCTAGTTGTACATTGCGAACCCAAAGCGACATGGATTTCGCGCTGTCCTTGAGTACCTTTTCAAGGTACACCCCGGCAAGGCTAGATGCGACGCATGCACCAACTGTCGCCAGGAGACCAACAACTGCATTCATTCGTGGGAAGGCAGTCATCATATCCTCTTCGATGCCCTCATATGTTGCCGACCGTTTATGCAGGTTTGGCTGGTTCAGCTTAGCAGCCTTCCATTCCTCCAGCGACCGGGGGAATGCATGATGGGCGACCTCATCTTGGAGGGAAACGTCGCCAGATTTGCTAAGAGGAATCTGAACAAGCCCGACACCCACTAGCAGAAGCAACAGCAAACCCCACCTGCGTAGTGAGACACTTCTGTTTAAGAAGATTACGCTAAGGATAGCAGTCGCAATGAGTTTCAATTGATATGTCACCTGGAAGGGTGCTGCCTGCAGATTTGAAAGTGCGATGTACTGTAGAGAATTGGCGAGCGTATAAAGGCTAGCGGGAATCGCAAGCTTCCAGCTGTCACCCGAAAAAACGGCAGACGTAAGGGAGAAGAAGAGGGATGTCGCAGGCACCGTCGGAGGTGCTGTTTTGGAAACTTCGTATAATGCCATAGTAAGGGATATAGCAAGTTTGACAATTTCGTTGAAAAAGACGGCGGTAGATGTGAGATATCGCTTGCCATCAGTTGGCGGGATCGCACGTGAGTAGTGCAACAACTACGTAAAAGACGAGGTATTAGTGGTCCGGTTGCAAGATTGCTTCAAAGATTGGACAACGTACCAGTACAAATGTAGTATACTGTACCGTCAACTGCAGTCAGACGGGTTTATAGTCAGCCAGAAATAAACGTAGTCGCGCAGCAATTCTGCTGATGCCAAGAACCTTACAAGAATCCATGAGAAGTTCTTCCAGGTTGGCACTGGCCCTGAAGACGAATGTTGTGCATTTTCTCCCATATTGACAAGTTGAAAAATGTCGGTCTCCTCCCACTTAAGATTTTGTCCGTCCTTACGTAGCGATGACACAACGGGACGAGTGTCCGATTTGAAGGGCCTCCTTTTCTCGAGGATGGTACCGGCAGTTCGTAATATGGTTGCCGAGGGTGTTACATGCGACTTGTGTGCGTCGAGTCGTAAGGAGGGGGAACCGTCGCACCACCGAGTTCAGATAGGTCCGTTGCGCGTTCGCAAAACAGGACCAGGTGGAGCTCGACTCCAACGTGAGAATGTCTGAATGACAATGGATAATGGAAGAATAACGGGGTGGTTGGCAGGCGACAAAGACAGAGCAGGAGACAAAGCGAGGGCTGGTGATGAAAGGGGATCTGAGGACGAGAACTGAAAGGCTTACGAGCAGCCGTTACTAATAAATTGGAAGATCTGGGGTATGGCTTTCGTATTCCTCCATGTTATAACGTGTTGCGGCGCTTAACTTGTTTGGGCGGTGTGGGGTCCTCGCACTCTAGTGGTTGGTTTACAGTTTGCCTCATTTTCAGCCATTTGATTTTCATTCCATGGTTTGTCAATGAAGAGTGGAATGACTTTTACTTGGATCGACTTCCCTTCCAATCCATTCATCCTAAACTGACGTCAGACCTCGTGGGACTCTGAAACCCTTATTGGGCAGCGTGCAGTATCCCTTGGGCTCAGCACGCCTCTACTTCTGCAACTTCCCAAGCCACCATCGTGAACAGTGCTGTATGATATCAGCTTGATCCTTCAGCTTATCACTACACAATTGATAGGTCATCTACCGAGCGTCAAGATCTAGAGCAGCATAAACAAGGCATCGGAGAGCTAGTGCTGTTTAGTGAGTTGTTCGAGAAAAATAATCAAAGATAATAAGCTTTCTCATCGAAGATCCTAGTATCTGTGATGGTCTTACTTTATTTTTTTAGTTTCCCACTTGATGGACCCAGGAATGCAGTCACAGCATAAGGACACGATCAGAACGCATGCTAATGCTTCGGTTGTTTTTGTAGATCGACTAACCAACTAACTTAACGTTAACAACTAGTTAACGTAAGCGGACACCGAGCTGGCCGGCTAGCTCGGTGTCCCGGCCAGCTCGGTGTCCGCTTACGTTACCTATAGTTAGTTGTTCGGCAAGGTTAAGCTGCTTTTATTTTTGTTTTATTTCTTCTTCCCTTTGGTAAACCTAGGGAAGTACTTCCTTGAAACCTATGAGTGCCCCCTACTGGTGGTGTTTAATCAAATTCGTGTGAATAATTGGTGCGTATGTAAAGTTACAGATGGTATAAACAAACCATGAATGGAATAATCAAGACATACAAACCCAACCCCCCTGTGGAAGCTGGATATTATGATACCCAGAAATCAGGTCTATTGAGCAAAACAATCTAGTATGAGTAGAACCGGGGGGTCCAGTGAACAAGGAAAGCGTGAACGTGAGCTTGAACAAGGCATAGAGAAGCTGGCCTTCGACAGTCACAAACACTAAACGGCTACGGTTAGAGAAGAGAGTAGTCATGAAAAATATCTGATTAAATCCTTAATAGTTTAAAAGCTACAATACCGTCGGGTTATTTTAACTCCTCTAAGTAGCCTAATCTCATTTGTCCTGCAGACAAGTCTGGGCCCCTAGGGAGCACTGATGAAAGTTAGCGGGACTAGAAGATAAAGTTCTAGAGTCGCGGAAATCTGTCGTCAATATTTCGAATGAACTCAAAGTCACATTAGTCTATTCTTGGATACCTCTTTTCTATACATAAGTGGACATGACTAGTAGTGAATACAGTAGAAAAAAAAAATAAGGCACTGAGTGGCCAATCATCGTGCAGTGAGAGTAAAGCTAAGGAAATGTATACATCAGCGAATGGTATACGGGTAACAAAGATGGTAAAGTTCAAAGAGCGAGACTGAGAGAGATAATGACAGTATGAAAGTAGGAGTATAAAACTAAGAGAAATTGTGAGTGAATGGATGGTTGCATGTTGCAGAGGACTTGATCATTGAGAAATAAAGATAGAGAGGAAGATGGCTCAAATTGGTGCTGGAGGCGTCATGAAAGGTAGTTGAACCCAGTCGAACTTTCAGTGTACGGCTGTGAGATTAGCATTGTCATTACCCCATCCAAATGCCCAAAGTGGGAAGTTGTCGGTTTCTTTTCGTTCCTCAACATCACCCAAAACAATGGCCTCGCTACTATCAGTGCGTCGCCTCGAGTGTCGCCGCTGGTCTGAGGGTACGGCGGGAGGAGGGTGACGTGGAGGCGGCTTTTGTGATGGTAGTGGTGAAAAGCGATGTATAGGAAGAGTAGGTGTCAGTGGAGAAGCTCCACTGGTTGCGGGTGATGGGAGACTTTCCGAATAAATCAAACTAGCCCGAGGAGACGCGCTCGAGTTAATGGTTTTCTGTTCTGCATCAGAAGCCGCGCCCTGAGAAATGGAACCGTCTTTATCGAAGTGGTTTGCACCTTGATCTATTCGTGACATTTTGGAAGACAGCCCTGGACTGAGCCGTAGAAAGGAAATATCAGACCCATAGAACGAGTCCCTCGAAGGTACTGAGAGCATGGAATTTCTGTCTGGCTCGAGGCTGTCCTGGTAATGAGCTTCATGGAAAAGACTAGGCGTGATCTTGCCTTTCCGCTGTCTCATTGCTTCTAGGAGATGCTCTTCTTGTCGTGTCACGGCTATGACTCGGCTTCTTCGGTTCTGTTGGGTTTGTTGGTTGCGCATCCTCGGGGGAGGATTCCGTGATCGACTGCTCATAGGGTCGATACTGAGAAAATCTGGCTCTGAAATTGTGGGAACGCCACTTGATCGGCGGGATTGGCTCCTCCTTGTGTCTAGGGTTGACCTTCCAGCTGACGACATTGACGGATTCCGAAGGATTGATTCTTGGTGTCGCCGAGTAGACTGAGACGCGTGACTACTAGTAGAAACGGAAAAAGGTCTCTCGACTTGTCTCACGGTCCCTTTCGTAGCCTGTGCCGCAGAAGCCGTGCATATCTCAGGCTCGAATTCACCGTAAGTTGTTACGCTGTCTCTAACATTCTTATCCGATTCCAGTTGGCGCTTGGTTGGCACTTCCTCTTCATCATCCTCATCCTCTGACGATGAAAGACAAAGTACGCTTGACTTATTAAGATCCACGTTCTTCAAAGTACTTCTGCTGCTCTTCTTGGACATAGTACCTTTATTGGCAGGGGTGTTGTTTTCGCGCAAGTCGGCACGCCATGCATTCGATGAATTGGAAGTACGGTTGTTGTGAGGGCGGGAAAAGGACTTCGGGGACAAATATGTTTCCCTGCTCCACGCCCCGGCGGAGCTATTGGATGGAACTTTTCGTAAGGAACTGCCTGTGGCCTTCATATCACCAATTTGCGGATGTTCACGGCTTCGTGGTCGTAATTGCAACTGGGTAGATCGGGAATTTTCAGTGGATGGGGTAGTTTTCTGGTAATGGCTGTATCGTTTTAATGCCATATCCATCTCGCTGGTACGCACTGTTCTTTCGAGTGAGGGGTCAGGCCAGTTTGTGTTGCCTGACTCGTAAATTGGTGAAGACTCTCTGTCGTCCGTGACTTGGTGGCCGTTCTTTTCGTGGCGCACAGAAGCGTGTTTTTGGGCGAACTCTTTGATAGTTGCCTGGCTATCTGGGTTTCTCAATTTAGCTGCGGGATTTTCAGAGGCCACTGATATTGCAGAAGGTGAGTTCACCAAGCGCTGCGGCGACAGAAGAGGAGCAGCATCCGCTCGTGGCTTCGGGAATAGGAGGGAGAGATCAATCCTAGGTGGGCGCATTTTCCGCTTCGACTCCTTCATGGAGCCTTTCGGTTGCCTTAGGCCGAGGCGTGACTCAACATTGTGCTGCGGGCCCGAGTTATTATCTTCAGTAACGTTAGAATCCTTTGTCATACTACGACTCATGCGAGAGTCCATAGTAGAGTTTCGAGAATTGAAATAGGAAAATAAAGTAGAAGAGGAGCCGGATTGCTGGACCCGTTTAGAGTGTGTGGGGATAGGTGGCGGTAAAGCATCTTGTGATCGATACTCCTGTCCGAGTAAAGGCGACGATGCTCGAACACGGAGGTGTGGTGGTGGTAAACTTGCTTCGGGAGTAGGAGTTGGGAAGGGAGCAAAACTGCCGCTTTTCTTCGACTTGATTTCCGGGGCCCTTATGAAGCTCGTTCCTCGCACTTTCTTCTCCTCTCGCCGATCTTGTGGGAGGTGGATTTCAGTCGTCCCCAATATCTTTTGGGCTTTTGACGCCTTTTCCCGTCTCAGATCTTCCTGACTGACATTTGATAAATGCATCCCGCCCGGCACAGCATTGACACTTGATGTCCTCATCGGTATTGCCATGGTCTGCTGGGGCATCTCAAAGCCTAAATCACCTTGACTTTCGGCTCAGACTTCCTCCTCTTCGCAATGCCTGTTGTTTCGGTAAACGCAAAGGTGACTGTCGACTACCGTCGAACGAAAAGTTCAAGAATGCGCTAAAAAATGAGGTTTTGTGTAACCCAATGCGTCTCAGGTGCTGGTTGAGGAAGTTTTGATTAATTTCTTTCCCTTTCTTCTGCTCTGGCTTCTCGGTTTGTATTTTTTCAATGCTAAATCACATTCCCCACAGTGAGTCGGTGAGGTGTCAAGTCCGATCACGAGGGACTTTTCATTCCCTGGTGTCCACCACGCCGTGGAAAACATATAAGATTTAGTCAGACTGGAGAAATTCGAAGTCCCTGACTTTAAGAGCCTGGGAAAGGGCTTGTAATATATGAATTTGGGCCAGGGTAGATTTCGGAGCGAGAGAGGAAGCGTCAAATGTGGTAGAAGGGAGAGCGGGTCACGGGTGTTTTTAATGAAGAACGAGGGCAGAAGAGGAGGTAAGGAAACGATCAGAGACTAAAGGACCACCCCGAGCGACACTAGGATATTTATTGGGCACTATTTGCTGTTATTACATTTAGACAGCTGAGGATGGGGTGGGAAAGGACTTGGGACGCCGAATACCAGTAAATTAATATTAGCTTTTAAGGGGTTGAGAGGGTACAAGGGGAAAAAAAGGAAAAGAAAAATAGAAAGAAAAAAAAAAGCCCCCAGGCAATCAAAAACCACGCATGGACCAAACGACTTACGCGCGATTTGTTATGGAGAACCCGGAGGAGGACGATCCACGTATGTACTCCATTTGAGTGCGTGCTCTCAAAAGCTACGTATCTACGTAGTACTAAAAGGCTGATTCCATTGTGGTGGAGCACGGGAGGTCAATACCGACCCAAACAACACCAAAGACGAATAGAAAAACGACTGCCACAGAATAAGCTCCTCCAAAATAGAGAACAACTTAAGTTTGGCTTCCATAGTACGGAGTCATGGCTCAATAGTGCTTGTTTTAGCTCTTACGACTCCAGTAATCATCGACAAGGCACCAACCATGGTTCCATCAAATTGTAGAGTGGTTTCTAGGGTACTTAAGGGCTTAGTGCGGTGGACCAGCTAGAGACATCACGGTCAATGATGGGGTCGTACCACCACTCACGTAAAGAGAAAACTAGTTAAGTGTCATTTGGAAAGTAGTATCGAAGTCCAACTAAAGTCGAAGTGACATGTGTAACGGTCCTGCCAACACGGCACACCAGACAATGGCTATCAGGGGTCTCATTCGTAGGTACCGTACATAGGCAACTATATTGGTAGGTTGACTTCATCTAAGCAAAGATTAGAAATCGGTTGATTCAATTGGCCTCTGGTAAGCTTATCTTTAAAAAGATTGGCATTGTGTATTTCTTTTTTCTTTTTCCTTTTTCAATCTTTCTTTTTGTCCGTCAGAATCCTTCTAGGAGAACTACGTACCGTCCATGTTAATGCACGTAAATATTCCGCGGCATACACATAGACACACGAGGTGGACACGGGCGGCTCCCACGCGGCCATCCCGATAATTTAATACCTTTTGAGTTAATCAATCTCACTTCTCAATGAACATGAATGTTATTGTTACCTGTCCCATTCTTCTTGTCAGACATTCCGAATTGTCACAAAGCCATAGAGGGCGTACTCAGTATGCTTTGCAGAAATCCTTAAAGCCACAAACCAAACCAACCCAAACTGAAACCCGTCGGCGCCCTTTAAGGGGACGCACGCCTAGGAGCGATTATTGTTCTCCACCCGTTCTGACAACCACTCGATCCATGGGCACGATCCCGAACTAGAGCGAACACTGGAAACACCCTTAAACCTTCCTCAGCCGCTCCGCGGCCTCAGCCGTCTTTTCGATGAGGAGCATCGTCAGTGCTGATCCCCATTCTACTCACCAATTCGACTCTCAGTCGCCGTAGCGGTGGAGTCAGAGGCCTACCCAATCAATAGTCACTTTTCAGGCGAGCAAAGATTCATCAACCGTGATCGCCATACCGCGGAGTATATCGCGTACGTCGTCCTACTCTAATTGGACATATTACGGTTTGTCGCCGGAACCATCTATTCCCCGCTGATGCTCGCACGACTACTCTAACTAGGGGATCTTGAATCAAATAGTCGGGCTTGGTGCTTGACATGTGCTATGAAATCATCCTTGCAAAAGCAATAATGCGTTGCCGCAGAAGTTGGATCGTCGCCAATAGTCAGCAAGTCCGTTGGATACTTTCCATGGGTAGGCAATGGAATAAATTTTGGCTTCACTTGCCCTCTTACCCTGTAAAAGACAAAGTGTGCTGTCATGGACCTGCTCAATTATTAGTGGTTTCAGACTGACAATAGAGCAGTGGTCCAAAACTCCGTACTCCACGGAAATATTTTCGGCATTAAAGGCCGTCTTGCATGCCATGAGCTTCTAAGGTATGGAGAATTTGCAGAGTTTATCCCCGACTGCTGCAGTAGTAGCAGCATACAGCAGTTAGCTCTTGTACCGGTCGCCTACTCTAGAGCTCATGTTCAATGTGCTCCTGAAGCGAACAGTGATCTGACAATTTTTCCGATGACTTTCATCATTGGCTTTACTTGCGCTGAGATCTAAGGCCCGTAATTAACTGTTCCCATTCCGACCTGATTACGTGCATCAAGGGTCTGTTCTGACCTATAATCCATCTGTGTAATGCAGATCTGCCAAGACACCGACGCTCAAGTCTACCCGACTTGCTGGGATGGGCTGGGTTCTCCGCAGAACGAAAATAGGGGATCGCCCAGAAATGACAAATTACTAGTGTTTCACATACACACTTGGACCTTGGTATGCAGAGTCGGCATTAGGGGGTCAAGAACAAGAGCGTAAACACCTTGTCTATGCACCATCGACCGTCGGTCTACCGGGTTGTCATTCCCCACGCCGGAGGTAAAATGGAACGAAGACCAGAAAGGAGTCGTCGTTACAGACCGGACTTTGACGGGCGATCACATTTGACTCGGCAGTGTCATATTGCTCCATCTCCCGAAATAGAATTCTTACCATCCAACCACAGTTTATCCCAAAGTGTTGGATGGAACCTTTTGATCAGTCGAATTAATGGGGATTGCAAGTATCGGTCACAGTGTGAGGTATTCGGATGAGACAGGGATGGCTTTGGTCTTACATTGACTTTCTTCTTCTAGTTTGATACAGTTCATAGTCATTCCTCTTCCCTTCCAACGCGACAGGTTTTGGTTGAGGCCACAGAGGGGCTTGGATCCCCTTAAAATCCACCATTCAACTCGGCGCACTCCAAACAAGCGATTACAGCCCACAATGCAATCATAGACATATGATCAGCAGAGCTCAGGCCTCTCACGCCCCTCATTGTGATTTCAAATCTGACCAATTTCCTCTCAAAATATCCGATCGAGTTCTTGATTCGTTCCATGTATGTTTTCACTGCAAGGGGTAACCGCCGATCCGGGTCGCAGTGCGCCTTACAGCTGATCCATATCTCAACACCGTATCTGATCTTGTTTCCTCGGAGGCTGACTATTACATTGCTAGGTGTTATGAAGGACACCTGAAATTTTTCACACATGTACTCCATACGAGAAGTACATAAGTGAAAACACTAGTGCGGTTTTTACAGCTTTCAATATCTGCAGATGCTTGATTGTCAACCCATATACTTTTTAAATCCTAGTCCTTCAAGGCCACTGATATCAGCGAGGAGAACTTTATGCTAAAGTAGTGTCCATTGTTGTTCAGTTCCAGCACATTGTATGAGCGACCTAACTAATGATGCAAGGCGCTCAGCTATTAGACCTCAGTTGCGCTGCAACATACCTGAAATTTAGAATACAAATTAAGTTATCAATCCTTCAGTTTTTGTATGACTCTTTGATAAGCCTCCTTCAAAATCTCGTTTTCCCCTCTCCCGAAGTAACCTCCCCCTCCCCTTAACAAATGCTCCTATTTCCCTGTTGCACAATTCAGAGTGATAACGAGGCTAAACTTGTCTCGGTATGCAATCAACAATGGAGATTTTCCGGTCTAGTCGCTCTCATGATCACTCGTTTCGGCTCCAACATCGATAAGCTTCGAATAGTTGCTTATTTTGCGCTTTTTCCTGCTGCTGCGTCGAGGGCTTTGACCACTGGGTGTCCGCCTGCTCGATCCTTTGGCGTTCGTGTTCAAGGTCTCATCGGTCAAGAAACTGCTATGTAGCTGCTCTTCTGCAGCTCTATCATTCTTGTCGAGACCATCAGACTCATAGCTTTCGTTTTGATCGCTGTCTGGCAATGACTTTCTCTTCTGGTCTCTACTCTTTCCCAGCAGCTCTGGCAAGGCTCCGTTAGATTTCTGTGTTCCATGGCTTCTCAGACTATATCCATTATCCGACATTTCCCCGGCTTCAGGAGGGGACTTGTTGATGGGGCCAAGCTCCTGGCTACCTAAGATTGGATCCAGGCTGTCGTGACCTTGAGAGCCTTCTGCAACGTACTGTAATGATCATCAGCATCTCCCGTGAGCAACGTAAAAGTATGGTGATACTTACATGATGTTGAATTTTCACCATAGGGTGCAAAATCTCCCTCGCCATTCTTTGACGGACATCGTCTGACTGGGTGATGCTGAATTTCGGTAATCCACGTCGTGAGAACCCTTTCAGTTTGTAGCCTGGGGTTGGTTGAAGGAATTTCTGCTTCTTCAAAATGTCGGTTATTTGAATAATGGTTTGTCCATTGCAGTCTATCATGGTTAGCTTATCCTCGGCTCAAACTTCTGGGTCTTCTTACGAAGCTTCTGTGTAAAATCTCCTATCTTATTTGGGAACCCCTCATCCAGAATGATTCTAAGTGCTCTTCTTAGAAGCACTAAACTGTTCATTTCCTGGAGTAGCTGGGTCTCGTCTGGTTCGAGCAAACACCGGTAACAAGCATGAATGCTAGGAGCCCTCGGATCATTCGCGCCATTGAAACCATAGCACAGCGCATGCTGACGAGTGCGACAGAAAGCGCATTCAATCTGACAAAATTTAGCACATAATCCTTTAACGGACCTTCAGAACTCACCATTTCTGGCTCTTCACCATTCCACCCACATTGACATCTGACCAGCCTGTGCGGTTGGACCTCGGGATAAGGTAGATCGGAAGCTATCTTTTGCAAACGCACGTATTCCCTGATTCTTGTAATTCGCCTTGGAGGCAGGGACCACTTTGAAGCTGATGGTGAAGTGTGACAGTGATCATTGGCGATTGCAATACCAGGTATAATTGGCTGTGTTGGAATGAGATCACTATCGGAGTAAGATGTTCCCTGGGTCTGCTTCTGTCAGTTATTGTATTCCGAGCCGCTTCCCATTTGACAACCTGTGGAGCACTCACTGGCATCATATTCTGCAGCTTTTGCCTCTCCGCAATATCCTGCGTCGCTTCTCGAAAGCCACTTACGCCATGGCCCGCTGATGGTTGATCCAATGCCAAATGGTCACCAGGGCCGATTCCATTGCCCGTTTCCAAGCAATGTAAGTTGCTCGGCTCATCAATGAATCCGATATCCTCCGTCCTTGGCACCTCATCTTTATACTCGAGTTGTGAAGGTACTGTGGGCAGAGCTTCCGATCCCTCGGGGTCTGGCCCTGTCCATTTAAGAGATGTTACCCTAAGCCCAACGCTGCTCTCGTTAGGTAGGAGTGATTTAGCAGAGCGGGATATACTCACGTATGCCATCCGCTGTTCATTGTACCACACGACTGGGACTCCTTTCTCCAATGTTCGCTAAGCGGGTACCTGATCGTATCCTTGTTTGCCGTGGTGAATCCCGGGGGCTCATAATCAGAAGGGCAGTCTTCTGTGTAGAATAGATGAACGCCCAGGTTGCGCTTATCTGTACTAAGTTAGATTATTCGTAATAATTGTAGTCAGAGAGGATTGCAGTACTTGGCAAAGTCGGCAGAAAGGCGCTGAGTGTTATCAAACGCCTAACTATCGTTTCCAATCCTACCCTGGCTGATTGCGCTGATCTCATGTCAGCCACACAGCCCACGGGGTCTATCGACAAACTTTCCAGGCAACTGTCTATATTTCCGGATCCGCCGGCATATTTGAACGAAAAGGTGTATGACTCGAGGACATTTTCCGGTTTATCCTTGTCGACCAGAATAGTCAACTGGATGGCTTCTAGTATATTCCTGCGCAGGGCGTCGAAGATGCCATTTTCCTGCAGCTTGTCAATGGTCTCCACATGGAAAGGGGAAGAAAGTCAAGATATAAAGAAAGAGAAGAACGAAAGCAAAAGAGAGGCACGCTGATCGTACCAGAACATCAAGAATCATGTCCGCCTTGGGATCGGTGCCACGGATGATAACCTTGAGCGGTTGGCCTCTTTTTCCGTTACCATATGCAATATCTGGACCGGCCCCATTGTTCTCGTGGTGTGGTTTAGAACTGAGGAATTCCCAATATGAGGATCTGTGTTCCCGTTGGGCCTCTTTCAGGTCTCGATCGTCGAAGCAGGGCAGTGGTAGGAACTCCCTATGATCATACATCAGTTTATTGAGTAGAGACTGTGAGAGTCATCACGCACCGAAGATAAAATAATGTCCCAAACTATCCGAGAGCGTTAATTTGAGATGATGAATTCCGCAGAGAATATCTGATTTGAGAATACTAACCGATACATGCAGCATGATCTGTACCATCTCCAAGCTTTGTTGTTGCTTCAACAGTAAACCCTCTGAAACAGTCGACTTGGCTGAGTTCTTGACTTCAGTCTGGGTCTTTCCCTTGATAGAAGCTCCGTTATTCTGATCGTGGAGGACCCGAGCGGACTGTATCTGAACTGCCGATGCGGGCACAGTAAACTTGATGCGAGCCATGCTGGACAGTAAAACATAAAAGAAGCAAGAAGGAGAGCGATGTGATTGGAGACAGAGTAATAATTGTGTGATCCACTTGCGGGCGGCCTAATATAGGTCCCGAGTCAGTTTGACGACATGGGTATGATGAATATGTTAAGGTCACGGGAGGCTCGGGTTGTTTCCTGTCATGAGCTGTTTCGGCTTAGTTTCCCCCACCGTGGTGCAGGAATTGACTTTGGTTCAAAGCCTTACTTTACTTTCTCATATTCGCTTACCAAGTACAACTTGCGTACGGTTTTCCAGGATGCATGGTGGTCATCAAGTGGACAAGTGAAAGAGTTAGTAGTGTCGCAGGAGGTGGACTTAAAAAATGTAGCAGTGTTCAATAGACCATCCAATCCCGTGACTTAGGTATGTCATCTGGTACCAAAAGTACCGTTTCTACAATACCCACCAAGGAACTGAAGAATGCTGGGGGTAATACATCTGACTCTTCCGTCTATTTGCAGTAGGTGGCAGCTCCACTGTCACTAGAAGACTTCAAGAAGCACAGATTGAACTGTACGCTAATTGTAGAAGCGGTCGGTTATCAGTTCGGGGCTAGCGAATGCATTAACGACTTCAACAAGAATCTTACAGGGCGAAGGATTGAAGGTAATTCTGCGACCGGGGAAGAAAGTACGGTACACTTCTTGACAGTACCTTAAGGAAAGATAACTCCGGCTGAAACGGCAAAACTGGTTAACTTTCGTGGTCAAATTAGGAGTGCCATTAGTCATATGGAATAATGTATAGAAATCATTTCCTTGCAACTCCTCCATCGATCTGTTGCAAGAGGTTCTTTTCAACTCCGCAGTCACACTTTCCTACGTTCTGACAAAAACCAGTAGTGGAAACGTCTAGGTGTCTGTAGGCTCCACCAAGAATCATTGAGTACGCCCGTATGATACTCCGCCTATGCACCAGTATCTCGTGGTTGATATCAGTTCCGGCGTAGTTCTTATTGGTGTTTGTCCACAGTTGAGTCCCGCTGGACGCTGTATTACTGGAAATAATATAGCGTGCTTTTTCAGGAAAGGCTTCTCTCATGGATAGACAACACGGCATCAAATCGAGTTGGTCCCATCCAGATTGCCGTCGGTAGAATTGATCCTGCCGAGGACCTCCTGTACCAGGTCTTCCTGGGCTTGTTGTATCTCTATTACTTGTTACTCAATCCTATCATCCTGCATTGTATCCCTACCTTTTTACCCCTGATTTCTAGTAGGAAAATGGGTGGGGTCCGTTGCTTTTAGGCCCACTATTATTATTGCCATTCTTTGCTTCATCGACCCTCTCTTGCAAGACTAGTCACTATCCAAGGGGATTAGAGCGAGAATGGGTAGGCAATGATAACTCACAACAACAGGGTGAAAAGAGGGGCCAGGCTACCGTTTGGTCAAGTGACGCATCTTGGGTATTCAGCTAGGAATAGACATATATATATACCCATGAACATACATATAGCTTCTATAGCCTCGAGAGTCATCAGTTCTATGTAAGCATCACTAACTATCTAGCATGGTAAAGTTTGTAGATCGCTGGGTCGTGTCCGCGCTCCATATCTGTTTTCTCATGAATACTTTTGGTTGACTGATAAATTTCACCTATCTTATCACAAAGGGGCGCTCGCTGCCGTACTGTAAGGAAAATACCATGCATGGGGTGTAGTCGATAATTTTACTTCCTTTTGTCTGATGTATCTGAATGTTGATAGGTAAACTGATTACTAGTATTAGTATTATTATTATTATAGTTATGATGAGTTATCTGTTTTTCTTTAAATAATTACCGATCTATTGTGCTTTGACAGTCCCTGCGGGGTAGAAAATGGCCTCGGGAGTCCGCCCAATCGGGCTAATCCGTCCTAGTGTCTTTTTCCTTGGGTAACTAACGGGATCTAATACACTGAAAATCTAAGCCTGACCACCGGAGGAGGCACGACCAACCACCTCCACCTCTCCTCCCTCCGCCGCCACCTCCTTGTCAGCAGAACACGCCACGGCTGTCTTTTTTCCCTTTCACCCACTTTTCTCTATTTTCTCGATTCTCTTGTCTTAATCAAATACCCGCCGTCCTTATGGCCGTGTTTTAATCATCGCTCCCACCCTTTTAGGCAGTCAGATGGTTCTCCCAGCAGGTGTGTATGTACCGCGCTGACCGCCCTCGATATACCGGATTGTTTCCCTAGTCGAGCATTGTCGGCTTCTTCGATAGCAACCGACTTTTAACATTTTGTTACTGTTCATTGCGAATGAAAGGCGATAACATTTTGATGTCCCTGTAACCACCGACCTTGCCGAAGTTGACCCGCTATCAACACAAGGATACGCGTCTTCCATGCACCTTCCACCATCTTAAACATAGTTCACTGGACCCGGGCACATAACATGGACGATCAAGATAATAAAAGCGGGCTTGATAATGAGTCACATACTGGCTCTATTGGTCAATTTTCGTTTGCTCCTGCTACTCGAACCACCGTTGTGACCACTACGACTACCACGACCACTACTTTCCCTCCGTTGTTTATAAAGCCGCCCCGCGCAACGCGAGAACTCGATCCTAAGCTCTATCCTCTGGCATCATCTCCCACTCCCTCATCACTGAGGAACGTTAGATTCGAGATCGGGGATCATTCCGTCGTTTTCAATGAACCTGAAGATACGGCAGGCGCTGTCAATGAGGTACGTCTCCTTATCAAGCGTTCACCTTCGCAACCCTGCTTTTCTATTCCGCTTTTTGCTAATGTACTACATGTAGTTGAGAGAAAAGGATGATGCGTTAAGAGCCTCCAACGGTCTAGTCCGGTCTGTGACTTCAATGTGCTCCGATGATGCCCAGTTTCCCCGTCGATTCACTGCTCATAGAGCATTAAGTCAGCCATCAATTCAGCCGTCAAACTCCAAGCAGCGTCGTTCAGCGGCAGCTCCAGGGACCCGTCAAAGTTCCTTGCGTCCCCATCTCGCTAGATTTCCGTCAGAACATACGATCCGCTCAACTCGTTCCAATGGCTCTACTCCAACACATCCTATGGTAGCCGGTTTGGCGACGCCTGAAACGGAAAGCAACAATTATAACCCCGGTGAAAGCATACTTCCGCGGAGGAGAGTGCATAATACGAATGTCTCTCGCAGGGAAACGTTACTACGCTCACCTTTGTCTTCTGGAGTCGAGTCACAAGAAAGCTCGAGAGCTCTCAATGCTAGGAAAGAGCAATCTCAACCCATAACGGTTGTCCCCGAAAGGGGCAAGCGTTCAGTACGTCCAGATGATGATGAAAGCAAACCAACACTGCCGCAAGAGGTCGGGACAGACGAAGGGCCAGAAGATGAATCGGGAACTTCCACAAGCCAAGACACTGGATATGAAACATCTCAGGAGGTTCCGCAGCAGGATTCCCTAGAGACAATTTTGCAGTTCCCGAATGTCGGCGGTGCTGCAGTCCAGGATATGTGTTTACCCAGCCCTAGCTTGTCTCCAGTGGCTGCCATGAATGCAATGAACGTCGACTCTTCCTTCGAATCGGCCGAGGAACCCGAAGCCGATACGGATTCTAGCTTCGACAACAATGACCATCGTTTAGTGAGCTCGTTACGTACGGAAGATGCGAGGGCCAGCGCATCGTACCGTTCCAGACCTAATAGTTTACCAGCAAGCTCTAATACATCGCGGCCGACATCATTAATGGATATCCCTAGTGTGTTAGACTTCTTCGACTCGGTTCCTGAAGGCCTAAAAACCTACCTTATGTATCAGCTTCTAAGGCGGTGTCCTAAGCCGACGTTGCATTTTGTCGCTGATGTCGTTAACCCGGCCCTGAAATGTGATTTTCTGACGCTCTTGCCGCTCGAGCTGAGTCTGAATATTGTGAAATTTTTTGATGTTCAGACTATGTGCCGTGCGGCACAAGTCTCTAAGAAATGGCGACATATCATCAATTCTGATGAAAAGAGTTGGAAAGAACTCTTTGACCGGGATGGGTATGTGCTTCCAGAAGGAGAGCTGGAGCGTGCAATCAGGGAAGGGTGGGGATGGCAGTTTCCTAACGGGGGCGAAGACTATGAGAAGGACCTAAGCTTGTCGTCTCCTTTAATCAAACCCGACCCTGGGTCTACTTCTCCTTCTATGCCACCACTGCCAGGGCCTAGTGGCAGACCTTCGTCTGCGCATCGCCGCCCAAAGAGAAAAGCTTGCACCCGAGTTTCAAGCCGTAAGCTCGCGAAACGTAAAATATCATCCAGCGGGACCGATAACTCTGAATCCTCTGATTGGAGAAAGTCTGTCACCGCTGCAGAAGGGCCCTACGCTGCTGCGAACGCCGCAGCCGCAGCCGTTCCGTATCCGGAACATGGTATGCCATCTCTACGCGGGCTACATCTCTACAAATCTCTTTATCAGCGGCACCACTCGATTCATAAGAGTTGGATGAAACCAAATGTCAAGCCCAGGCATATCGCTTTTCATGCTCACGACCGTCATGTGGTTACCTGTCTTCAGTTTGATACAGACAAAGTTTTGACTGGCAGTGATGATACCAATATCAACGTGTATGATACAAAAACCGGGGCCTTGAGGGCGACGCTCGAGGGGCATGAAGGTGGCGTTTGGGCTCTCGAGTATTACGGCAATACCCTGGTTTCTGGGTCGACTGATAGGTCAGTGAGAGTCTGGGATATAGATCGGGCCAGATGCACTCAGATTTTCCATGGCCATACGTCCACAGTACGGTGTCTGCAAATTGTTCTACCGGCAGAAGTGGGGAAGAAAGCAGATGGCACCCCTGAGATGATGCCAATAGAACCATTGATTATCACTGGCTCGCGGGACTCAAATCTACGAATCTGGAAGCTTCCCAAGCCCAGTGATCCTGTCTACTACCAAAATGGGCCCCATGTCGATGATACTGACTGCCCTTACTT
Organism: Aspergillus leporis; assembly: GCA_009176345.1. Lineage (NCBI taxonomy): Eukaryota > Fungi > Ascomycota > Eurotiomycetes > Eurotiales > Aspergillaceae > Aspergillus > Aspergillus leporis. Next base: position 252,046 of record ML732150.1, on the reverse strand, counting down.
TGTTCGAGTGCTTACTGGACACCAGCACTCCGTCCGGACGATCGCTGCGCACGGCGATACTCTAGTGAGCGGAAGCTATGACTGCACGGTACGAGTGTGGAAGATCTCTACTGGGGAAGCTGTTCACAGACTCCAAGGCCATTCTTTGAAAGTATACAGTGTGGTTTTAGACCATAAGAGGAACCGCTGTATTAGTGGATCCATGGACAACATGGTCAAAGTGTGGTCCCTAGAAACCGGGTCCATCTTGTACAACCTAGAAGGCCACTCTTCTTTGGTTGGGCTGCTTGACCTGAACTGCGATCGCCTGGTCTCAGCAGCAGCAGATTCTACTCTGAGAATCTGGGACCCAGAAACTGGCCAATGTAAAAACATGTTGAGCGCCCATACAGGCGCTATAACATGTTTCCAGCATGATGGCCAGAAAGTTATTTCGGGATCCGATAGGACGTTGAAGATGTGGGATGTACGGACTGGAGAGTGCGTCCGAGATCTTCTCACCGACCTTAGCGGAGTATGGCAGGTAAAATTCAACGATCGGAGATGCGTTGCTGCAGTGCAGCGTGATAGTTTGACTTATATCGAGGTAGGTGCAATCAGTCATGCCAACGCATTCTTCGCTTGCTAACTTGATTCTCCTGTAGGTTCTTGACTTTGGTGCTTCTCGCGACGGGGTACCAGAAGATCAGTTAGGCAGACGTATAGTTGTTAATCGGTGGGGCCAGGAAGTCAACGACGCTGACGAAGACTATGATCTCTCTGATGCCTGATACCACTCGCCGCAACAGCCAGAGCTTGCTCTCGCTTCGCCGCTTGGTAGGGACTTGCATGCCGCGCATAGTCCTGCGTTAATCAAGAACGCGGTGTTTTCTTTCTTTCTTGGACTTTGAGGCATGAAACAACAATGATACCCACTCTCACGGAGTTCTTTACTTCATTACACTTTGCATAGCGCGGTTGGCATACTTTTTGACATGCAGTTATGACAAACGGGCGTTTTGGCATCCAAAATGATAATTTATCAGACTCTTGCCCATTTACTTCATTATATCCTACCATGACCCCTTCATGCCATGTTCGTGTCTCTATTATATCCCATATGCATATCTCGGAAATCGAGCTCGAGAGTCAGGTGTATCGGCTTTTATGGAGCAGCTGGCAGATTCTCGCATATGTTTTCATAATTGATCTTTATAGAACATTACAATTGTCATTCTTCTACCAATGAGCTATGTGAATGAATAGAGGAAAAGGCCATCGCGGTGGTATAATTATGGCATAAATATAATGCTAGCAGCGCCTGTATGAGTAACGGTTGAAAATTGCCCTGTTGTCTCTCGTCAGATGTGCAACAGCCATTGAGATGAACGAGTATATGCCTGTAATCTTAGGTCATGATTGGAATGCTGGTATTTCATCATAATTAGCAATGCGCCGATCCGTTCGACTTTCTTCGAGGCAGATAGTTATTTTTAACAATCGTGTCAGTCATATGCAGTCACCCAAGCTATGTATGCATGTATAGTCAAGACTCAATGGAAGGACCCTGTAGACATGGAGTTCTTTTGGGAAACTCCAGCCATTTTGGAGAATCCGTTGGGTGTAAGTATTTGCGATGCTCACGAACTAGGAGCCCAATTCCTAACACCCCCTTAAGAATTATTAGACATGACTCAAGTCTTAAGACGGCCGCGTATGGTTAACCTGCCATCAGATGCTGTAAACCAAGTAAGCGCTGCGGTTATTTTCGACTCCCTAAAGAGCGTTACTTCTTGGATATCGTATCATGAAGCAGTTTTAGATACGCTAGAAATCAACGACCCGTGGGCATGGGTTGCGCTTTCATATTGGCATCAAAGCCAGTAGCCGACAAAATAGCCCAGCGAATAGCACTGATTCCTAACGACTTTCCCGGCGAGATAGTCGCTTCTGGACTGCATGTCAGGATCTCACCTAAAGCGCCAGGTCCCTCCGACCGGTCATCAGGCTGAACAATTGGTCTATAATTTTGCAACAGGGTCTGTAGCGAGGCGACCTTGGCCGCAGACGCTCCGCTCTTAATTTGGCTCTGCTTCTTGGCCAAAACCTTGTCCACTTTTGATATGACGATCTGGTGGGGGATAGCATATCTCCGCAATAGCATAAGGATGTCCTCGTCTTTCTTCTTGAGACCATGTAAGCTATCTACTAGGAGAAAAGCCCGCCGAAGCCTGGGTTCATCTTCAAGTCAGCCATAAGTTCAACCGTTTTGGCTGCCTTTTGGCAATGGACTCACTGTCTCCTTCCCTGAAGATACTTCATAATCTCAACACCCCATTCCGTTCTGCTTGCCTTTCCATACCCCGGCATATCAAGGAGAACGATTTTCGACTCTCCGCCTTTCATGCCTCCGATTCCGAACGCATTCATCTCCCTCGTTCTACCCGGTTTTGAGGATGTCCAGCATATCTCCTTGCCCATGATGGCATTTAACAATGAGCTCTTCCCGACATTCGAGCGACCAAGGAAAGCAACTTCAGGTTCGACCGATGACATGGGCGTAGTGCGGAATTTAGCAGCGGACCATATTTTGATCGGGGAGTGGCGGGAGGGGGCGAAGAATTTATCGGCATAGTCAAGTTGGGCCTCATCTGGTACTTGCGTATCCCAGTAATAGGAAATGTCTGAGGGGGTCAGGTTATGGAGTGGAATTTTGTTTGGATTTGAAGGCGTGTTGACGGTTGAGAGCGTTCGCCGGAGAGGACCAGTTAATGAGAGTCGTTGACGGGAGTAAACTGTACATCTGTAAATCAAGTGTTTCATGGTGAGTTTATCAGTCTTTGTCTCGTGTGAGCGATATGTGAAGAATGATGGAATGGCTTAATAAAGAATGCAAAATATTCCGATTTGCAGATTATTGAGAGCTATCTCCAAAGAAAGTCCAGGATAAGAAAGTCTGCCGAGTGCCGAGTTGACCCGAAAAGGGACGGTCTTCCGAGATGCCGCCCCGCGGCGTCAGCGATAAGAGAGCTACAGTACACCAATTGTTATCACCTTCTCCAATTCAATACCCTACCTATTCTTCCTCTGAGCGACCGAGCAAAGATATAATACTCTGACAAAAGTTAAAATGATCAACGCAGTCCTCGTTTTCAACAACAACGGGCAGCCGCGCCTGAGCAGGTTCTACACCCAAATTGTACAGTTGCTTAGCAAACCCTCTAGACCTATTATTACCAGGGAACATACCTAATCAGTCGAAAAACTCGAGTAGGACACACAAACAAAACAATCACTCATTAAACAGATCTACGACCTAGTCGCTCAGCGCCCACCAAGTGCCTGCAACTTCCTGCCCTTGCCTCCATTGCTCGCTCGGGGTGCTAGTTCCGCCGCAGAGAATGGTCCATCCGATGCCCCAGCACAAGTGACCTACCGGACTTACGCAACGCTTTCTTTCATTATGATTTCAACGTCCACCGAATCGCCGCTTGCGCTTATTGACCTGATACAAGTTTTCGTCGAAGCGCTAGACCGCATGTTCGAGAACGTCTGTGAACTGGACCTCATTTTCGGTTACGAGACGATGCATGCTGTGCTAAGCGAGATGATTGTCGGTGGTGTTGTTGTCGAAACGAATATTGATAAGATTGTTGCTGGTGTGCGGAGTCAAGAGGGCGCTTATGGGAAGAAGAAAGCTGTCCAGGCGGCGAGTTCTAGTATAGGGCGCGGCGGGTTTCCTGGGATTGGTGCTTGGAGGTGATATGCTATGATTATGCGGGATTTCTTTCTCTAATTTTGAAATTATTTATTGATTCATTGGATGGAATATTTGGCTTGGAGTTTTGGGTCAAGTATAATGTGATGGTATGTCCTCCAAACGTGCTAACTCTTAATAGGGGATGAACACAGCTAACGTGCGAGATTCCCATAGTAGGACCGTAACATCTAAAGGGGCTAGAAACCATATGCAGTCCAGTTCTTGAGCACCTTTGCTTAACGCTCTCCGGATAGGCGCCCCTCGAAAGATCCTTCTTTCCACGGCAATGTTTCCTCTGTAAACTCAGCAGGCAACATGTAGCATTTGACGACTTTTCCATTCATACCAGACTCGGACGGGAGGCTATACGTCACATATGGTATGAGTGGAGTATTAGAATATTCATTGAAAACAAACTCATGCCTGTCGGGCTCACAGCGTGTTGCTTCAGCCCAGATAACATCGGCGAGGTTGGTTGGATCAATGTAGTCGCCGACCAAAAAGATCTTTGGAATGGACCATCCTGGTTTAGAGCCAAAGACAGTGTGCCCTACCTTGCGACTGAACTCTTCCATACTTGTGTGCATTTCCACAAGCTTCGATCGATCTACCTGGAAAACGAACCACAAGCAATGAGATTCAAACGGACACCAAACCATTTTTAGGGGAAGACCGGCTTTTTGACAGATGTCTAGGATCACCGCAGCTTGCATTGTGCTCCAAATAGTGCTGTTTTCATCTGGAGCTCGGCCCGCAACGCAGATAGGCAGAATGGGATCGTGTCGGTAAGTGATGGTGTTGACCTTGAAGATAGGGCATTGGGTGGGGCGGCCGGGGAAAACCAAACAGTTATATTCGACCATAGGACCCTCCGGCGCAGTTTCACTGATAGAAACCACCCCTTCTAAAACGATCCCTGCATTGGCTGGGACGCAAAGATCGTTTGTTTCACACTTAACAATATCAACCGGAGCGCCGGTCAAGGCACCGATGAACTCTGGCTCGTTGGTCCACTTGGGAATGGGCATGCCACCGACCACGATAGCCGCTGGCGGGACACCAAAGCACAAAGCCCACGGCATGTCTTCACCTTTCTCCTTCCAGAGGTTCCAGATCGTCCCAATGTCTTGCTCTGGGATCACCAGTCCAACCAGTTCACGCTTGCCATGATCCATGCCTCTACTAATAGACCAAATTTGTCCATTTCCCGGCCAGACTCTGCACGACATGTATGCCAAGTGTGTCGATGAATTTTCCTCCATCATGCTCATGAAGGAGTGGAACAGGCAATTTAGTTAAGTCTATATCGTCACCACGGATGACGTGGTCTTTGACCGGGCCCGAGTCGAGTTTTTGGCATGGAATTGGAGGCTTTGACTTGGCCTCGTTGATCTTCGCGATAACATCGTGGCCTGTTGCTGACGATGGAAGCCCAATAGACTTGGCTATCCGACAAAGCTCCATCCCAGGACGTTTGCTGACGCCAATGGAGGCACCAAGGATGCGAAATAATTCATCACCCTCGCGTCCTTTAGGGTTCGTGAACAAGGTGGCTCGCTCCCCCATTTCGCACACTTTTCGCACGATGGCCGCGAGCTCCAGGTCGAGGTCGACTTCTTTCGTGATTTTCAGGAGCTCTCCTTCATCGTCTAGTTGTTGGATGAAACGGCGAAGATCTTTCGCGGCTTGAGTATAGTACATTTTTGTTTGTGAAAGGTCTCGGAGTATGTGACCAACAATGAGAAAACAAGTTAGGTAATGGGGTTAGATGAAAGCTGGTTTTGTGACTGCGGGTTTTCAAGGTTATGGAACTCTCCATCGTCATTTAAAGCCTCTTACAAGATACTGTTCCTGTCCCTGAATAGCTGCGACACGCATTGTCGGTATGCATGCGGAACAATCAGCCGAGTTCACCAACGGCAAACTCGAATCTGCCGTGAGTCGGCACCTGAGCTGAACTTCTGACGTGTAAATGCATACAATAGCCTTTGTATGGTTGTATAACTTGCTACGGAATTTTTTGTATGTCGTCACTTATCTGGGTAGCTCAGAGTCTTTCTTCAATTCTCGAGCCGGAAAGATTTTGGGGATGACAATGTTACTGGTAGCTTCCGAGCTTCATAATTGTCCGGCAAATGAATACACATGAATGACGTGGAATCTGCAGGACTGTAAGCTATTACCGGGTCATCCAAGCTGCGATTCGGTTTACAACATAAGGCCGATCTTGCTGCCCATACCGCACTCCGACTTGGGAAACCAGAACACAACATGGGTTGGGTTGGCATAGCTATCATCGTCTTCATAGGGAGCCTACTCTACTTGAATAATCACTTCCCTATACTACGCATATCCTCTCTCTACTACAACCACAATAACAAAATATCAGCCATAACAACCTCCGAAATAGCCTCATCATTCAGAAGTCCATTAACTCAGTCACTCCCACCAGCACGTCCCATTCGAATTATCGTCGCAATGACCGGAGCAACTGGTGCAATCCTGGGTATCCGTTTTCTAGAGCGCCTCCGAGAAATGAACGTCGAATCACACCTGATCATAAGCCGCTGGGCCATCGAAACAATTAAGTACGAAACCAAATACACAGTTAACGATATACGCGCCCTCGCTACCCGATGTTACCCGGTGAACGATGCAGCAGCAGCCGTGTCAAGCGGTTCCTTTCAGACAGACGGGATGATCATCGTACCCTGTAGTATGAGGACGCTTAGTGCTGTGCGGACGGGATTCGCCGACGATTTGATCTGCAGAGCTGCGGATGTAACATTGAAGGAGAAGAGGAAGCTTGTATTGGCCGTGAGGGAGACGCCTCTCAGCTGCATCCATCTGGAAAATATGTTGGGTCTAGCCCGTATGGGGGCGATGATTTTCCCGCCGGTGCCTGCATTTTATACTATGCCAGAAAGTCTGGAAGATCTTGTTACGCAGAGTGCGGGAAGGATGTTGGATATGTTTGGACTAGATGCTGGGAATTTTCAAAGGTGGGATGGATACTGAATGGGTTTACGCTCCGGGTGGTTTTGATAGTGTTCATCTTCTTGGGGACATCATTGCACCTTGGCGTGGGATTAGACAAGACTTGAATAAGAGGAATCTCGGTAAGCCTGAAAGAGACTGGTTCTCTGAAAAGGGGTCCTTGGTCGGTTATAGGTCGGTCGGGGGACTGTTTGCATATACTTAATGGTGATTGTCCACAAGTGAAAGATGCTCGGATCATGTGCTGTGGTTATATATACTTCCCACCAATGACTGGGGTTGGAGCGTTCGTCCACCCCCTAACTACCACTTCCAATACTCACGGACATTTATGTTTATATGATGGATTAGCCTAATCAGCAAGATAATTGGACATTCGGGCATATCATTTATGTGATGCGTCTACCTATTTCGATTTTCAATGGCACAATTCCAATGGTACTGATCTATACCTCGAAATACCAATGAATGTGATCACAACAGTGCATTGCCAACCAAGTCGCTGTCTTTTAAGGACAGTTTCATAGCCACGACCTTCATGCTCCCGATACCCTGACGAGTGAGACATACAAAGGGTTTCGGAAGTTGGCGTTCCGACACAGACAATTATCCAGTGGGAAGCTCCTCTTACTAGCCTTGAAAGGCAGTAGATCCCCTCAAATAAATACCCGGCCGGCCAACAATGAATGTCTATCATTGGGCTTGATTTTATACCCCTTGTCGATCTGCAGTGGAGGTATCTCACAAAGGACCCAATGAAGAGACAATAATGATCGGCCTCGGCTTTTGCCAGAGGGCGAAAACTCCGAATGAGACCATCTGGGTTCATAGACCATCAGAAAGACGCTTAACGCGACAGATTGACATGGAAAGACCCATCGTGGTGGAGCAGGCCATTCGACACCGATTGGTTTCGTCGTGTCTCCTTAGCCGGTTTTCGACAATGACAGGCCCGTCCAGGGCGCGGGTCTCTTAGAAGGCCCACGCCTCCTGCATGATAACAAAGATTGTTCCTCTGACTATCCGTCAGAAACGAAACTATTCTCCTTGGATTTGACTTACTCTTTCCTACAGATGGATACCAAACACTGTATAGGCCATGTTTAATTGGCTAACAATCGGCACTACGAAAGTACCAGCAGCCAGATACTGTATTTCTTTGGTCGGAGCAAAATATTCGGGAAGTAATGGATGGGCTTTGTTAATGAAAGCGTGAGTGGAGGAGAAACCAGAGTATTTAGTGTATTTAAGCTCCATGATCACACCATCGTTTCTCGGGATTTCACCATCTAATTCTACTCTGATTGACCCAGACAAGTTTAAGCTTATTGATCCATTAGTATAATCATCCTTTTACCTCATCATGGCTCCTCGCCGGCTTCTTCTCGTCAGCTATCCTCGTACAGCATCCAACCTTCTTCTGAAGATCCTTGCCCTTCTGGACCAACCTGATGTCCTCACCAACGACCATGGAGGCTACTTCTTCATGAACGCTTTTATGGCTGGCGCCAAAGATAACCGCATCTATAAGCCAGCCGACCAATGGACCACTGAAGAGTGCGATGAAGTCCGGAACATCTTTCAGGAATGCCTGAACGACTTGGAAGAATACAGCACCCGCGCCCAGCAAGAAAATAAAATGCTGGTCACCAAAGAACATGCCTTCTGGCTCTGCAACCCCATGGCATTCAGCCGGATGATCTACGGGACGAACAGTAGCCATGACCATCTGTTCCGCCCACAAATCCCAGATACCTACGGGCCCTCGCAGACCTTCTCCCCCAATAATGAGACCGTCTTCTCGGATGAGTATTTGCGTACGTGGCGCCTGGCATTTATCATTCGTCATCCGGCGCTGGTGTTCCCGTCATTCTACCGTGCAATGTTGAAGATGGTCGCCACCAATATCATTCAGAAAGACGAGCTACGCGGCATCCTAGAGACGAACATGTCGCTGCGATGGACACGCCTGCTCTACGACTGGGGCATGGAGAATCATGACCTCGAGTCTAAGCCATTACTGCTGGATGCCCATGACGTGATCCATAATCCCCATATAGTAACTCGATTCTGCAGGCTGGCAGGCATGGATTCCAGCAAGATTAAGTTTGAGTGGGAGAGGAAGCCAAGCACCAACGGCGTCGTACAACATGAAGCTCCTACTGAGCAGGGAGCCACCGATGAGCAAAGAGTGCCTTTTGTAAACGGGCAAGCCAGGGAGATCATGTTGTCTAGCCTGGTGGGATCATCTGGGGTTTTGAAGGATAAGGCACCGGAGACTTTGGATATTGCTATTGAGGCATCTAAGTGGAGGAAGGAGTTTGGCGAGGAGTCCAGCCTTCTTGTTGAGAAGGCTGTTTTGGCAGCCATGCCGGATTATGAATATCTGAAGGCTCGGCGTGTTACTCTGTAGGCTCTATGGTGTGGAAAGAGCCTGATTCGCGTAGTGGATAAAGACAAGATGAACAATACCTGTCAAGACCGTTTATATCTCTATATGAAGCATTCCATGACATCTATACAATAACAAATTGATAATTTCAGACTGGATCTACTTGACGCTCCACTAAATGGGAATCTAGATTGATACTAACTAGTAATGCCTGAGTGGGCGTCCTTGGCCAACGTCCTTCCAATTCTAAGCGTTGAAACAAGAAATCAAAGTACTTAGAGAATTAGCTAAAGTTACACAGCCTTGATTCAGGTAGTACATTTCAAGATACTCTGAAAAGTTAATTCTATTCATTGACAGTACTGTACCTTGGATTATCCAATCCGGAGAGAGGACACAGGGCTAGCCCTAGATCACGGGATCAACATCGAGACCGGATCGGTTAGCGTATTTTTCCGCACTAGCGCGGCCCACGCACGAAGCCACGGCTTTTCTTTTCTACAGACTTGAATTTCCTTTCACTTTCTCTCTCTTCCCCGTCAATCCCGTCACCCAGCACCGTTGCGGAACCCAGTCGACAACAATGGTAAGCATCTAATATCCAGTCAGTTTGATTGTCTCGAAAGAGCTTTCGAAAACCTCTGCGATATGTCGTGAGACAATCTTGTCAGCTTCATTTCGCAAGTCTCGAAACAATATTCCACTGGTCGCACAAATCCTTCGGGATGCGAGCGTCAGCGATGATTTGGCTGGAGGCATCGGTCTAGTCGTTGAAATATACACTGGATTGATGCTCTCTCTTAGAGTTCAAAGAAGATGCAGCATAGGTAGATAGATGTGCTGATCTTCTTTTCTCAATGATAGCCTCCCAAGTCCGGAAAGAAGGCCGCCCCTCTGCCCTACCCCCAGGGCAAGGCTGGTTCCAAGAAGGCTCCTAAGGTATGAGAAAAGAAGAAAGTCCCTACAAGCAAATGCGCCAGATGCTAATATCTAGTAGAACCCTCTCACCGAGAAGCGCCCCCGCAACTTCGGCATTGGTCAGGACATCCAGCCCAAGCGCAACCTCGGCCGCTTCGTTAAGTGGCCCGAGTATGTCCGTCTTCAACGCCAGAAGAAGATCCTGAACCTCCGCCTCAAGGTTCCCCCCTCCATTGCTCAGTTCCAGAACACTCTGGACCGCAACACCGCTGCTCAGGTCTTCAAGCTCCTGAACAAGTACCGCCCCGAGACCAAGGCCGAGAAGAAGGAGCGTCTCCACGCTGAGGCCACTGCTGTCGCCGATGGCAAGAAGAAGGAAGACGTCTCCAAGAAGCCCTACCACGTCAAGTACGGTCTTAACCACGTTGTCGGCCTCGTTGAGAACAAGAAGGCTTCCCTTGTCCTCATCGCCCACGACGTTGACCCCATTGAGTTGGTTGTCTTCCTTCCCGCTCTCTGCCGCAAGATGGGTGTCCCTTACGCCATCGTCAAGGGCAAGGCTCGTCTCGGTACTGTTGTCCACAAGAAGGTAAGAAATCATCGCAACCCCTTGTTAATCATGCGACTAGTACTAACCCAATTATCAGACCGCTGCAGTCCTCGCTCTCACCGAGGTTCGCTCTGAGGACAACTCCGAGTTTGCCAAGCTCCTCTCCACCATCAAGGAGGGTTACACCGACAAGTACGAGGAGTCCCGCCGTCACTGGGGTGGTGGTATCATGGGCGCCAAGGCCGTTGCCCGCCAGGAGAAGAAGCGCAAGGCCGTTGAGTCCGCTGTCAAGGTCTAAATTAGTCCATACGACTTAGTTTGTTCCTCAATGACTGGTTTTCCAACGATCTAATGACGGTAATTGCGGTCTTCTCGGACCAAAAAATTTGGGATTAATTGTTCAAAAAAGCAAATCGCGGCCACGGTTTCTGGGAAAAGGTGTGAAGGGCTCGGTTAGCTTATTGCTGGCATAATAGCTTAGATGGGTGGAGAGCTTCTGGCACCCTATCCTCAATCCCAATCCATCTTGATGGTCCACTATGTTTCTTTTCACTCTATGTACACCTCGCAGATACCCATGAATGCTATTTCACACTTCAACCCCGTCGCCCTTGTAGTCCCCATACCATCAGCATTCATGTGAAGTCTGCCTGTCGTAGCACTTGCCCTAATAATGAAAAGTAGGCTCCGATTTCTATTAACGGTACTCTAATCCATTAGTTAATCACGTGAGGAAATATTTGACTACATGTCATCGAATGATTAGAACCCCGGGGCCGATCCATCTTCATTGATAATGCTATGCCCGTTCAATACAACACGTGCTTAAGCATGGCGAAACCTTTATACATAGAAAAGACGTAGTGGTATGAAGGTACAAACCCAAAATAAAATGCAACCAGATGATACTCTAACGGATCTTAATAATCCACTGAAGCCAAGCGAAATCCCGCAATTTGAAGAATAACAATAAAGAGCTAGCCAGCCCACCCAAGCAAATAAGCACCCATAAACCCTAAAAAAAAAAAAAAAAAAAAAAAAAAAAAAAAAAAAAAAAAAAAAAAAGGAGAGAGAGGCTCGGAGAATAGAGAAACATGAGTTCGTTTAGTCGTTAGCGTTGAGTAGGTGGTCGCGTGAGCCCTTGCCTAGCCTGTATTATTTGATGTCAGACAGAAAAGATCCATGTTGGTTATGTATGCGACAGGAAACTACATACCTTCATTTGTTCGATCCTTGCCTTGAGTTGGCTTGTCACCTCTGCAGCTCTCTTCCAATTCTCTGCTGGCTCTGTACTTCTCGTAGGTTGGTCATCTCCAGAGGCATTGCTGGAGCCCAACATTGAAGATCTCGTCGGACTACCCAGCCCTGAGTAAGTAGTGGCAAATGTAGGGCTTAACTTCCGTCGGCCGAGGCCTCCGTCTCTGCTGCCTAGCCCTGGAGAGTCTAGGCCGTTGTTCTCCTTCTCTTCACTTGGGCTAGCTGAAGCATAGCTCCGCGGCCGTGAGCTCTCGAATCTTGAGCCCATATGGTAACCTCGTGACAAGTGACCGTGCCCATTGCTGGCTGCGTCCTGGTAAATTGATGTGGCATCTCCATAGGGCATGCTGATATTGTCGGGCAGAGTGTTCGGGGGGCTGATAGCGCTAGCACGAAGAGCTCTCGCTAGCTCACGCTTCAAACGTTCGATCTCCCGCTGCTGCTTCTGAACTGTCTGCTCGGCGGTCTCTGCATCACTCCGAGCTCGAACCAGTTGGGTTTCCTTTGCTTTGACACTCAAAACATCCCTTGTATGATCTTCAATGAGTTGTGCATTCTGATTTTGAAGCTCAGTCACCTGTGAGTTCAGTTTCGTCCTCTCCGACTTCAGATCTTCAACCACCCGGGTAAAACGCTCCTTTTCGAGACGCAATTCCTCCAACTCGGCTCGCTCAACAGCCGACATTCCACTGACCGGAGGAGCCGCTGGCGTAGGTGAAGGCTCGCGAGCAGCGGCTGGTTTGGCGATCGGACGGCCTGCAAGCCCTCTACCAAGACCAAATTTAGGAGCAGAAGGAGGTGCGGATTGTTCCTCGGAAGGAGGGGAGACCACCCGTCGTTGCGGTGACGCAATACCTCCAGGACCACCCAATTTTTTCCTGAGACCAGAGCCTGGTGTGGGAAGTCCGCCGGTCTTTGGGGGCCCACCTAGCCTCGATGGTACGGATTTCTTAGGAGGCGAGGGAGCTGGTGCTGGTTCTTCAACTGGCGGTGGTGGAGCGGGCTTTTTCATTCCTAGCGCTGGTTTCTTTCCACCGATGACTTTCTTACCAGCTGCTGGAGCGACCTTTGGCGGACCAACAATAGGCTTGGGTCTATCCTTCGCTTTGACCTCGGCGATTTCGTAGAATTCCTTGATCTTTGTCTTTCTTATATCATCAAGACCCTCAAGGAAGGGGTTCATCGCTCGCTCGCCCATTATCTTCATCAATGTACCGAGGATCTCTGCTCCTCCAGATCGGTTGACCTCACTGGACTCGGTAAGAAGTTTGGTAGCCGCTTCAGCTATCGACTTAACTTCCGCTTTGGACGGCACATCCCTGGTGGTACGGAGGCAACGGATAAGGAATTTGAGGGTCTCCTGCTTCACTTGCGGATTCTTATGCTTCAAGAACTCGAAAATTTCCTCCAAACACTCTGATAAGTTAGTCGAAGCGAAGACAGAGTCCAAGGCTTGGCCGAGTGCATCCGCCACACTCTGCTTCTTCTCCTTTAGACGCTCTAACATAGGGCTCATGATAGTCGATCGATACTTGGCAAAGCCGCTGCGAAGCCCTTTGGCGAGTAGATCGACACAGTTAGCAGCAATTGTTACAACCATAATGTTGGCATCTTTCATGCACTTAGCCAGTGCGCGTACGATATCGTCGAATGGTCCGTCCTTGATTCTAGGGACGTTCAGCGCTGTAAACAGACCATCTAGTGCCTCCTTTCTGTCCTTCCATTTTGACGATGACAGCTGCTCGTGTAACTCCTTCGGAATTTTGGGCATAACATCCACAGGTTCCGCAAGATCGAAAACATCGACCTCTCCACCATCTTCGTCTCCGTGCCCCTCGCCACCTTCCTCAGCTTCACCATCTTCAGGGGCTGCACTGGCGGCGGCCATTGCGTCTTGCTGAGCTCTAGTGAATCTCTCTTGCTTCGGTGGTGGTTCCTGTTTAACGTTCTCAAATAGCTTCTCTAAATCCGTTTGCTGAACAGGTTTCAGTTCGCCCCAGAATAGGGGTTTGATTGCCTCCTTCAACCACCGATAGAGCTCCACTGTGAGATTTTGCGCTTCCGCGCGGACGTTTTTGTCGGCATGTCCGAAGACCTTGGGCAGAGCCTTGAGAACTGGCTTCGGATCGACAATCTTACAACCAAAGTTGTGATAGATTGTTCTCAAGCCAGTCAAAGTCGCGGCAATCACCTTAGGTACTTTGTGTGACAGCGCAGGCAGTATCTCTTCGATCACCGGATCCGCCTTATCTAGCTCGACTAATAGCAAAAGGGCTTCTAGGGCGTTTATCTTCGCTGCCGGCCTCGTGGACGGAAGGCCTTTTTCTACTATAGGGAAGACTGTGGTTGCACGAGACCTTATCAAGGAGCGTTAGTCATCCCTAGAGAATTGTAGTATAACCATCCGAGAAAAACATACCTTGTGCAACCTTGGACGCCACCAAATTTTAAGAAAGCGCAGTAAGCTGCGAGACCATCTTGTTGCGCTGCGACGTTGGAATCTGCGACGGCCCCTTTCCATAGACCTGGATCTTGTATGAACGGTGTGAAAACAGGATCTGATTCATCTGGCGATTTTTCAAATTGTTGCTTGGCATCTTCATAGCCACCCTTTCGGACTTTCCAGTTCTACGGTGGCAGCGGCGAGGTATTAGGATCTGTACACTATTCACGGAACTCAAACTATATCGCTAAACGGATGTGGCTAACCTTGTGCGTGAATCGTTCCGGTAATGGAAGAGAAGAGAAGTCCTCCTCTCCATCAGCCATGATGACGGTTCAGAGTGCTAGAAGAGAGAGAAAGAGAGAGAGATTAGTGAGGTCCTGGGAGCGAAAGTGCCTCTTGTAAGGACGATCTTGGAGATAAACATGCGTAGTGGATTATGTTGGATATTTGGGTAGACAAAAAATTGCATAAAAATTGACTTTGGGTAGCTTTATCATCATGTATCGCACACACCTTAAGCTTGCAGGATGTTGCAGGTTCCGTGCGGTTGGGCAGTGAACTGTGTTCAGCCACACACAACAGGCATAAAGGAAAGAGAAACTCAATCCGTAATATTATAATCAGGGAGAAAATGATAGAGGTTCTGTCTATTATCTGGGATACAAACAGGACAGAACTAGTGGGGTATATGAAGGATGGGAATCAACGAGGCAATGAGAAGTGGGAGACAGACGAGTGCCTTGACATGGAGATGGAGTAAACAACAGGCAAGTCGCTCCGGTGACTTGGCGCCCATTCAACTTAACAAACCACTACCTTTTTTCTGCCTTTGTTTTCCGTCTTTTCCTTCCCCGCGAATCCAAAAAAAAAAAAAAAAAAATCAACTTATCAACTTATCCTTCTTGGGCACTTTACTTGGGAATACACCAATGCAAACAATTCCTTACTAAGTCTAGCCATATGTTGGGCTGGAGCTTGGTCCTTCTGACCCTTTTCAGTCCAGTACTTTGCCCTAACCGCCCCGACTTCATACGGTTGCTATCAGTTAGCATAAATTGGACAAACTAGAGTTTCGTTTATAGCCCCTGACCCAAAAATCCAATCCATCTTGAAATTACCTTGAAACACATATATCAGTATAAGTCCCTCAAGCATTTCAATAGAGCTACAACGAAGCACATGTCGAAGAACGCACAGCAAGCAGAGGAGCAGCGAGTTGTTGCTTACAGATCATGATGGAAGCCAAAAGCTCTACTAGTAGGCCTCGCTACTAAATTACTGTGACTGCAAGACTAGGTGCTTATATTAAACAGTTTAATTTCTCATCTCACTTGTCTCTAGGTTCTTACTAGTCATCACTTCGTCCATATCAATTCTCAGACAAGGCAGAGCGCCTATCCTAATGTATTGGTTCTCAGAAAAAAAAAGGCCCACAACACAGACTAAGCAGCTACAACCAAGTCCAGAGACACCCTCATAGATCCGTATCAAGGCTTCCCAGCCCTAACCTCTCACTTTCGACTCCTAAATTCCTCCCACTATAAACTCATCGCAAGCAGAACAAGTTCCCTCAAAGACACCATTCTCCCTAATTATAGAGTCTAAACTCGATCATCACACTTCCCAACGGCCCACTGCTACTTCCAGCCCCTCCTCTTTGAGTAATCTCAGACCCCTAATCGGGCTCTTTGCCTTGGGGCGTGGTGACACTCACATCGTTAACCCCGCTAGGGATTATCCCAGTGCACAATCTTACCCTCCACGTTGTTGTATTTCAACTTGAAGTTACCATCCGTACCAGAAGATGAGTGCACCCGGCCACAGCTCCTGAAAATGTAGCGCGTTCCAGGCTTAATCTCTGTGCCATTGACTTCGGAAGCTTCAATTCCCGTTGCGTTGGGGTCGCCTTCGGGGTAGATCTTTCTCCAGCCGAGGTGGGTGTTGTCAAGGACTAGAGTACCCAATTTGCTTTTGTTTTCGAGGCGGATCTTGGCCCATTGGGAGGTGGCTTTTTGGGTTCATTTTCAGAGGAAGCTTGATTCCAGGGTGTAGGTTTTCGGATTGAGGATGTAAGTTGTAAGTATTGAAATGAATGTGTGACCAGAGGGGTGAGACTCTAGTGAGCACCCACCAACGGTAGATAGTTGAGCCTTCCACTATACCTGACTTGTATCTTCAATATATTCGTTCTGGAGATGAATAGGTGCAAATTTGAGTAATTCTCACAAAGAACCGGGCAAATATGTTTCACGGAAATGTTTGAGAGTCGAAAGTAGCCCAGTCGATACTTTCGAAGTCAAAACCCATGGCAGTGAAGGGGTTAAAAAATTCAAAAAAGGGGCTCGATTCTCCGATCATGGATTTGCTCAGTCTGCATAGACAATGATGTCAAGTCAATGACAGATGTGTCAGCACTAACAGGTTGCGTTTCGAGTGTATCTCGCGCCTTGACGCCATCCAGAAGAAGACGTAGTGCATGAGAAGCTCGTCGCGCATCTCTGCTGGCTTCGGACTTTCCCACACATATATCATACGACTGTTTGAGTAATGAAAGTACTTCATCTTCAGTGGAGGAGTCAATAATTGGAGACCGGGAGGCTCGTTTGCGATGAATGTGTATCGCCAGGCATAGTACCATGAGACCCAACAGGAAATCGTTCATAGTGAAGTTTGTCAGCATCCAACGCTCTGTGTGAAGTTGGCCACCAGGTGCAAATTCCTTGTACATATCGATGAACTGGCTGATGAGTCGCTTTCCGGCTTCGACACAAGATTTAGTACTGTTCACATTACCCCAGGCCATGTACCTTACCCCCAATGCAGGGCACAGAGACTTTTCAGACAATTGAACTCGATGTAGAGTCTAGCCATAATGAAAACGGGTGCATCAGCAATTGACTCCGAGAGCGGACGAGTCCGTAAAATGTCCGGAATCGTCGCGTACATTTGCCGGATCTCTTCGTCCAGCTGAAGTAGATCGGCTTCAGATTTTTCTTTGAAGGAGAGCATGTATTTACAGACCTTGCTGAAGCCAGTGATTTGTTTATCCTTAACAATGAACCATAGCAGTTTTGTAGCCTCATTCTGAGGTCGAGATTCCGGCAAAACCTGTGTAGATACATCAAAGTCTGAGTCTAAAAGATTTCTCGGAGACTTCGTATCACAACTCTCAAGGCAAATGTTACTGGGTAGGCCAAGCTGAAAACTGATCATCACGTTCATATGCTTGCACGCAGCCCAGAATCGTCTGCGCATCTCACTTGCGAAAACGCTCAGAGAACCAAAGGAGTCGGGATCCTGGTGGTAGCCCATTTCGTACGCCATGCGGACAACCATGCCTAAGATCGCCCTAGTTTCTCGGGAGGGATCTAAACTTTGATGTTTTTACACTGAGCATAGATAGCAAGTGCCTCCACTGCAAGATTCTGCGGCCGATGGGTACTCGCCTATGACAAGACATTGCCCAGCCGCCGTGTGAAACTTAAGGCTTTGGGAGACACTGTCATTTTGTAACGACTGATCCGGGCCGGCTGTTTCCTAATCAGAGATGCTAAACAGCAAATAGAAAATAGAATGGAAAGCTAGAACGGGTAGACATTGACTGGATCGGCCCAAAACTCTTTATATTGACGTTTGAAGTGCTGAGTGTGGATGAACGGGACTATGAATATATCGCCCTGGAGATACACCGAGAGATATCGATCGGCATCAACTTTTGGAGGTAAATATCGGCATAAAACCTGCTGCAAAGAGTAAAGATTTGGCGACCCGAAGAACAACTCAGAACCTGAAGCAGGAGCTTCAGGAGTAGCACGTCTCTGAACTTCCTGGACGTCGGCAGAGTTACCTAGAGGCACCTTGAGCTCGTGAATGTCGTCCAAGATGGCGGACCAGTGTGTAGAGCCGACATATCTCGCGGCATCGACTGTCTCAGCCTGCGACTGATCAGGTTCTTCTCCGCTGGACAGCGAGGCAAGTTCGGCAATACAACATCATTTGCCAATGGTGCCGATTCTTGGTTTTGCATCAAAGTCTTAAGCAACGACTCCAGGTGCGCCAGCCTGCTTTCAACAGTGGTCTGGCGACCGTTATCAACCGTTGACTCCGTAATTCGTCGATAGGAGCAAGCATCAATTCATGTCTTTTAACACAGCTACTGCAGGGCTGGCCTTTATCACATCGGAGCTTAGATTTCCTGCATTGATCGCACACAAGCGACGCTCTTTGCCGCTTTGTGACTTTCGCAGCTAAAGTCTCATGCAAAGCACTAGGTTCTATACGCGCTCTAAACTTGCCGGTGAACCTTGAGATATTCGACATTATCTGTCATAGAGTTATGTCTGGAGTATATCGCTCATGGTATGGTAAGCTCGAACGGAACACGCGGTATGATGGATCCTTGTCTTGACTATCCAATATAATCATTTTATTGAAACGGACCCCAACCAAGTCACATGGAATGGATGGATTAGGTAGTTAAAGTCTTAGGCTAAATCTCGTAAAGGTTGATATCAATTTCGCTCTCAGTAATTTATCGAATGTCTGATAACTACAGTACAAGTGAAACTCTTAGACCACCAAGGTTGAATGGCATCCCGACGAATAACTTTTCCAGTGTCATGTCGCGAGCACCTTCAACCACATCTCGCACAAATTCCGCCCCAATACCTAGTCGGATCGAGTGCGCCCAACCGCTTATTCAACTCCTGATCAACCCCCAACCCAGTAGCTAAAAATCCCGATGAGACGCAAAAAACCTTGACACCGTCTTCTCTCAAAATCCGGGTCCATTCCGCATCATCATATTCACACCCGCCTTACTAGACCTATATGCCCCCAAACCAGGCTCCTTCTTGGGCCACCCTTTCGCAGGAGACTGATTGAATCTATACGAAGTATCTCCAGACTCAGCGAGCGTTGACGTACCACTCGTGATGAAGATAAGTCTCGGGTCCGAGATTCCAGCAGAATGGGTACAAAAGTGTGAGTAAGAATGTGTGTTCCAGCGGTATTGACGTTCCATGTTTTGCTCCACATCTCTCGCATTGCTATGTTTCCAGAGTAGAACTTGGGGTCAAGCATTGCCCCTGTATAATAATGTCTTAGCCTTTGACCTTGTCTGAGGTTGCTGTGGGCTGCTTACCTGCGTTGTTTATCAAGGCGTCCACTCGACCGTATTCCTTGGCGACGTGCTCAAATGTTGTAGAGATTGAGTCATCTTCTTCGACGTCGATTTGGATTGTTTTGGTGACGCTGCCGCTTTGCGGATATTCTCTCTGCGCCTCTTTGGCTGCAGTATTGGCTTTGTCGAGGTTTCTTCCGCCGAGAAGTATGGTGTATGCTTTGGTTGATCGCAACAAGGCTTTGACTGTTTCGAGTCCGAGGTCGGTATTGGCACCGGTGATCAGAATATCGGGTTGGAGGGCATTTTAAGTTGCTTCCCTGTTTTTATAATAGATATGATTGTTTAATGAATGGAAAGCATAGTAATATAGAAGGCGGCAAACATTGCCCTTATATGTCATTTCTTCCTACACCTTCGAAGTAAAACTTATCATGCTCGGACATTATGGCAGCCCGAGTTTCTTACCGTAGAAGGTATAGATAGCCAAAGCGTATGTCAGTAAGTATGAGCGAACCTTGGAGGGATTCCTTCAAACTTCCTTTTCGGGAAATAAACTCGGCCGAGCTAGAATTTCC
This sequence comes from Aspergillus leporis, assembly GCA_009176345.1. Classification (NCBI taxonomy): domain Eukaryota; kingdom Fungi; phylum Ascomycota; class Eurotiomycetes; order Eurotiales; family Aspergillaceae; genus Aspergillus; species Aspergillus leporis. The sequence continues at coordinate 232,047 of ML732150.1, read as the reverse complement.
GAATTAGGGCGAATATAGCTTGTAGGAGAAGATCGGATATGTCGATCGAACAACAATGGTGAAAGAGCTCATAACTGCAACCACCTATTGACCTAATATAACATCTTACTACAATTCACAATTCATCTCCGCGGTCGCCCGGCACCTCGTCCCATTCCCAGCCTTCGAACATCCCCTAGGACAAGGATAAGTCGCATTGAACTGTCAAAAAAGTACGGGTCCGCCTCATTCGCAAGAACATCCCCCAGTAAATGAGTCCGAGACGGCAAATTGAATGAAGCCTCAAAGACCTCTTTCGAAGAAATATGAATCTCACCCCAATTCTTCTTGACAGGCGTATCAATCGAAGTCCCACAGACATATTTCTTGAATCCTGCCCATCGAGTAGCGGATGCGCACTGGTTCCATTGTCAACGCAGGTATCTGATACGTTTGGAGAAATGCACATACCATAGGACAGCTCTCAGCATTCGTATATAGAGTCAAACCAGTAAACGCAGCTCAAGCTTTAGATGGCGTCAGTCGGAACTGACCATTCGGATCTGTTAAGATTTCGGTGCAATTCGTGGTGGCTGCTATTTCCCCTGTGATATGCCACTCTCCGATAGTAACAGGGGAGAAACAGGTAGCTGACGAACAGATGGGCAAGTTACCGTGTAATGAAGGGTTTCCGGTTTTCATTTTCTGGTTTGCACCGATACATACTAGATAGCACAGTTCGTCGGTATCACAGTGGTTGACGATGGCAGTGCCAAATGCATGTAATGGACAAGGGGAGACGGTCAGTTCTGCGAGTGCTTCATTCGCCCTACGCATCCAGTGAGCTCTGGTTGAGAAAGACCATTGAGGATTGAGGTTGGCCCGGGGACTGTTGTTGAAAGTACCATATGAAGAAAGCTAGAGATAATGGCGAGTGACAGGGTAAACAGACTCATTTTGTCCTTGACAGAAGAATGAAATGAGCCCACGCTAAATTTCGTCTTCCTAAGGTACTGAATCGAGTACAGGTGTATTTGTTTGGAAGATGTGATTTATGCAGCGTACCACTAACCCGATCAGAATTCGAGGGGTTAATCCCAGTCCGTATTTTGAACCCTGCCCACCTCAAGCTGCTATTGGCATTCTTACCTTAAACTCGTGTGCATGCTGTTAGAACCCATTGGATTAGGTTTTATTTTCTCCGGGACCCTAGACGGTCTTTCTAATAACCTATAAGATATCATAATTAGCTATAACATTATATAGCTTCATGCGTTGGATATGACTGGGCAAATAGGAAGAGTAACAAAGAAAATATGATAGTAGCATAAATGCACAATGAGATATAATACATCCAGTAAGAGTCGACACACATCAAGAACCAACGCAGCCCTCAGAGCTCATGTTTATCTTATACAATCAAAGGGAAACATCAAGAAAAGGTACATTGAAGAATTTCACCTCTTATGCTCCAACCCTCTCATGAACCAACCTCCTGATCCGCCCAACGTGCTCGTGCCCGCTCTCGTCCTCAACCCTATACGCTCTAGCTTCCCTCCGCTGCGACTTGGCAGTTCTCTTGACTACTCGCTCCGCATCTCTCTCTTCACGCGACAAAACAGCCGGTCTGTCTTCAATTGCCTCACCGAACGGCGCAATGATTCTCTCAACAACATGCCGCACATGCCGGCTCTTCGGATACCCGGACGAGAACTCGATCACATCGCCCTCCCGCAGGGAGTTCTTCGGGTCGGACACCAGATAAGTCGTGACCTTGGGGTATGACTTGCGGATGTGGCTGTCCCATTGGGTGTGACGGTGGGCGACGCGGACGGTACGGTCCATGCGGCCGACGGAGACCACGGTGCCAGTCTTTAGGGTATAGGGGTAGCTTCGGAGAGAGGGAGGTGCCACTGCTGAGGTAGAGGTTGCTGAGGAGGGAGGATTCTCTATGGGTGTAGCAGTCGTCGACTTCAGTCGACGGAATGGTGTCGAGATGGCATAGTGTGCTGTTGGGGATGAGGTCGGTGTGGATCTGACAAGGGACGAGCGGAGGGGCTGCATTGCCCGGAGGAGATTGCTGGGACGCATTTTTGTGTGAGGAGAGGTCTCCTTGTGTGTTCTTGTTGCTTGCTTCTTTCGAATGCGGTGTCGTCCGATTCGGTGATTTCTCAGAGATTGCGCGCAGTTTCGTCGTGTATTGGAAATAGGTAGTAGGTCCGCGGTGTGACGGTTGAAGGCAAAATCTTCGTTCGACAAAAGGGAGAGCTAAAAAATATTTTCTTGTACCGCAATTGGAAAATCTAGGTAACTGTTTCGCGTGGGGGCGTTTTCGGTGGAAGAGTGTCAAATCCGCGGACGGACGAGGCCGTCCAGAATTTCTCTTATATTTGCACTGTTTGCACATCCGCTTCAAAGTTCAAACTCAGGTCATATGCTAGTCTCTAATTTCTTAACCTCTTCATGTAACAGTCGATCTCACGAGATGTTAAATTTAAATAAATTATTCAATGAAGTCTTATAAACATTCTTGTGATCTATTAAATATGAAACAGAGACAGCGAGGTCACGCTGAGTTGAGAGCCTAGACAAACGCTTCATATACAGTACACCAAACACCTCGAACCTTTTATACCCATCCATAACCCGGGCCCTGGAATCTAATCACAATATTACTCTCATAGTATTCCATGTGAGTGACCGAGAATAATAACCAATGCAAATAAATTCAAACACATTTCACGCCACCCAGTGCTCATTGACCGGCAATAAAAAACTCTAGACCGTTCACCACATCCTCTTCTATTGATACTCCGGGAGAGGCAGTATAGAATTAAAGGGCGTCATTCCAGTGCATGCTTAAGATGTTCCTTCCGTGGCTCCCACACCGTTCACCTGTTCGTGGTACGCGCCGGCCAGGGAAGCCCTCTTAGACTGGAACTTCTCTGCAGATTGGGTGGAAATTCTCGTCAGTTCCGTCACAAATGACTGACCCCAAAATGCACTAAAATACGTCAGTGGCAATTCTCCGTCAAAAGAATAAGGCAGGCGCTTACCTTGTATACTTGTTGACATATTTGTCCAGCTTGGAGAAATTCAAAGCCTTTTGCTCATCACTCATAGTGACAGCCTCCTGGTAGGCACCAGCAAGTTCCTCAGTGTTCCAAGGATTGATAATGATACTGCCATTGAGACTCTGGGCTGCACCAGCAAACTCGGAGAGGACCAAACACCCATGCCGCTTTTGCTGCGCTGCTATGTATTCGTACGCAACCAGGTTCATGCCATCCCGGGTGGATGAAACAATGCACGCGTCTGACACAGCATACAGAGCAAGCAGCTCATCAAAGTTGACAGACTTGTGCAGGAAGTGAATTGGCATAAATTCAACAGTGCCTACTCAAGTTAGCAATGGGTCTGGTTATTGCGTACTGGCAAAAGAAGAAGAAAAAAAAAAAAAAACTTACCAAACTTTCCGTTGATGCGGCCAACCAACTCATTCACGACAGCTCTCAGATTCTGGTACTCCTCTACATCCTGTCTGCTAGGAACTGCCACTTGGACCAGGACGACTTTCCCAACCCATTCAGGATGATCGCTGAGGAAGACCTCCAGCGCATGCAGTTTCTGGGGTACACCCTTGATGTAGTCAAGGCGGTCTACGCCGACCATGAGCTTTACTCCTTGGAATTTTTGTTCGAGCTGTGAAATCCGCTTCTGGACCTTCTCCTTCTTGAGGCCTTCTTGAAATTTCTCGGGGTCGATACCGATCGGAAAAGCTCCGCAAGCAATGATCTTGCCCTGAAACTCTATGCCATTGGGAGTCGTCGCCAATCCCCTAGATAACTATAGTCAGTTCTCACATCCTTGAAAAAGAGCAATCGGACCTAGCGTACAATAGCCGGGAGCAAGCGCTCAGGAAATGTCTTGTATAGTCGTAGGTATGGAAGCCTATAAGGTCGCAATGAAGGACCCCGAGTAACAGCTCATTTCGGACGGGCAGGATTCTATAAATCTCACTGGAAGGGAATGGGGTATGGAGAAAGAATCCGATCTTGACATTCTGCTTCTTGCCTCCAATCTCCTCTCGGAGCATCTCAGGAAGAAGCATCAGGTGGTAATCATGCACCCAAATCAGATCGCCATCTTGAACTTCTTTCGCGACGGCCCTCGCAAAAAGTCGGTTCGCTTCCTTATAGGCATCCCAGGCAGACTCATCGAAGGTTATTTCACCGGGATGGTAGTGGAAAAGCGGCCAGAGAATAGAATCTGATCAACAAGGGACGAGTTAGCACATGATACGACTTGTTCTCTTAGCGCGCAGTGCTTTACTCTGCGTTTTAGATGCATAACCAGAGGAACTGACTGGAGAATCCATTGTAGTGCCGGTCTGCAAGCTCGTCATCGATGAATACAGGAACGGCATTGTATTCATCCTTCAACCGTTGCTTGACCTCCGGTATTTCTCCTTCGGGAACTTCCAGACCCGGCCAGCCATACCATTGGAAGGTGGTAGATTTTGATAGACCACTGAGGCCGCTGACCAAGCCACCCGACGACATGGAAAAGTCGTATTTCCCATCCTCGGAGCGTTTGATTGTAATCGGCAAGCGATTCGAGATGAGCAGCAGTCTCGAATCACTCTGAGACCCGTCTTCAAGGGAAGGCATTGTGGGAGAAGACCGGATTTGTTGATTGAATGAGATTGGATCGAAAATGTTATAGACTCAATGGAAACCTATTAGAAAGAAAAAATAAAAAAAGCACAAGCTTTGGAGGGGGAGAAAAATTGAAAAAGAGAGAAAAAGGATATAGACAGATAAAGTATAGGAAGACAATTAGGTTAATCCTAGGAATCAAGTTGAAATGCCAAATTCACAGTAGCTTGAGCAGTCCCCAAAAAAGCAGCGACTCAGCAGACACGACGGTCAGCTCGTATAGAATAATCTATAGCGAAGGCGGGGGAGCTTTTTTGTGAAGTACAAGAAAGCGGTCTCCGGCGGGGTGGGAAACGGGTAGAGAAAGAGAGTGACCTCAGAGCTCAGCAATCGGCCGGACGCGCGGACCAACTGACCCAAAGTTTCCAGTCGGGTACCAAGTAAAGATAATGGTATGAACGGCGCAAGCTCTTCACTAGCAAGCTCATCGACTGAAAGACAACAAATAGAGAAGATGTCTTAGCTCTGTCTTTGAAGAGCAGGAGATATCCTTTAGTTTTTGTTCTTTTTCAGGTTCTGATGATCCAGGAAGAGGTTCGCATGTAGAATTTATTGTATGTAACAAAGGGGGAGAACCTAACCAGTTCAAACGGATAAAGATGGATGAGGTCACGGGCCCGCAAGCCAGCCACTCACCGATTGCCGATGATGCCAACACTGAAACCTCTCATGAAGAGGTTTTTCATGGACTTTAAATATGATACACCGTCAACAGGGAATTGTCTCCATGCTTTCTTGCTTGGTTATTTTAGGCGCGCCCAGAGCCCACCTGGTGGTCGGATGACGATTTGACAATGTAATGCCAACCCCTCAGCCAAGCGCAATTTCATGTAAACTCAATGTATGGTCTTGCATTTATTTCTTCCCTTTCTTTCTTTTCCCTCATGTTTTTTATTTGTTCTTTTCGTGGTGGCGTTATGTAACCCACACACCTAAGGCTTTTCTGACTGGGTCGAGCCAGGGCTAAAATTGAAGTGCTCATCCATTTCCTTTTTGGGCGATTTACATTTACTTGCCTGAGAATCAGACTAGTACTTAGTATGTAGTACCCTGTTTAGAAAATACCAGGGTCGAAGAATCAAAGATGGTCTGGACAACCCCGGCATGCCGCCGGCGCTTTTTTCTCTCTCTCTTGTGATATTCTTCTGCCCTGCTCTGGTGTAGTATCCGTCCACTCGCTCTACTTCCTCTAATTCCAGACGACGTCATGAACAAAGCCCAGGTGCTCAAAGTTGGATTGAAGTGGTTAGCTAGATATGATCAAATGTCTCACAGAGAGATATAATAGATGGCCATTATAGAGCAGATTTCCCGGTATCCAACCTCCACTTGTCCGATTCCTTGTCATGAACCACCTTGCCCTCGGCTTTTAATTTCAATAGTACCTGCCGGATCCCGTGCGATGCTGGTAGGTGAAGGTTTTCCGGAACATTATAGTATATCACTTTCACTATCTCAAGCGGCGTCCAGAAGGCCTTCCGTTCCGGTGATGGTTCGCTTTCGCCGACGTCAAGTTTTCCATAACGCAAAACGCGGATCACCTCGTCTTCTCGCTGCTGTCGATGTTTGATGTATTCAGTGATCTTCGCAGTTGCGTTCTCAATCACCGCTCCATGACCAGGGTATCCGCGCCCTGTCACTCGATTTTGCATTTGCTGTAGGCTGGACAGATACACCTTCAAATCTTCGAACACAGCAGTTCCATGGCCCAAGACATCTAACAGGGTTCATGTCAGTCATGCATGACTATGATACAGTGTGATATAAACTAGGGGACACAGGGAAAAGAGAAACCCACTATCACCGGTGAAGATGGCATCTTCCTCCTCCAGGATGAATATCATATGGTCCACAGTATGTCCCGGTGTATGAGACGCCCTCAATGTGGCTCCTTTAACGCTGAAGATCTGGCCATCTTCAATAGCACTTTGTCCTTCTCCCGGTTGATGCTTGTAGATAGTGACTTGGGGACAAAGCTTGCGAAGGTCAGGGATACCATTGACGTGATCATGATGCCAGTGCGTTACAAGCGCTTGATGCACTGTCGCATTTTCTTCCGATAGGATGGCCTTAAGATTAGCAGCCCAGGAAGGCTTGCCTTCACCCGTGTCAATGAGAATCCGTTGAGGCCCTCGACCAATGAGATAGGTGTTTGTCCCTGAAGAGATATTGTCAGCTTTAAAAGCTCCGAGCCCTATTTGATGAAGTAACTTACCCTGCAGTGTAAACTATATGCAGTGTCAAATTAACACAGATTCTTGTTTCATCTAGCTTAATATAACGTGCAGTAACTCCCGAGTACAGCCCAAGGCACTTTTACTTCGGAGCCACCAGACAGGTCTTTGAAATGAGTGAATGGACTGAACCCACCTTTCCAGGATTACCACCGAGTATCCTCACCACTGAAGCACTGAGTCTCTCCACCTCCGGCAGAGGAATGAGCTGAGTAGCCATAGTTGGGCACGAACAACGACCCCAGGATCGAATCAAGGCGCAACGGATAGTCCGGGGCTTATCTCCTAGGTTTAACTAGCTTGGATTCGTCGATGAACTCAGCTCAAACGAGATTGGGCTGTGAAGAGGAATTTGGAGGCAAATTTAAAGGATAATGAGCAATAGCGGCCCGACGGGGACGTTCCAACAATGCAAGTGCAAAAGCCACTTGCTTCCAGTAGTGGTCTTGCACCTACACCACAGTTAATACTACCTCAGTAGCAATATCCAACACCAGCGCCCTGTGCCTCCAGCCTTACTTAGGATTCGTCGAGCGCTTTTGACTTTCGTTGCTTCAAGTCGGATGGACCGGAAACCGCCTAGTTAAGATCGTCCTACCTGTTAGGTGAATAAGAATATTTTGAGTTTGAAAAAGTCAACTGACCACGACGCAGGACAGGGGGGAGGAGGGATCGAGGCCAAACATACTTAATATACTATCTACTTTTGTTTTTCCATTGAGATAATGCCAAAAGCGGGGCTTAACAGTTTGGGCCTCGGCTGATTGAGCACGCGATATTATGTCAGCGTTGAAGAGTGCGATTTTGAGATATTCTACGAGCTGTTTCAAGTCGAGGAGCAAGTGTACCGAGCATACCGTGGTAGAGGGTAAGATGTGAACAAAAGGAAATATGGTATGATTGCAGTCCCTAGCTTACAGTAGATGATATAGGAAAAATGACATAAAACTATATCCATGTAGTCCACCCGAACTTTAAGAAAAAAAAAATTTGGAAAAATGCAGAGATAACAAGAGAAATAGGTCGTTAAAATTTTAATCTCGACTCCGCAATATCCCATCATAGAAATACCATTAGCAGCCACCATCATCCCCAGAACTGCCACTCATCCACAGAGGTACCAAGCCATAGGCAAGGTACAAAGCTGTTATGTTTCTCTTAGGCAGATAGAAACATATACAGTATATTTTACAAACCGATCCATGTTAACCTAGCGCTGGGCCCATGCTGTAACTCTTTAGTTGGCAGACTTGCGGGACATGGTGTTGAGGGCAGATCCGTCACGGAACCACTCCATCTGGGATTCGTTGAAGGTGTGGTTGAGCTGGATGTCGAAGGTCTTGCCATCCTTGGGGTGGACACGGAGAGTCATGGGCTTACCAACCTCGAGCTGGGTGCAGAGCAAGTCAACCTTGTCATCGGGCCTGATCTTATCGTAGTCGGCAGGATCGGCGAAGGTCAGAGGAAGCATACCCTGCTTCTTCAAGTTGGTCTCGTGGATACGGGCGAAGCTGCGAGTGATGATAGCCAGACCGCCAAGGTGTCTAGGCTCCAGCGCAGCGTGCTCACGAGAGCTACCCTCACCATAGTTCCAGTCACCAATGACAACCCACTTGACGCCACGAGCCTTGTAGTCACGGGCAGTGGCAGGCACAGCATCGTACTCGCCAGTGAAAGCATTCTTGACCTTGTTGGCCTCACCGTTCTCCTCGTTGACGGCACCGATGAGCATGTTGTTGGAGATATTGTCAAGATGTCCACGGTACTTCAGCCATGGGCCAGCCATGGAGATGTGATCAGTGGTGGTCTTGCCCTGGCACTTGATGAGGATAGGGATGTCAGTGGCATCCTTGCCATCCCACGCCTCAAATCCGGCAAGGATCTGGAGACGGTCACTGCTGGGAGAAACAGCGACGTTGACGAAAGAACGGTCCTGGGGAGGGGCCTGGTAGGTGTCACGGCCGGCGTCGTAGCCACGAGCAGGGAGACCCTCACCAGTGGGAGGCTTGAGCTTGAACTCCTTGCCATCCTTGTCCTTCAAGTAATCAGTGAGAGGGTTGAACTTGAGGGTACCGGCGACAGTCAGGGCAACAACAAGGTCGGGAGAGGTGACGAAAGAGTGGGTGGCAGGGTTGGCATCGTTACGGCCAGTGAAGTTACGGTTGTAGGAAGAGAGAATAGAGTTGGGTTCGCCCTTCTTCACATCCTTGCGGTCCCACTGTCCAATGCAAGGACCGCAGGCATTGGCGAGGATGACACCACCGTACTCCTCGAGGGTCTTCAACTGACCATCACGCTCAATAGTAGCACGAATCTGCTCGGAACCAGGGGTAATGGTGAAGAGAGACTTGGACTTCAGGCCATGGTCGAGGGCGTCCTGAGCGATAGAGGCGGCACGGGACATGTCCTCGTAAGAGGAGTTAGTGCAAGAGCCAATAAGACCGACCTTGAGCTCCTCGGGCCACTTGTTGGCCTCAACAGCCTCCTTGAACTTGGAGATAGGGGTAGCAAGATCGGGAGTGAAGGGACCGTTGATGTGAGGCTCCAGCTCAGAGAGGTTGATCTCAATCAGCTGATCATACTCGGAGCCCTCGTCTTCGCGAAGCTCGTTGGCGTAAGACCTAGCGAACTGACCAATGTGTTGACGCTTAGTGGCCTTCAGGTAGTCGTACATGCGGTCGTTGAAGGGGAACAGAGAGGTAGTAGCACCGATTTCAGCACCCATGTTACAGATGGTGGCCATACCGGTGCAAGAAAGAGAGTCGACACCAGGTCCGTGGTATTCAATGATGGCACCAGTACCACCCTTGACAGTGAGGAGGCCGGCGACCTTCAGGATGATATCTAAAAAAGTCAATAAACGGCAGTTTCTTTTGCGGACGACCATGACACTCACCCTTGGGGGTGGTCCATCCGGAGAGCTCTCCGGTGAGCTTGACACCAATGACCTTAGGAGCCTTAAGTTCCCAAGGGAGACCAGCCATCACATCGACGGCATCAGCACCACCGACACCGATAGCAGCCATAGCAAGACCACCAGCGTTGGGTGTGTGAGAGTCGGTACCGATCATCAGACCACCGGGGAAAGCGTAGTTCTCCAGAACGATCTGGTGGATGATACCGGAGCCGGGCTTCCAGAAACCGATGTTGTACTTCGCAGTAGCGGAGGCCAGGAAGTCGTAGACTTCCTTGTTGATGTCATTGGCACGAGCCAAATCCTTCTCGCCTCCAACCTGGGCCTCAATCAAGTGGTCGCAGTGGACGGTGGTAGGGGTCGCGACGGATGGCATGCCAGCCGACATGAACTGAAGAATAGCCATCTGAGCCGTAGCATCCTGGCAAGCGACACGGTCGGGACGCAGCTTCAGGTAGGAAACACCACGCTCGATATCCTGGTTGTGAGGGTCGTCAAGGTGAGAATACAGAACCTTCTCGGCGTACGTAAGTGGACGGCTTAGACGACGACGAACAATGTCCAAGTTCTCGGACATCTTCCTAAAAGTCGACAGGCACGTTAGTTACGGCGTCAATTGGGTATGGGTAGCGCCATTCGCCCAGGCGAAGAGGATATAGCCATGAGAGTAAAGGTGTTGCCATACTTGTAGTTGATGTAGTTGCCCTATGAGGAACATCGTCAGCAAACTTGGATTTACATATAGGGTAACGCCCGTTCCTCCCGAAACAGCCGAAAGCACAGAAATATTCCCACTACTCACCTTTTCAACGTTGGTCATCTCGACCTTCTTGTCGAGGGGAGAGTCACCGACGGTGGCCAGACCCCGGGCCCCGAGAAGCTATTACCCATGTTAGTATTACTTTTACCACGGTAGGACAATGGCTCTGAGTTCTCGCAGAGCGTCTAGTCAAGGACAACGAGTGAGGTTGGCTTACAAGGCGGGACTTGGGGGTCTGCAGAGGAGATCCATGTTAGTACAGAGTATTCTTTAAGGTTGAAAGAGCTGAGATCCCTGGCACCTCATTGTAGATGATGCGGTTCCGCGATGTCGAACAAAGGGATATATGCAGGACGACTTACCAGCGCACCCATGCGCGCGAGCCTTGTGGAGATCATGATGGAAGCTCTCTATACGAGATTGGCAAGGCCGCGACACATCAAAGTAGAGCTAAGCAACAACAGCCAGCTTCAACAGGTAGAAGCAGATGGAGTGGAGAGTAAAAGATAGAGTGAGAGAGAGAGAGAGAGAGAGAAGAGGGTCAGAGGACAACGGGAAAATGGAGTAGATAAAAAGGAAGCTCTGGTGTTTTTCAGAGTGGGAAAGAATTCTTGCTTTACAGGTAGCCATGACTGAACCGGCGAAGAGGGTCCGTTAGACCCGTAATCGCTCGTGACAATACAGGAGCCTTACGCGTTTGGGACAGTTGATACCAACTCAAGCATGCGACCGGACACAAGGAAGTGGACCTGCCCCCCTTTCTTTACCTTGTACAGTAACCAAGCTCTCGAAAAATTCAGCTGACTTTTACAAGCCTTCCTATTCATGGACCCATAATATCGTTAATCGGCAACGTTAGGATGCCCATTGATTCGAAAAGTGCTCCCTCTTAGTGGCCTTTACAATTTCTATATGGTTTCTGATAGACCAGCTCTTCATTAACATTATTTACCCGCGTCCGGTTACATGGTAATAATACAAGCGTTCCCAGTGGATCAGTGCATGTGAGCGGAGATCGTGGTAAGCCAATCACGCATGACTGATTACATCAAATTGAGGGCTACCTAGCATTCGGTGTGTGAAGTACATCATGGATGCAACTTTGGCGGCTCATGTCCTCTCTACTGGAGTAATGTGGCAAAGTGCACGGGGCTTCCTATCTCCTACAGTCGCAAGGGAGTAGTATGATACTACTGACTTAGGGAGAAGGAACCCTGTTGCTCTAGTAACTCGATTGGCTCTCCGTGTATTATTTCTCCTAAAGCGCAACTAGGTGATTGCTGTTCCGGAGCAATGTGCCGGAAAAATGGAAACGTCATAAATTACAAACTGCGGAAAGATGGACGTAACAGCGACCCCAGTCTGCTGACAGAGCCGAGCCAGAGCCGAGGCCTACCGAATGGTCATCCATCCCGCGAACCGGTGCCAACCCAACTGCTCGCTGGCCAATCACAAGCGACGTGTTTCACAAAATTCTTTTCTCGCGCACAAAGGCGGAAATTTCAAGAAAGCTGACCCGCTCTCGCACCAACTAAAGCTTTAGCATCATTCCGTATATCGGTGATAATAATTTGCGACGCCCAGGAAAAAAAAGTACTGTACGCTCAGGCTGGTTTTAGAAGATAGGTTATCCAAAAATGGGCGCTCTCAGAAGAATTAAAACGAAGCGCAGGACGAGGTACGACTACGGTCTATGCCCTATCTTAGCCATCAACGAAATATATTCTGACTTGGAGCGATATTTGCAGAGATTACGATCAGGTCCGATCTGATATCGATTCCCCCAAACACCTCGCGCAATACAAAGCCACCAAGGATCCGGAGGACCTTCCAGGGCTTGGAAAGCACTACTGTGTTGAGTGCTCAAAATGGTTTGAGAGCGAACACAACCTGGTTGCCCATACGAAGGGTAAAAACCACAAAAGAAGGTCGGTCAACGAGCTGTCGGCTTAGGCGCAAAAAGAAAAAAAAAGCTCCCTTTCGAGCAATTGAAGGCTGACTCAAGATCCTTGTCTTGCACATATAGAATTCGTCTCCTACGTGAAGAACCTCATACACAGAAGGTCGCTGAAGCTGCTGTGGGTTTGGGCACAGACAACGGTGTGCGTTCGGAAGAAACTGTTGTCGACATGGAGGATTAAGCCTACCATCAACACGCAATGGACAAAATGCCCACGGCTGCTGGAGAATGAGTGCCAATGCGAAGGGATATGTGTCATGTCTCTTTGACAGGCTGAACGAGATGCAAGGGGACAAAAAAGACTTATCGTTCTTCAAGATTAATGTTGTCTTGGGAACAATGCTATTGGTTGCGCGCAGCATAAGACCCTTCGTCCAATCAGCGATCGGTATGGTCACATGAGACACGTGAAACCACATGCGCCGAAAACCGCCAAAATCTTGGCGCCCGATTTATCGAGTACGCGATTCCGTGTTGCGGTGACCGAACTGAATCGCCGCTTCTCGGAGCGTTGTATAGTTGGGCTCCACTCTATCGGCCGCTATTTTGTTAGGGCGGATTTTACTTACAAGTCGCAATACTAGACATAACTTAATTCTGTGGACGATCTGTATTCCTATCCTTATGAAATTTGTGCATGTGTCTCATTCAACGAGCTGTTGAGATACTTCATGAGCCATTCGTAGCTTGCCCACTGTTCACAAGATTGTATCATTAGCAATGGCGATCCTAATCTCTAAAATTTAGGAGAAAACATACCTGGACAGCGTTCACTATAAATGCCCTTACGCTGCAAACTCCTAAACCGCGATAGAAGGCCTTTAGCCCTGCCGTCCGGTAAGTCTCCTTAGCGAGTTGAAAACTATTCAGTGCTTGTCTATCTTCTCGAGGTCGCATAAGTGGTTGGTCTTCAGGACGAGCCCTGAGTGCCTGCGCCTGCAGTCTGGTCTTGATCATGTCTAGCGGATAGACCGAGGCCCATGTAGCGACTCCAGCAACACCGCCGCAAAAAAGTATTTTTAGTGCAGTATTCTGTGCATCATCATCATCATCATCATTGGGAGACATAAGGCGTTTGCAATACTCGTAAGTCCAAAAACTGTGGCAGGATAGGTAAATAGTGTGCTCTAAGGAGACGTGGCGGGGGAAATCCGGGGAAGCAGTGTGCGTACTAAAATCCATAACCGATAGAGTCCCGAGCACAGGTTATACCTCCTCCAAAATAGAGGCCCCTCCAGCCGAGGGTCTTGACAATATCTTTGGCGACAGTCCAAGATGATCCCCCCGGGCGTGTATCAAGTTGCGCTCGGCATTTGATGAATTCAGTCGGAGATGACACAGTCCAGCTGGCAACCCCGCCTGCAGCACCGGCAAGCCATAATTTATACAGTGCAACACCCTGGGGATCTGTGGGATCTGTCACAGAGCTGTCCAGAAGTGCCAATGACCGATTATAGGCGACGAACAGAATAGCATTTAGAGCTCCATATCCAATAATTGGAGCCGCAGCACCTAGAAATCAGATTAGTTGAGATTCCGAAGCTTAAGTCCTAGAGAATGGCCGACGAACCTCGCACGAGGGAGGTGGTTCTCTCAAAGCGGCTCGAATGCTGGAGGGGAAATGGTGCGGCTGCATCAACAGCACAGCCTGCTTGTAAACGAACTTTGATAAGGTCCAGAGGATTTCCGATGATAATCCCAATGGCCCCACTAAAGTAGCCAGCCCAAAAGTCCATGAGACTAGATTTCAAGCTCTGAACCGTAGTCAATAATATAAGGTTACCACAAAGTGTCCTTCTGATGTCAGTCGTTGTGGTAGCGGCGGGGAAAGCAGGGTCTATATAATCACGTGATGGCGTGGTATTTTGGTGTTTAGGCTATCATAAGGACACGCGCCAAGAGGTGGCAAACGCGATAGTACCGCAAGTGACATGACATTGACTGCCCTACATCAGCCCACGAGTTAGTGCGTGTACCAAAAGGGTTATCTGTGCAGAGGCTCTCATTTCAATGTAAGGAAATTATCCGCTCAAAGACCTTTCGCCATAAATTGCTAATTTCTCAAGGTATCGGCCACGACCAAGCGCAAGGGAAGATGGCGGCAACACACCGCTATTCAAACCTCTTCAATCCACCCCGTTATCAAAGTCTATCGACCGTCTATCAAAGCCCTTCAAATGTCCTGGGTCGGCTACTCCCATACGAGCATCAGACAAACCCGCGAGAAAACGGAGAAAAGTGAATTATGCAGGAGCCGATGGAGCTGTCGATGATAACGGCGAAAAGCCATACACCAATGAGGAACGCCTAGCACTCGCAACCAGAGATGTGAATAGATTCCCTGTGTACACAGTCAAAGATAAAGAGACAACATTTAAACAACGATTCAAGATACCTTTGGTCAACAAGACGGGCGACGGCTACAATGGCTCTAGAGCAGCACCAACTTTGGGTATGAGACAGGGCGCTACATTTATTGTGAAACCTCTGCACGATCCCAGCGGAGAATTTGCGATAGTGTTATATGATCCAACTGTTGATGACGTTGATGAGAACAATGAAATGCAGACGCCAGAAGAGGGGAAGACCGAAGAGCAGAAGCCGAAGTTAGACGCTCCTCTTGTGCATAAGAGTTTGGCAGACATACTTGGTCTTAAGAAAGACGTGGAGTCTCGCCCCAAAGTACCTGTTGTGATAGATCCAAGGTTGGCAAAGGTCCTACGCCCGCATCAAATTGAGGGTGTAAAGGTAACTCCGCCATTGCAGCGCGTGCTATCACTGTGGTACAAGACTAACTAAAACTGCTGTCTAGTTTCTTTACCGCTGTACCACTGGTATGATTGATAAGAACGCACATGGCTGCATTATGGCAGATGGTATGGGGCTGGGGAAAACGGTATGATCCACAAAACTGGATGTCGGAACTAATGCTGACGGTGCCAGCTTCAATGCATCTCATTGATGTGGACATTGCTCAAGCAGTCTCCAGAAGCAGGCAAAACTACTATCCAAAAGTGTATAATAGCCTGTCCCTCGAGTTTGGTCGGCAATTGGGCCAATGAACTTGGTAAGTAACGTACAGTCATGCTTTCAATATTTACTAACGACCACAGTGAAATGGCTGGGTAAAGACGCCATCACTCCATTTGCAGTGGATGGCAAAGCTTCGAAGACAGAGCTCACCTCTCAGATGAAACAGTGGGCTATTGCTTCAGGTCGCGCCGTTGTTAGACCTGTGCTTATTGTATCCTACGAAACGCTTAGATTGTATGTCGATACATTGAAGGATAGCCCAATCGGACTGCTCCTATGCGATGAAGGCCATCGACTCAAGAACAAGGACAGTCTAACATGGACTGCACTCAATAATCTAAATGTGCAACGTCGTGTTATTTTGTCCGGAACTCCTATCCAAAATGACCTTTCGGAATATTTTGCGCTGCTTAACTTTGCCAATCCTGACTTACTAGGGTCGCAGAATGAGTTCCGGAAGAAGTTCGAGTTGCCCATTCTCAAAGGCAGAGATGCTGCAGGGACAGACGAAGACAAGAAGAAAGGCGATGAAAGTTTGGTTGAGCTTTCACAAATCGTTAACAAATTCATCATCCGTCGAACGAACGATATCCTGACGAAGTATTTGCCAGTCAAGTACGAACATGTTGTTTTTTGTAACTTATCTCAGTTCCAGCTTGACTTGTATAAACACTTCATCCAGAGCCCAGAGATCAGGAGCTTGCTCAGGGGTAAGGGGAGTCAGCCTCTTAAGGCAATTGGACTGTTGAAGAAGCTTTGCAACCACCCAGATCTTCTTAACCTTTCCAACGACCTCCCTGGCTGTGAATATGCGTTCCCAGAGGACTATGTGCCACCAGAGGCAAGGGGGCGTGACCGTGATATCAAACCTTGGTATTCGGGGAAAATGATGGTTTTGGATCGAATGCTAGCGCGCATACGTCAAGACACTAACGACAAGATTGTGCTCATCAGCAATTACACTCAAACGCTTGATCTTTTCGAGAAACTTTGCAGGTCGAGGGGGTACGGCTCATTGAGATTGGACGGCACCATGAATGTTAATAAGAGATCAAAGCTCGTCGACAAATTTAATAATCCAGACGGTGAGGAGTTTGTATTTCTTCTCAGCAGCAAGGCTGGTGGATGTGGTTTGAATTTGATAGGCGCGAATCGCCTGGTGCTGTTTGACCCAGATTGGAATCCAGCTGCTGATCAACAAGCACTGGCACGTGTCTGGCGTGACGGTCAGAAGAAAGATTGTTTCGTGTACCGTTTCATTGCGACGGGCTCTATTGAGGAGAAGATATTCCAACGTCAGTCTCATAAGCAATCACTCTCCTCATGCGTTGTGGATTCAGCGGAGGATGTTGAGCGACACTTTTCTTTGGAGTCTTTGCGCGAGCTATTCCAGTTCAAACCGGAGACTCGAAGTGACACGCACGATACTTTCAAGTGCAAGAGATGCAGACCAGAGGGGGGACAATTTATCAAGGCGCAGGCTATGTTATATGGCGACACCAGTACTTGGAACCACCTTGTTAATGATGGCGAGAAGGGTGCTCTCAGCAAGATCCAGGACCTGCTGATGCGCCAGGAAACCAGAGAGAGAGACGTATCTTCGGTATTCCAGTACATAAGTCACTAACCTATAGTCATTATTACGCATGGTGTGTTGCACCGCTTGTTTATTCATGCATTGATTGCTATGACTATTATGGTTTTGGGGCAATTTTGGGCTGTTAATGCGTCGAGTGAATTTGATAACAACATTGACTAACCATGGATTTTTTATTTGGATTGTCATTACGTGCTGCATCATATAAGGTCATAGATTTTGGGCGCACAACTTATTACAAGCGCGTGCTCTAGGATGTCCTTTCTGTTGCTGATTGTAACTGTCCTACCAATCTGTTAACTGTCTGGCCCTACTGTCTGATAATAACAGTCTAAACTTATAGATCCTATTCCAGCACTTTGTAGAATAACCCACTAAATTTAATACCCATCTGCAGTTCTCCAATGAAGTGTAACAGTCGACTCTTCATAGTAACTTCGATATAACTTTGATATAGATTCCTTTGAAGTTACGGCGAAGGGGCACCGAATGCAGATCACCCTCCCTAGATAGACATACTTCTATCCTATTTGTGAAATGATCCTTGACCGGTCCAAAGTGAGCGACATCTGTTTCCACATCTGACCTTATGCCAGATCCAGCGCATCCGATGATCAATTCTAGCCCTCCAAGTGTATCAATATGATGAACAGGGCTAAAGGTAATAGGCGCTGCTTGTCGCAATACACGTATCGTAGGCGCAGGTCTCAGGAACAGATACGGGTGTCGGGCTCCAGGCTTTCCGCAGCTAATGATTCCAAGAGCCACTCAGTTGCATGCGGCCATGATTGACGCGGCTTATTGCTGATCTTACTGTCTGGTTCCTAAGAATACGAGGTTGTCTCACCTCTAAAGAAGAAAGAACATGGATTGTCCCGGTAATCACTGTCCTTGTGACCGTGGCAGAAGCTACGGCATGCATTTTGTTGTTCATTCCATAGTAATGGATTAGATCGAGAGCCATAAGGTCTACGCCATGTAGATCTACGGATAGAGCTTGATCGTTTCAATGATGAAAATTGCAGCCAGGTGTTTCTATACAAATCACAATTTTCTTTTCTATCTGTAAAGAATTGGGGGAAGAGCTTTAGGGTGGTCTCGGTATAGGAGGGCTGCGATATAGGTGTATTAACTACACACTAATCATTCTAATGGTCAGAGGAGCTTATTGAACGACGATTGTATTCAACTATCTTGTCTCCTTATTCTAGATAGGAGCGTAGAGTCAACAACTCTTTATATCCGCGGCTTCCGGGGCTAGGTTCTGACTAATCCGTAGATAGCATCTGATAGGCCTAATCCTTTACACTATTTATTAGGTTTTCTAGATTTTCCCTTAATAGGCAAGTTGTACATACTGTGGTATAACATAAGAATGCATCGGATATACCCTTTCCCTTCCCCAGCGTAGAATGAGATTTGTCTGTGGCAAATTCTAGCTTCATCTCGTGGTTACATAGGATGGGAAAAGAAATCATGCAAGCAGCATATTATCGGATGTGTCTGATGCCCTTTGCTTTTTCACATACCTTCCGTATACCTAATCCAGGTTGGCCTGTCCAAATTATTTACATGAAGACTCCACAACGATGGTGGGCACTCAGACTAGAGCGTCCTTTGTTGGAGTCTAAAGGGGCTTATGGACCATCACCTGGCCGCTAGCTATGTAATTTGTAAGCTCCTATTTGACGTCACATAGAAATTTTATAACCCAAAAACAAACCAAAAACACCCTTGAACATAATGCGGAGTATGAGCTGATGACTTCTCGAGGTCATGTTCAAGAGGTGCAAGGTACATGCTTGTATGGCGGGATGCATTAGTCCAGCAAAGGCCCACGCAAGGGATGGACGTGATGAGAAGATATGCATTCCTATATCCGGTTCGTATTTCAGAATGCGCCACGATACAAGTCAGATTGCTTGGTATTGGGCCAGCTGGTACTATAGCATTCCAAGTTGAGAAGCAAAAAAGCATTGGCTCCTGAGTACCCTGATGAATACCTTATCAAGGGGAGACGGCATATATAAAGCGCCTTTAAGTTCGGCAGATATACAGGTTTTCCAAAGAAAAAAAAAAGACAGGAAAAAGCTATCAATATCCTGGCTATGCGCGCTCTTTCTTTTGCAGCGGCCTCATGGCTCCCTGCCATAATTGCCGCGGCAGATATTCCCAACTTCACTTTCGACCAACTCTGGGCCTTGGAAACCAATATCTGGGATAACTTTTTGTACCCAGCTAACCTGAAGCAAATCAATGCCACTGATGACTCCGTCTTCGCCGAAGATGTACGTCCAAGTACCCATCCAGAGGTTCCTCCCTGATGTACTAACACTAACAACAACAGGTCCAAGGCCGTGTTGATATCACACGCACCTTTCCCGGCCGTGAACTGAACAACGAGTACATCTTCGGGCTCTTCTCACAACCTGACTCTCTCAGCTTGACCGGTGTCCCAATTGCCTACAACATTACGCAGTTCATCGCGAACCAGAACATCGCCTCAGCCACGACAGTGATCACCTTCAACGCGACTTCATTCGATGTTCTAGTCCCGCTCACGGTTGACTCGTGGATGGCTTTCAATGAAGAGGGGAAGATTATCCAGTACGATGCGACATTCCGCTGGTTCGACTGGCTCGTTCAGACACTATTCGAGGCTGCAGGAAATAAGTTCAATACAACGGATGAAGCTAAGATCCAGAGCATGCTGTCTACGTTGTTGGCGGAGGCTATCTGCGAGACAAGTGATAAGTACTGCACGGGTGATAACCTGCAGTATGAAAGTAAGGAGAAATGTATGAATTTCTTGACGAAGGAGACGAGGTTCGGCCAGCCGTATGAGCTGGGGAGAAATACGCTGCTTTGTCGTGAGGTGCATAAGCACATGGTGCAGTATCGTCCGAAGGAGCACTGCCCTCACATTGGCCCGAGTGGGGGCGATATGTGTGTGGATGATAAGTCTTACGCGCAGACGGTTACAGAGGCATACTTCAATCAGTCATGGATTGCGTATGGATATGGGGATGATAATATGTGGGTTAGGAAGTAGGGCTGGTTATGTGTGGGGTTCAGTGATAGATATATATAGAGTTCGTTCCAATATGTGTACTAATCCAGTTTGTATATCCTCAGAAGCACAAGCCTAGCCCACACTCATAGGACACTTATCTATAGAGAAACAGAGCTGTCGGCCCTAAATGATTAAATTGCTTGAGCGTTCTCGTACATGCAAATAAAGGTAATAAAGATTGGAAGACATGCAGAAAATACCGCAAGTCGCGTTGTGCCGACTAAATTAATTACCACCTGTTTGTAAGATACGTACAGTACTTTTTTGAGGCATCGGTTCGGCGATTGCGATTGCGGTTGCGACAGATCCGCCGCAATTGGTGCTATCTCTGAGAGTGATCTCGTCACATACCTACCTTACAACGTGACCGACCTTTCGAGAAGAATTTTCTTAACCCATTCTGTTGGTCGAATATATATTGTTTCCCATTAATTCCCCGTATCTGGCAAGTTAGGGAAGCTCCTCTCCGGAATATCGAGCTGTGAAATCATCACTTACCTCCGAACCTTTTCCTCCGAACCCGGCGGTCCTCACGAGACGCCAAGTTCCCTAGAGCTCTCTCACCACGATAAGGATGCTTCATTAAATATAGGCAAGGCCATTTTCTTCTCCTAATCGCTGCGACAAATCTTCCACCACAATGCTGCCCAGGGCAGCCCGACCGCCCTGTCTCCGTATCTCTAGGCATCTCGGTCCCGCAGTCCCGCGAACCACGCTGCGGCTAGCTACATGTTATGGCGTTCAGCTCAGAGTGTCCTCTACGGGTAGCGGCCCAGTAAACAGGAATGTAACTCCGGAGCCTACTTCACAGCAGAAGACGCCGAGTCCCAACCCTCCGCCCACCCCTCCGTCGCCAGTCCAGAAGACGAAGAATGCCCAGAATGCCGCGAGCACGCCTAAAAAGGATCTTCTGAGTGAAACTACGGTAGCAGGCAAAGAGCAAAGGAAGGCAGATTGGGCGATAATGAAAGAAATGGCCAAGTATCTCTGGCCTAAGGTAAGGCTTGGTGCGGCAATCGCGGGTTGGACATCGATTGGAATTAATGCGGAGACCACAGGATGACTGGGGCACGAAGCTTCGTGTCGGCACTGCCCTATCATTACTAGTTGGAGCAAAGGTTGGTGACGACTCTGCAGCCATTTTATCTCCTGCAATTAGTGCTACCGTGTTCATCTAGATTCTGAACGTGGAAGTACCGTTTTACTTCAAAAGCATTGTCGACTCGATGAACGTGGACTTCGCCGCAGTTGGCGGAACTGCCTATACAGTTGCGGGGTCTATGATCATTGCTTGTAAGGAAAAATGCATAGACGGTGTGGTTACCGTGTCTAACTGCAAGTTTCAGATGGTGTTACTAGGATCAGCGCCACGCTCTTTCAAGAACTTCGGAATGCTGTATTCGCTAGCGTTGCTCAGAAGGCTATCCGCAAAGTCGCACGAAATGTATTTGAGCATTTGTTACGGCTGGACCTTAACTTCCATCTCAGCCGACAGACCGGTGGCTTGACTCGGGCGATTGATCGCGGAACGAAAGGCATTAGCTTCCTGCTGACATCCATGGTCTTCCATGTGGTTCCCACTGCTTTGGAGATATCTCTTGTCTGTGGGATTTTGGTACGGCGTAAAGGGATACCTCACATAAGCCTGGGACTTTGCTAATAGATTGATAGACGTACCAATATGGTGCGCAATTTGCTGCGATCACGACTGCGACCATGGTAGCATACACTGCTTTCACAATAACGACTACTGCATGGAGAACCAAGTTCCGGAAACAGGCCAATGCCGCTGATAACCGCGGTGCCACAGTGGCCGTAGATTCCCTGATCAACTACGAGGCTGTCAAATACTTCAACAATGAGAAATTTGAGGTCGCGCGGTACGACAAGGCACTCAAAGCTTATGAAGACGCCTCTATCAAGGTAACAACATCATTGGCTCTCCTCAACTCCGGTCAGAACATGATCTTCTCCAGTGCGCTTGCCGCCATGATGTACCTCGCAGCTGATGGTGTCGCCAGCGGCTCATTGACTGTTGGGGATCTAGTTATGGTCAATCAACTTGTCTTCCAGCTCTCAGTGCCTCTGAATTTCCTTGGCTCTGTGTACCGTGAGTTGCGCCAGTCTCTGCTGGATATGGAGACTTTATTCAACCTGCAAAAGGTCAATGTGAACATCAAGGAAAAGCCGGACGCAAAGCCTCTCGAGCTTCATCGGGGAGGCGAGATCAAGTTCGAGAACGTGACCTTTGGCTATCACCCGGACCGTCCTATTCTCAAGAATGCAAGCTTTACGATTCCTGCTGGAAAGAAGTTTGCTATCGTGGGACCCAGTGGTTGCGGCAAGTCAACCATTCTAAGACTACTCTTCCGATACTATGATGTTCAAGAGGGCCGGATTCTGGTTGATGGACAGGATGTGCGTGATGTGACTGTCGAAAGCTTACGGAAAGCCATTGGTGTCGTGCCTCAAGATACACCACTATTCAATGACTCCATTGCACATAACATCCGCTATGGAAGAATTGATGCTACCGATGAAGAAGTCCGCAAGGCTGCGCAAAGAGCACATATCCACGAGCTGATCGAGAGGTTGCCCGATGGCTATAAGACCGCTGTCGGAGAGCGAGGAATGATGATCTCTGGAGGCGAAAAGCAACGATTAGCCATCTCACGTCTTATACTGAAAGACCCGGAACTCTTGTTCTTTGATGAGGCTGTAAGTCTTTGTCTTTGAACATCCTTCGCATGACGACTAATCGGCTAAACTTTGCAGACATCGGCCCTCGATACATATACAGAACATGCATTGTTACAAAATATTAACAGCATCCTTAAAGAAAAGGCGCGCACAAGCGTCTTCGTGGCTCACCGGTTGCGAACGATCTACGATAGCGACCAGATCCTGGTGCTGAAGGAGGGGCGTGCGGCAGAGATGGGATCGCATCGTGAACTTCTTGACCTTGATGGCATCTATGCTGAGCTTTGGAATAGTAAGAAACCCGCCGCGCGCCTCAAGTGGGAAAATTGAACTAAATGCTAACATATTATACGTGCTATACAGCTCAGGAATTGTCTCTCGCGCAGGGTAGGGAGGATGAAAGCAACGCCGAAGTTAAGGAAGATGCTGAGAGAGAGACAAAAGATACACTGCCAATGTCTAAACAGAAGTGAGCCATTCTGGGAGCTAGGGTCGGAAATTGGACAGTCGGGTGGTGCAAATTTTGCGTAAATACATCTTGGACAAGAAAAAGAATACTATAGAATATCATGTACGTGGACACTTGATACTATTTGGCGACTCCCTTTTTCATACTTAGTGTCTGCTACTAGCTTGCAGTTCGAGGAGTTCGGTACATGGCATCCTTAACAACGGCTGCCGTTGATTTACAAACATCCCATGTCGGTTGGGATATTGGTAAAATTTTCGAAATCGTGTTGTAAACGGATTCCTGATTCATGTGTGGAACAGAAAACATTGCCAATGCAGAAATATATTCTTTTTTTAAGACAATGGTATATCTTATATTAGTGCTGTGCTCCGTAGTCGTTTCTCCATACTCCAGATTACATCCGGACAAACCCGGGAGGACGGAGTGCATCTACCATCATGGAGCAAGCTTGGACCGTCCACGGTAATATCGAATAGATTACCAAGGAACTAGAACGCGTTCAGGGGTGTCGGAGTGAGTCTAGTGATTTTAATTCGCGATAGTAGCAGGTTAGTGTGGAATTAATATCGGATCAGAGGCAATGATTCGGGCCAACTGGCGGCCTGAGAACGGAACTGACCCCTGGCTAGACTGAAAATGGATTAGTTGCCAACCCCATCCCACGTTTTTTTGCCCCTCTTTGGTCCAGTGACTGTCCACCGGGCGACGTACGACTAGTTCTTTCTAGACTCCCGTCAACTTGTCGCTTCTCCTTGTCTCTTCTTCTCTACCTACCCACAACTCAGGGAACGTTCTTTGCTTTTTCTCCTTCCATCATTCTTTTTGGACTTGTACTTTTTTCTTTTTTCTTTGCCTTTCTTTGCTCTCCACATAGCGTCTTGTGGCTTATCAGACAGAAACGCCATTCGACAGAATTACCCACATTCCTTCAGCCATCACTCCTTTGCGCTACACCAACTATCCATTCTGAACCACTCATTATTAGCCTACTATTGGCTGCTATCTCTCATTCGAGCATCTTCCTTTCCGCCCACTACTTGCCCCCAGAATTAGTTGATCTTGGTCTCTCGTCTCCCAAGTTCCTCTTTTCTTCCTTTTCTTTTCTCCCCTGTTTCTCCATCCGGCAATCAACCTCAGCCTCAAAGCCGTGGTATCTGGAACTGATCTTGACTCTATTATCATTGTTGTTCCACTAGGTAAGACACTGTTGCATGGCGTTCGGTTCTCCTTACCTGCGCATCCGTGTAGCCCAACCGAGATGAATCCACAAAGCCAAAAATTACCAGCAATATTCCTCGCTAACTCAACTGCTAGGCGTCTTTAGCGACTTAATCAGCTCTTGTTCACATTTAACCGTTACCGTTGCCATTGTATCCTCTCGAGGCCAGCGCTTGGTCTCTTCCGCATCGTCGCAATTCCTGATCCATCAAGGCATCTCTACGTACGCTCGTCAAAAAACCTATGAGATTGTTGCTTCAATTGGACATCTCAAAGTACTCGCGGGATATCAGAAAGAGTCGAATTTTTCCTGTATACACATACATACACAATGGGTTTCATCGAGAAGTTACAAGCAAGTATGTTTTCCACATTGTAAACCTGGGTCTCGGAAGAGAGTTATTGTTCCAGCTGGACCCGAGTATAGAGCCCCATCCCTAACAGTACCTCTGCTTAGAAATTGAGCTCTACCGACTAGAGCAGCGTTATGCTCGTCGCAAACATCGCAGCACATTCTCGGGTGTCCAGTACGTCGACGGTGAATATGTTTACACCAATGGGTCGAACTCGCCAGGGTCAGTTTCGAAGCACTCAACAGGCAGCTACTGGAAAGCCTCTACTTGGGGCGCATCCAGCGATTCGCGCGTTCGGTGACGAAACGATTTAACTCGGCGTTCTTCTACTCTTGCGTTTGGCTATATATCCTCGGCATTACGTCCCATGTGGAGGATGTGACGACACTTCCGACCGTTCTATGTCCTTCTAATCCTTAAAATGGATTGAGAAATGAAAGGGAAATGTTAATGTTTTCATTATCTGAAGAGGCGAATCGGACCTACTTCGACCAAGGCACAAGCAGCCCTTGTTCCCTCACTCGACACGATCTGATTCACTTTGATTCACCTTTCTTTCATGCAACAACCTGCACCCCGCAGGACAGACATGCACTTCCATTTCTCAGTCCAACTGACGTCATTTGTACTTTGTCTTTTTTTTTTTTTTTTTTTTTTTTTTTGCTATCACCGGAGTCTTCTTTTGGGTATTCAGTAACGCAGTCCACTGTTGCCTTGCACGATGTGATTTGACTTTGAGCCTATATTTTTCGAACCTACCATACCTAGCATTGACCTTCAGTTCTGGCGAAACAGTAACTCGACTGATAGGGATAGCGCTATGGTAAACTTTTTTCCTTCAATTCGTCCATACTTATCTCCCATGGAGTTCAGCGACGTGATGACTGACTTGTCTGGCTTCCCTTCTCATTAAATATTTTGACCCTATCACTTGTACATATATCCTATACGCACTTTGGAAATCAGAAAAGCTGCAATGACCATCAAGTCACAAACTTGAGTTTAAGACGAAAACCACGCTTAAGCCCGGAGAAGACACGACTAATACCTCAAACAAGCGGCCGCAAATCCTTCTCGAGGAACGCCTTTAGAACCCACTATACACGACAACAGACCAGAAAACCCCGGTAACTAAATCAATAGCACATGGTGTATTTTCGCAAAACCTTATTTCTTCGACTTCCTGCTCCCAATACCCAGCCGTCCAAGATTAGGAAGACTAGGTTTATGTTTGTGGGCGCCGCTAAGAATAGACCCCCCCTTCGGGTTTCCCGCATCAGCAGGACTCCTTCGTCCTGTCTCGGCAGCACCTCCAAACCCCGTTCGCGGTGTATCTGGGAGCATCGTCCGTTCTTTATTTCGGGCTTGGTCTGCAGCAAGCAACGCAGCGGCCAACGAACGGTTCTGGAATCCGGCGGTAGCGCCGTCGGTGTCGAAGGGGTTCTGGTTAGTGCGTTGGGATCGGCGGGCCTTTTCCTGGACGGCTTTGAATTTATCGAGGAGTTCGACCCAGCGGATGGCGTTTTCGTCCCGTTTGAGGCGACTGCCCGTAGAGCGGTCGTACGTGCTTGATGTGGAGGATGCTGAGACCATACTGGATCTGAGTGAGTTTGATATTAGTATGTGGTACTTAAGTCTTGTCTTCTCCTGGGAGTGTTTTTCGAGAGGTGCTTACAGTCGGGGCCCAGTGTGGAGAAGGCCGATGTTGCTAACGCTGTTGAGACGGTTCTTTAGAGCTGCGAATGCTGAACTCTGGGGAAGGAGCATGAGGACACCGTAGAGGCATTTATAGAGATACGGGTAACTCTCTGGTTCAAGCAGTTGCAGTCGAAGGTCTACCAAAAACGTTAGAATTCTTTCTAGAGAGGCAGAGAGAGGTTGAGGAAGAAAGGAAAGCTGACAGGTGAAGACTGGGGATTCCAGAAGCTGGACCAGTTTATCTATTTGAATCAGCATGTTAACGGTCATCTCGAGCTCGGCACTGATATACTATGTTAGGACAGTTTAAGCAAGTTTTGATACACTCATACTGACAAGACTTGAAGAAGGTTGTAGGCTTGCTCATATGCTTGTGCAAGCAGACACAGTGAAAATGTAGAGACAGCATTGTGACACCAAGACCTAAACAGAGCCATAAAGAACATCTGTCCCTCCTATACAAGATATTAGTTTCACCTTTTAAGATATAAGTGGAAGCGGGTTTATTACTCTTGAATCTAAATTCCGTAGCCGTTTCCGCAGTCCAGAAAGCTCAGGCGCAGTAATCAGATTATTGTTCAGATTTTGAACCATAATACTGGCGAACTCAATGTCCTATGATTGTAAAAAGCAATTTAGCATGTACATTAGCTTCTTGTGTAGGGTAAACTCACTTCCTCTTTTTCAAGGCAGTCGGCCAGGGTTCGGTATATGCGCTCTGGGCTCAGATTCATACAAAGCTGTCGGATGATAAGGTTTCCGCGGACCTCAAGCAAATGTCTATCGGTGGAAAACAGTTGGAGCAGGTTCACCATAAACGACTTGAAATAGCTGTCTTCACTATTCCTCGATATTTGCGATAGAAGCTGAAGATCCTTCGTTACCACTGCCTCTGCTGGATCGGACAGGGTCTTTAGCAGAGCAGGAAATGTTCCATCATTGAATGCCACCACCTTTTTGGGAGCCTTCCGGTGCAACATAATAAGCCAAGAGAGAGCAGCTACTCTTGTAGCTTCATTCTCATTGAGGAATTGCAATGTAAGCGAGTTGACTGCCGCAGCATAATCAAGGTCCGCAGGTGGCACTGGTGTAGAAGTTGTACTACTTCGAGGCGTCATGTCTTGCGTGGACTCTTGCACAGATTGTTTCCTGGAACCATTCGTGGATGCATCGGTAGGTTTGGCAGTCGGTACAGAATCTCTCCTCTCGGGTTCTTTGCCGGTTGTGGGTGTCATCTTCGAAGAGGACTGGCGCGTCTCGTCCGAAGATGTGTCCTCGGATAAAGACACAATATACTCCAGCAAAGATGTATTGACTCGATTTGCGGCCTGCCGCACTTGGTCTGAGCCACTAGACATTGCTGGAAGCACCTGTGTCAGAAGGCGTGGCACGAATGGGAGTATGTCTTCGGGGCTTATTTCAAAAAAGTTATCAACCCATCGCAGCGCTGTCAGTTGCATCTCCTCATCTACCCTGGTGGTTAATCTAAAGTCACTGAGGAAGGTCGTGTTCGATACTACTTACCAAAAGACGTATCAACGAATCCCACCAGGATGTCTAATATTCTGGGATAGTCTATTTGGACGTCTTGCCCTGGGATCCAGTCCCCATCAGCCTGTAAGACATCCTCATCAATGGCAGAGCCCGATTCAGAGTCTTCCACAGCAATATCGTCGGCTTCGGTTTCGACTGCGACTGTCTGATCGGTGGTCGTGCTAACACTATCACTCGTAGCTGATTGTCTATTATCGCTTC
Organism: Aspergillus leporis; assembly: GCA_009176345.1. Lineage (NCBI taxonomy): Eukaryota > Fungi > Ascomycota > Eurotiomycetes > Eurotiales > Aspergillaceae > Aspergillus > Aspergillus leporis. The sequence goes on along the minus strand of ML732150.1, from coordinate 203,583 downwards.
CTTGTCCCTTCCTACTCTCCGCGATGCCTTTCTTGAGTCGAGCAATCCTCTTTATTTCTGACAGAAACCTGTCTAGCAGATTTTGGGTGGCGACATTAACGTCTCTGTTAGGGTCGCCAAGAAACTTGATCAATCCTGCCAGGAAGTCTGGTAAATGAGAGACAAGCTCGAGATCTGGTATCGTGTCCAGTAAAGTTAACCATGACACCAGAAACATCCGCGTGAATGGGCTGATAACATGAATTCGCTCTTTGAGTAACGGTATAAACTTTGGGAGGGAAAATGCCGTTGGAAGCTCGGCGTCTTCCAAAGTTTCCGGGTCTATCTCTGGCTTTTCGGAAAGCTGTAAGACTGAGACATAAGAGGCAGCAGATTCTGACACGATATCTTTGACCAGTCGATCAAGAAGTTCTGCGCCGTTCTTTACTGAGAGCTCGGAATCGGAGGCCAACTGAAAACTTATATTAGTCGAAGGACAGGCAATGAAATGAGGCCGGGATGAAAGTAGGGAAATGTAGAGCGAATAACCAAATCAAACCACTTACTTTGCTCAACGCATCAAATATCTCATTGAAGAAAAGCAAGATTTCCCCCTTAGCAACCTTGGCAATGTTATACATACTCTCACAAGCATAGTACCTGACCCGTGCATCTTGGTCGGAGAAGCAAGCTAGTACCGGCGGTACGATTTCCTTGAGATAAGGCGCAACACCCTCCTAGTATCCTATTCTCAGCAACAACAGTGTGAGAGCTATATATCCAGTGTACTCACGGATCCAAGAGCTATTGAGGCCGCAGCCAACCCAATCAAGCCACCATTTCTCGCATGAGGTTGATGTACGGCGTAGGCGTAGTCATGACAGAGCTGGTCGACAATCCTCTGAATTTGTTCATGTTCTCCTTTGAAAACCGCATCGCGAACGACTTTCTCGAGCCTGCAGATTTACCTCCCGTCAGCACCTATTGCTTTGCTCCGGCACTTTAACAGTTTTCATTGTCCTTACTCCAAAGCTCCCTGTTTCCTCCGATCATAGAGCTTATCATTCAGCAGACGCTGAATCGAGTGATCCATCGCTCAGACAGTCATAAGCCGCAAGGTTGTTACGTCACACGAGGGTGTAGATTACAATGTGATGAAGATGCTCATGGTGGGAAAGCGATGTCCGGGAGGTGGGTCAAGACTAGTTGTAGCTATTCGCGGCCATGGGGGACTTGTTCGGAAGGAGTTAAGTTTCACAGACCAAATGTATTAGGATAGAGATTTATAGAAAGCTCGACAAACAAGGAAAGACAGCGTCTGTTTGTTTTGAGATAACTAGTATAGTCAATATATCAATGTGGGGATTTAGTCGCAGGAAAAAAGATGCGTTGGCAGTCAGAATTACATAAAATTGATGCCTTAACTATTAGTTCACTAGTGGGAGAACGCGTTGTGACGTAAGGCGGTGGTGTCTCACCAGTTCGCATCTTAAATTCAATCGATATCTTACCGCCATCCTGTTTTGAGGCCCCAAGAGCAAACAGCTACGCTTTTCCCGATTTGGAACCAAAGAATTTAGGGTACCGCTGCGGAGAAACCAACTGCGGGCAATTGAGCATACATACAACTCGATTTATTCCCCAGTTCTCCTTCAATTCTCCTGCACCTCTCCTGGTTTCAATCTCCTCAGGCACGACAATGAGTCAACCCTTGAGGCGAGGTGTACGGGCCGTTTCCTGGACCCGAGTCCTCCCTCCGCGGGCGCGACAATGGCTACCGATGCATCGCGGATGGCAGACCAGGTGCCTCCAGATTCGTGCTGCGCCTGCGGAGCAGCCAGCTTCAGGCAACGGGTCTAATCTTCCTGTTGTCGGCACCCCTAGCTCTGCTGAATCTGCCGGTATGTCTCCTGGCGGACCGACACCCACAAAAGCACAAATGATGCTTATCCTACGGCCTAAACCAAGTATCCCTACTGACACTGACGGACTACACATCCAGATGCGCGATTCGATGTCATTGGCACCCCATACTCTCTATTGTCAGTCTCGCTATCTGCTTCACAGAATCTTTTCACCCGACGAGGAACCCTGGTAGGATTGAGCGGGAAGGCCGATAATGTATGGTAGAGTGTAACGTTACGCGATTCGCTTTTCTACAACAGGTCTATTGACGGTTACTGGTGCCTTATCAGGTGGTTTCTACATTGAGCGTTCTAGAGCCCTTCCGGAGAGCGGTTGTCGGTGTGCCATTTCTCTACCAGAAGGTCCGCTTCGCCCTTCCAAGATCAGCAAGTGGGACGTAAAAACTGATATCTGAGCAGGTCTCGTCGGCTAGTCCGGTAACAGCCTTGGTTTCCGTTCGGTCACCCGTCACATCCTTCGCCGTTGTACACCTAGATGGCTCCGTGGATTGGATGGTGGCTCAGAGACGTGCCTTGCTTGCATGGACAGGCCGTTCCCTCACTATCAAGCCTAGAATTAACACAAGCCTGGTCTGTCAATCCTATGCGGCATTTTAGCAATTGAAAGGCAGAGCTGACTTGCGCAGAGCTTGTCTCATTGGGGAAGCTCCGAGGTGACCGGTAGAGGGTTATTAGCATTGGTCGGTAAAGGACAATTATACCAGGTCGAACTCAAAGCTGCAGAACAATACATCGTCCACCCAAGGTATGATCGCATTTACCTGTGGTTTACATAACTTAGGAGCGTGCTAACACTGCAAAGTAACATCGTGGCGTACACAATGACATCCAACCGCCCTCGTCCCTACCGCTTTAAATCTACAACCCTAAAATTCCAGGTTCCAGGTCTCAAGGGCTTGCCGAGCTTTATCCAGGATTCAAAATTCATCCGAGATATGTCCGATTCGAATACTTGGAAAACTGCGATGAATATGTTCCATAAGGTCCGAACTTGGTCTCGGAAGACCATTTGGGGAGACAGGGTACCGGTCCCAGGCTAACGTTGGCATGTTGCTCCCTATGCTAATCTTGCTTATAACCAGCTCTTCCTTCAATTCGACGGCCCCGCGACTATTCTTTTACAAACCCGTGGCCCTCGTATCAACGAGGTACTGACTTCTCATGAAGCCAATGAAATCGCCAGCTCCCCACGAGGTCTGACGATTGGCCCTGCGAAACCCGCTGAGGAAAAGAAACCGTCTGCAGACGAGCAGTGGAGAAAGGAAGCCGAGGAGGCTATCAATGTTGCACCCGCCCCCAGGAGAACGGTTGAAGAATTAGAACAGGAAATCAAGGGGTCAGCTCAAAGTATTGCCACTCTTACAAAGGAAGGCAAGGTGATCTTTGAGAAACCAGGCTCACAAAACTAAGCTCTAAGACCCTTGACATCTGTTATTTCATCTATTTCACGATAAGGCGCTCGTCATGTTAAAATTTCCTATCACAGGCTGGATGTATTATAGATAGCATACTCCGAGTTCCTACGTGCATTTTCATTTTATTTTATTTTATTTTTTTCTTTTGGCATGAACATCACCTCATACCATGTTTGTTTGGATTCTATCTCAATCTCACACCTATACGTCAAGCCCTATGGATACTTAGGCAAGTCCAGGAACTACTTTTTGGGCTAGCAAACAGATAATCATTTGGACCCAGTGTCCATCCAAAGGTTTTAGTATTTCTGCAAGGGTTCCAAATCCCTTCAATCAGCTTCTTTTCTCCTGTGTCATCTTGACGGCCCTAACGTTTGCTGCGAAGGGGCCATGTAACCCAACAATGTCAGCTGGGAAGATCCATCCCTTGATTCAATGTCAAGTTTTCGGTGCCGCGGTTGCCAATGGGACAACAGAGTATGAGGAATGTTGAGTCAATGTTATGCATAACAAACTGGGGATTAACCAAGCCTCCAAATTAATTCTACTCGATAATACAGTCTCTATCGTTGATATTCTAGCCAAGGGTCCTCTAGCACTTTCATTTCTATGTCCATTAACCTAGCAGATACCCTTCAAGCACAGGTCCACGGTTCATCTTCTGTTCCCCTAGTGCCTTCATTATAACCTTATGTGCCCCATAACTTAATCGACATCGTGCCCTTGCTCAGTCCGAGATCCGGGTCGCCTGCCCAAACTACAAGCTACACGTATACATATAGTCAACCAACATGCCGTCAACGCCGGATATCCAACACTCTACAGAGAGCGTCAATGCTGATAGTATAGGACCATCTGAACCATCAACCACGCCTGCCTTTGCCTCGAGTGCCCAGTTAAACACGAAGCCGCCCAAGGAAGAATATCCACTTGATGAAATCCGACAGGGGCCAGAAATGATCATAGAGAATGAGTCAGGTACTGGTGATCCGGAGAAATCGGGCGCAGGTGCGCCCGCTACGACGCCGGATGCACCCCCAGATGGCGGCTTTCGTGCATGGATGGTAGTCCTCGGGGCTTTCTGTGGGTTATTTGTTAGTTTTGGGTGGATTAATTGTGAGTAGTGCTTGGGTCCCGTAATGCTTACTCATATTGTTCTGGGCTGCGCTGACATTCGGGGGATGTAGGTATCGGTGTATTCCTGGACTACTACAAATCTCATCAGCTAAGGGACTTGCCCACTAGCACGGTAACATGGATCACTTCATTGGAGATCTTTATGATGTTTTTTGGGGTGCGTACAGAAGGACTTTTACCGCCGGCGACATAACAGTGACATTGACCGCTGTTTCTGATTATAGGGTCCCATTGTAGGAATATTCTTCGACAATTTTGGTCCGCGCTGGGTATTGATAGCAGGCACATTCTTCCACGTCTTCGGGCTGATGATGGTTTCGATCTCGAGTGAGTACTATCAATTCATCCTTGCCCAAGGCGTCTGTAGTCCCATCGGAACAAGCGCAATCTTCCACGGCTGCCTCACCTCCGTGAGCACATGGTTCCGGCGTCGTCGTGCCCTGGCGCTAGGCGTCACAACGTGCGGCTCAAGCGTTGGAGGAGTAATCTTCCCAATCATGGTAGCCCGGCTCATCCCCATAGTGGGTTTTGGCTGGACAATGCGGATCTGCGGTTTCCTCAGCCTGGGCCTACTTGTAATCGCCAACTGCACCGTGCAATCGAGACTGCAACATAAACGGAAACCTTTCCGGCCAATGGATTTCGTGCGTCCGCTCCGCGAGCTGCCCTTTTTACTTACTACCGCGGGTACTTTTTGTGTATACTGGGGCTTGTTTCTGCCGTTCGCTTTCATTCCGACTCAAGCCGAACGGTACGGAATGTCGGGTTATATGTCGTCGTGGTTAATTCCGATCCTTAACGCGGCAAGGTCAGTATCGCTTGTCCCGCTGGTCGTTTCTGCCTCTTCTGGCTAGATACTTACCCGTTCTACAGTATTCTTGGTCGTCTGGTGCCACCTTATCTGGCGGATCTGTTTGGCCGATTTAACCTGATGATCCTGACATCCATTTTCTCAGTCATCATAGTTCTCGCTCTGTGGCTTCCATCACGGAGCAACGCTCCCGCCATCGTGTTCGCCTCTCTTTACGGTTTCAGCTCTGGGGCAGCCGTCTCTCTTGCACCAGCGCTAATTGCTCAGATTTCGGACATGCGTGAGATCGGTGTTCGCAGTGGGACATATTTCTGCTTTGTGTCTTTTGCTGCTTTGACGGGTATGCCGATTGCGGGTGCTCTGTTGCCTGATCCCTTACATGGGTCATACTTGAAGGTGGAGATATTTTGTGGTGTTGTTATGTTTGGTGGTGTTGTAATTCATCTTCTGGCCCGGGGAAGAATTAGTGGCTGGGGACTCATGCATAAAGTCTGAGGCAGTTGCCTGAGCATTCACAGATAGACATCAAAATTAATGGTTTGGGGTAGATGGAGTTTAAAGCTAGATCAGAATAAGAAATTCAATAGTATTCGAAATCAAACTGAACATCCTGGGAGTATATCCAAAACATTCCAAAGCATAGTATGAGATAACACCTCAATCAAGAAACACCATAACACCGTCGCTGAATGAATGATATATGCATAGTCCGTGTCAGCTGCACTTGCGAAGAATGAAAAAATGCGAGAGGAAAAATGCAATATGCAGAATGCAAACGCAAATGCAAAATGCAATAATGCTCAACATGCTGATATCTCAAAGGCTCCATAAATGCAGATATCAAATTTTCTATACCAGAACCCCGTTTCTCATGCTCTCGACGGACTTCACACCGACTCCTTTCAGCTTGCTCAGCTCCGCAAGGCTGTTGATCTGAACTTGCCCTCCGCTATCCTGGTCATCTAAGTGTTGGTCCATTTCACAGAGACAGTCGACTATGGCTTCGGCTTTCTTGACGCCAACACCTTTCAACAACTTGATCTGGCGGACATCGCGAGAGTTGATTACCGATAGAAGGTGAATTGTTCGGGGAGAAGAAGCTTCGTAGGGGTCAACGACAGTGGAACCCTCGTCTATCGGAGAATTGGTTTTGGTGCGCTTGTTGCGTCTTACACGTGTTATTTCTTCGATATCGTCATCACTCGGTTCCTCGGCGCCATCTTCAGGATTGTATTCGCCATCCGAATGGTCAGCTTGACGCTTTAGACTAGTACTGAAGGGCTGCTTCTTGATGGAAAGGATACTTCCAAACTCCCTCTTATGCGCGGAAATTGTGTGAGTGCTAGTTGTGTCAGCATCTTCCTGAGATTTGCTCTGTATCCGCCCCTTCAAAGTGGCGATCTTTCTCGTAAGCTTTTCGTTGTTTGGAAAGAAAGGAAGCGCAAGTTGATACATCTTCAGCGCGAAATTATCCTCTCCACGCGCCTGGTGCTGTTTCGCCATAAGCAAGAACGACAACCCTTCAGCCCTAGCGTCTTCCGTGCCTTCGATGCGCTGCTCCAGCGTCTCCAAGCGCTTCTGCACTTGTTCGTTCAACTCACGAACCTGCGTCTGTCTTGACTTCTCACTAACAGCCCTTACAGCCAAAATCTCCTCCACTTTCTTTTCGACCATCTCCTCAATCTTGGCGGCCGATAGGTCTTCTTGGTGTTTTAGCGGCTGATATGGTTGTGCGATGCGACTGGGCTTCACGAGACGAGAGTGAGAGTCTAGAGAAGGACGCTTCGGTGGCTCAGGTTTCCTGAATTGTGTAGAATTCCTAGGCCGCGGTTTGTCAGAGTAGACGTGGAATGCCTTCATAGGCTTCTCTTCAGTCTTCGACCCGTCTTTGTCTTTGTTGGCGAAGGCTGTCAGGTTAACATTGGCAGAAGCCGTCAATGGTCGCAAAGGCTGCCGCTGGGCAGCCACTGAGAGACGCGCCAATGGCCTTGGGGGGCCTTTAAACATAGGTTCGTTCTCCACCTCACGGACCTCAATCTTCTTAGTGCGATTGGCGAAGTTCAGCGAGCTTAATGTGTCCAAATGATAGGATTTCATGGGCGCGAGGTTAAGGATCATCACAGTCAAACCGTTGTTCTGCCCCAAGGAGAGGATTCTTGTCATCTTTGACTCTCTATACGGAATCCTATGCTGCTTCTTGCCGATGGCCTCCACACACTGTGCCAAAACAAAAAGACTCTTGTTGATACTTGCTGACTCAACCATACGCTCTTTATCATTGTCTGTTCGGCGGTTATCCTCTGAGCCAGCCAGGTCGATAGCAGATGCTATGCTAATACGAGTCTTATCCCCAGAACTGATTGTTACTTTGACGCAAAGGATAGCATGAGACCGAGACGAATGGGCGTTTAACTGTGATAGGGGTCAGCCTCGTGCTTCAAATCTGCAACACCCGGCAGGTTTGCTGACCTTTGTTGCAGATGTGGATCTGTTGGTATTGGCTTGGTCATAAAGACTCTCGAATTCCTTCAGACTCGGACAAGGCTTCTCCGTCAGGCCTACAACTACTGTCTTCCCTCCGTTGTCGCGCAGAGACAGTCCTGCAAGCGTTCTCTTCTCTGGAGGCTCAAAGAGGTCGAAGACTTTGTCGTTGTAGATCTCATAGTAGCTCAAGGAAACCTTAACCGTCGTTTCCGCTTTACTATCGTTTTCAAGCTTCCGACTCCGTCTGTATATGCTACTCAGGAGACGGGGAATGACGCCTCTGTCAGCCAGGCTTTTACCACCTCGCATCGTGTGCGTTTTTCCGGTACCCGTTACTCCATAGGCGAACAAAGTGACATCAAAACCGTTGAAGAGATGCTTGACTGTAGGAGCAACTGTCCATTTCGATCAGTATAACCGTAACCTTCCAGACTCAACAAAGTATGGCACGAACCCTCCGCATCAAAGAGCTCCTGCTGTGAGGCATCCGCATCATACACAGCATTGAACTGAAAAGAGTACTCCTCATTCTCGTTCTTGGGATTTGGTATCTTTATGATAGTATCCCGGTCCCTCAATGCCGCCAATTTCTTGTCCTGGGAGCTCTGCTTGTCGCCCTTGCTCGGCACAGCTTGAGTCGATGAGCCAGTGCGGAGGATGATATCCAATTCTCGCTCGGATTTCAAGAGTGGCCTCACACGTGCAACGACCCGAACACTCATTTTGTATAGTCGCGAGGGAGTATCGAGAAAGAGATCGCTTTTTTTTTTTCGGGTACCTGGTATTGTCGGATCGCAATTGGAAGTCCGCCGTCTTTCCCACACGTTATACTTGCCGCATAAAAGAATATAAAAAAGACAGATGCACGTAATCTAAATGAACGGTCAAAGTTGAAATGAGCAGCTCGACCTTGGGCCGTCAGGGAGCTGTCTCGCAATTTCGGAAGTTAACGAAAGCAAATTCCCAGCTTCTGCATTGGGCTATTTTGCCAGAACCAAGCGATAAGTAAATTGAGTAGATGCAATTAATGCAGGAAACGAAGAAAAACAGAAAAGAAAAGGGAAAAAACACTTCTACGAATTGAAGGCGTGAGCTGGGATTGGAGGGACAGAGAGGCTCTTGTGCGAGCGACAGGGATGCATGACTTCGTTGTGGTGCGATTGGCAGCGGTCAGCATTGTTGGCACGGCAACCCTGCCCCCCCAGCAGACATTCCACACCTGCCCCGTTATTACTTTATAGATAGGAGTTTGTTCAAGTAACAGTAGTGTATCCAGACGTAGACCTTTTTTTTTCGCTGTTCTATCCATATACTATAGCAGAGTCTGTGTTAAACTTGGCCAATTGCTTATCGCGCAGCGTATCAGAGTTTGAACTCCCTCCCTATTGCTTGGAACGGTAGTGGACCGTGAGCGGACTGCCAAATATGTACCCGTAGCATCACAACTAGTATATATATGTACCTATATGTACCGGATTTTCAAGAATGCCCTTAGCTTTCCTGTTTTGGACGCCGCCGCTTTATTGAGGGTACTCAGTGGCTTGCTCAGTGAGAATTCTACATCACATCACCTCTCAGTGAGCAGTCATGTGGCTTACTGAGCTGCTCACCCGCCCTTTATTCGGTGCGGGTAGTTCGACAGCTATGTGATGAACAGCCCTCAAGTTTGTCCAAGTCTGTACCAACACAATACAAGATGACGCCGGTAGAAAGTTGATGCGGTGTCAACCAAAAGAACCAATATTTCGGAATTAGAAGATATGATATTAATTAATTATTACTATGACGATTAACTATTAACTTAAAGACAATCGTTGGGCATCTTATATTATTTTCTTGAAATAGATTTGAATAAATGTCCACCTCTCTAGATATTCAAAAAATTGTTCATATATTCCTGAACTACAAGAGAGTTAGATGGTGAGTCAAAATAGATTAGTCTCTTTGCCTTTCGGGTGGAGATCCACCTTAAACAATAGATGTTATAATTTACTTAATTTTTATCTTTATAACTTGATAAAATAATAAAAATAGGGGAAAGAGTATATAGAAGCGGATATTACTAAAATACTAAACCCTCTTGTTTAACTCCATTTAACGTTTGAGACGGTTAGCAGGCGGCCAAAAACGGCCACAGTTGACGCCGTTTTACGAGTCTTTCTAACCAGCGACGGTCTTGGCACCAGCTCTGCTTAATCCCACAGCACACCATCTTTAACTCCACAGTCGCATGCGCCTCCAGTTGCTCACCTTGCTCAACCGCAGCGCACCTCATCTTCCCTCGCAACTATCTTCTTCGCTACTCTTCCATAAATTTCAAGTTCCATTATGCCGACTGTGTCCTTTCCTGCTCCCCTCCTTTCGCCCACCAGTATATTTCGCAACACTTCACATTCTTCCTAACTCTCTCTTCATCCATAGAAGCTCACTTCTCTTCACACCACTTTTAGCTCCTGATCTCTGCTTCGCTACCAGTTCCTGGTGGCTCCTCTCAATCATGGTACCTCGTTTCCGACCGGTCGGACCTGACAACAAGAGCGAGAGTGATGTCAGATCCAACGTCACTGAGATCTTTTCTGACAATGGATCTGGTAGTGAATCTAACAGTGACATGGAGCTCAATAGTGACGACTCAGATGATGATAAAGATCCAAATGATAATTCCATTGATGATAAAGGCCAGCTGCCTCCAGAAGACTACTTAGCTGAAGCTGAGAGCCTGGATATCTCCCAGCTTCAACAGCAGTGGTATAGCAATGGCACCTAGGAAAACCTAGATGAGACCTATATGTACTGAAATAGGTAACGTGGTCCTAAGGATATTCTAGAAGCTAATCAGTGTCTCTCTATTAGATACTGTTGGCACATCAGCATTGACCTGGTACAGCACTGGCAATGGATTTCGGACTCAGATAAGACGTTCCATTTCTTATATAGACTTTTCAGATGACGGTGCGATATTAGGTGTGGTAAGAATAAACAGTATTACCTGGGTATTGGACACAACAACTTACTCAAGTTGTTCTGGAAGTGGTGGCATCTCATTCTCAAACAGGAAGTGGTATTATTAGATCTCAACAAAGACACTATTATTAAGATTTATAATGTGAGCCATCAATCCCATACCCACTTTAGTTAAAAAAGCAGCTCCTGCTGACTATCTACAAGCCATCATAATAGTCACTGAGCAAAAAGAGTTGGAGCTTACACAGCAGCTGAAACAGAACATGTACATTAAAAATAACACTAAGTTTGTACACATGCTTTTGACTACCACTATGATGACCTTTGACTATGGCTGGCTGTGGATTCAGTTACTATTCTTCTGCCAGCTAGCAGCCATCACTGTAAGCTGTCTGAAGGCTCTCCTAGGCCTTCACTATCAAGATATTATACTGACCCTGATCTGAGATCCAAAAGGAGGGCGTCTGAAACTGTTCATTTTCTTAAAGCTGAAGTGTATAATGAAGTTTCTTAGTAAGGAGACACCATAGGTGTCCTTTAGTTTTATACCTTCTAGGAAGCTGGTCAGCTAATCTAATTAGATAGGAATAAGTTCAAGATTCTAGTAATCATCTTTGATCCAACACTGGTTCTAGGTCTATGCATCTGTTTGCTGGGCATGCTTTTCCACATCAAGGGCTTTAAGATAATTTCTACAACCTGGCTAGTCCAGGATTGCTCAGAGAATCTCTATAACCTCCAGGTTCTGAATAGCCTTGGACAGCAGGACCTAAAATAAAAAGACAGAATCCTGGGTAAATATATGTTTTGCCAGGCAGTCTGGGAAGCCATGGGATATCAAATCACCTTAGAAAAGTAACTACATTGTCCATAGTGCAGTCTTGAATATACAAAGGGGGCAACATTACTGGCTTTGAATAGACTACTAAACCATACCTTCTTTAATATGCTAGAGCCAAGGCCTTTAATAGCAGTGGTAAGTATTACTTAGTTCTCCTGTCAGCTGGAAGCTAACTCAGTGCATAGAAGAGATTACAAACACTCTCCAAAATATTATGTTGCAGCATGCAGATATCTGTATGTTTATCTGATATTATAAGATGGATATTAATATTGTTATCCAGGACATCGTCTGCGAAACAGGTTCTTAAATACTATTGGTTTGATTTACTTATTTATTAAGTATATCAATTGACTCAGATCAACCATATAAGCTCTCCACTGAAGAATCTAAGTTACTCAATAAACTCCCAGAGATTTGTGCATGGCAGGAGAGAGTCAATAAATGCAAGCAGAAGTAGGAGGATTGAAAAGCCAAGTTGGAATGCACTAATTTAGCATATCAAGCTATGTTCAGCTAGCTAGACAAAGGCACTCTTTTTGAGCACCACTGGCAGCTGTGAGAAACGCTAGAACTTCTCTAGGATTGGACAGTGGAAGCGAAGCAGAGGTATAATAAATCTGTCTGTGAACTATGCAATAAGAAGCAGCAACAGCAGAACTGGTGGATCCAAGAGAATCTGGAGTGGTATAAGAATAAGCAGCCTATAATTAACCTTGAGCTGCAGTTGGCAGGGAAGCTGGTAGATACTAAGATCATGGAGAGTTTAGAGCATAAAGGCTTCATGTTTCCACAGCATCTGATAGTAATACCATGTTGACCATGCCAGGTGCCACACACAAAGTAGAGTATCAGCACCAGATCAAGGTGATTATTGCAGTGACTGTGCTCTGTAGTGTGGAAGAAGGGCAGCCTACACACCAACCGACCTAATCTCACTGCCAGTCTGCATCTGACAATGACAACTCAGGCCCTCCTGCTAAACAGCAACAGGACTCAGGGGATAATAAGATTGAGATTGTTCTGCACCAAGCAATCAAGTCAGTGCAGATCAATTCTTGAAAAGAGTGACCCCAGATCTGCTTGCTATGTGTCAGAGATCTAAAGCTCCCGTGGGCAAAATGGATGGCAAAGCATGCAATACCAGGTTCACTCATAAGGCATTTTCTATGAAAATATGTAAGCCCTCCCTATCTGGCCGTAGGAGGTGAGTGTAATGTTTGTGGGAGGGAGCTGCTCCAATAGAACGCTGATCTTTTGAATCATGCGGAGGCTGCCTATAGAACAGTTGTGTGAGGTCGTACTTAGGAGAGGCTACTACTGTAGCTCAATTAAAACACATAGAAAGAATGTATGGGTAGCCATCAATAAGAAAACTAAACCTAGGGAAAGATAAGAGGAAAAAGAAAGGAAGGAAGAAATGAGGGAGTAGGGCCTATATTAAGAAACGCTACACTGCTACTCTAAGCTATGTGGAGCTGATACCTATCAGTCTGATATCTCTCTGAATAGCTTCCCATCTTACCTCCACATGTTTCAGGGACTGGCAGCTACCTGCAGCTGTATCTATTGTGGTGGTCGCTATGGTCGTTACACTGGGCTCATGTCATAATAGAAAAAAAAAACTAAGTTAGTGTTCAGGGACTGTTTATAATTTTCTGATTTACAAGCCTATCCCACTGATCTCAGTGACCCATTTGTTTCTCACAGTTCTTTAATAATTTATGATGTATAAGTATGAATTATATGATTACACAGCCCTGCCGATAACACTATAGATATATAATAAGTTATACAAATGATATCTTAATAATTGGGCCTTGTTTCCTGGGTCTATCATTGGGATTCTGGTTAATGTAAAGCGAGGACCTGTGAATTCCCTCTTGTGGTTAGTTTTGCCTTTTTGGGTATGGTCGCCCGATACGCCGTCTTGTAAACACCGCCCGCAACATGGCCTCAAGTATATAAGAACCGTCCCCTCGCTGTTCTAACCATCCTCTCTCCCAACTTCTTCTTTCCCCCCCAATCCCCCCAAATATTCTACACCCTTCCGGTCGCTGCCGTCGTTTCATCTGCCCATATGGCTACCACCAACCCCCCTTCTTTTTTTTTTCCCATCGGAAATTGCGGCTGCGCCTCCCCTCTCTTGTCTCCACTTCCCAGTTTGCTTACCAGCCATCAGCCTTGACTGGTTGTTCAGCTGGTTAAGCTGATCACGTCTCCCCCTTTTTTGCTTCCGGTGAAACCATTCATATCCCGAAGGGAAAAGAAGGTGCATTGTCTGATTATCCTCAACTTGTAGCAAACCATGTTAACTTGAGAGCTATAGTTCCACGGACGGCCCTCTACACCACAAGACGCAGATACTGCAACTTTCAGCAACTCCGAGGCTGAATACGCCTTACCGCCGCCCCACTCCCCTAGTCTTTCCGCGGTCACCGGTTGCAGGGTTGCATTTGCGCTAATCATGTGCACACCGCCGCGTATGCGCTCGAGTTGCCAAGATGACGACGAGATTACGCCCTCGGTGAAACAAATCCAATGGCGTAAATACCTCACCAGCAATACTGTTGGAATCTCGTCCTCGGTGAAACGGATCCAATGACATAAATGCCTCACCAGCAAACTGTCGACAATCTTTCGCGGCCGATCGGCGTTTCGTCCTCGACTTTCCGGCTTTCTGCGCCCTGCGACGCAAGCTTGCGGAAAGAATATCGCTAAAGGCACCATCATTCGCGGTTTCTTATCGAACAGTCGCGGTGATTTCATGACGAGTGCGCTGAATCTGCACCTATTCTCAGCAATTGCCAATTGTGGGTAATGTTGGGTAAATCCTTCGGGGTTGACCGAAATCTTGGTTGGGACGACTGTTCGCAATTGGCCGAATATTGAACAGGAAGGCATGCAACAACAATGTCAAGGCGCTACATGGCGTGGTTGGACCGCAGGATCTGCAATTTCATGGTTAAGGCGGTTTGAACTACAGGAAATCGGCCAATCCATGGTACAATGTTCTGACCGCGAAAAGATATCCAAGCACATTGACGTCTGCCTAGCTGGCTGGCATGTTATAAATACCCTGGTCTATCTCATTGTTGAGCAGCCATGCACATAGAAATTCATATCTCTTGAATTCTATACCTGCGTTCAATCCCACTTCTCAAACTCTCGCCTCACTCAGTATGAATCGTCACGTTTCCTACAGCGGACCCCTAGTGCCATCTTCATTTGCTGCCCGAAAGTCACAAATTTGCACTTTCCCTTTTCCTCGGACTTTCCAACCTTGCAATTCCACTTCTTCAATTCCATCTGGCCCCTTAAATCATCCCCTGCCCCCAAAACCTCCCTCTTCCAAGTATTTTTTCCATGCATACACTCCACCTGACCGTGATCTTCGGATCCCGCCCGCCAACACCACGTCAGAACGCATTAATCATGGTGGATGCATTTCCGTCAACGAGCACGGGTTTCCTCCTTCAGACCATCAAAATAGGGGTTTTGGCAGTGTCAAGAGAAGGGACATTATCGCCCTGCCAAGCGAAGGTACGACGAATGTACCAGACCATATCATTAAAGGGGCTTATTTGACAGTAATTTTTTCAGATACCAATCATGTGCTTGATGGTGGCTGCGAAGAGACGAGCAGTTTAATCGTTGATATTGTCGATCCGCCCCGCCTTGATACCTTCTTTCATGCGCAAAACCACGATTCACGCGGGTGTGAATTGTCGGTGTCGCCCCGGTGCGCCGATGTTGGGGTATGTCACGCCGACACCAACCCGCTGCCTGAAGTTCTTGATACACCCCGGTCCACTTGCGAAAGCCCCGGCGGTGCGAGCGTACGCGACAAGGTTGATGACGGTCTTATGAGTCGTTGTATGCTGTATGAAGGCGAGGAAGGCTTCCTGGATGTTTCCCAATCGAAGGCCAAGCACACATACAGGCAGGCCGAAATGTCCCCTCCGCATCTCAACCGTCAAGTGGCTTAAGATATTACTTCAAATACTTTGTACATCAAGGTCGACAGTGCCCGATCAAATTCTACAGGCCGAAAGAGACCAGCGAGCGCTGCTTTGGAGACCGATGAGGAAGCAAGTGGTCCTCGAACAAGGGCAAGGGCTAGGGCTGAAGCACTTGAAGCATTCTGTTCATTGTCCGCTTCCCGCAGTGCTCGACCTTATTCAGCGGCCGAGGAAGAGGTCTTACAGAACTTGGTGGCTAGAGGACTCGCGTGGAAGCAGATCGAGAGGGAATTCGGTCAGCTCTTCGCTAAGAGGACATTGAGATCGCTGCAGCTGCATTGGTCGAGGAACCTGAAGCTCACAGCTTTGCCAACCAGAAGTTCAAAGCGCAAGAGGTCCTCCCTGTGGTAACACGCTCGTGTTGAATTTTCAAAGTCAGAGCCCTTCTTTCAGCCACGAAAGTAGCGTGCCTGCATCATATTCTGATCCATATGCAGTGACTGGTTCATTCAACAGATAGGTTCTCCCTTTACCAAGGCGTCGCATGAGGGGGAAGTGGTGGCGTTATGCGGGACCTGGAAAATAGACGAATTCCCAACTCATGTTGCGCGAGACTATACATACTGTACTGTGGAATCCTACGGTATACGTTCTCGTTGTCCACCAGTAGTCGCCTCAACCAACCACGCTATAAATGACTCGGGAAACTACCAGACACCGAGTTACATCGTTTTCTTGACGTTGCGAATGAAACATCTCAGCAGTCCCAAATGCATAGCTTGGGAGAATAAGAGACACCTATGAGCCTTTCCCCAGATACGAGACTTTGCACTAGCACTCATGTTGAATAGGAACCACGAAACGCTGACACAATTATTTCTTAGTCGGAAAGTGCACACTCTTTCCTTCATTCTTTGAGTTCAAGCAGACTCCAGTAAAATGGTCTCTCGGATTAGTGCTTGTGTGCTCAGATTCCCTATTATCGGATTAGTGTCTGAAGCCGAATGGCAAAAAGAATCCAACCTTGCGCAGACGTCTTTCGTATCAGCAGGTAATTCGCCATTGTATGCTTCCACCGCCTTGGTGAAAGCATCCCCCACTGCATCAAATGCAACGTCAGGACGTGTCCATTTGGTAGTTTTTGTTGCCACTGAGATCGTAACTTCACGACCGTTCTTTATGATTGTTCTCACAGTTTTCTTGGAAATAATTTGATTGTAAGACATGGTAGGCTAAGTTAAGCTATCGATGATAGTAAGACGACGTTGAGGTGATGCTGGAAATATGAATTTTGTTCAAGGCTATGGAAAGGTAAACAGACAGCTTTTATGTCTTTTAGTTCTGCCCAAAAGCAAAGCTATAGGCGCCGGGAAGCCAAAGTAGGAAGACGTAGCACAGCTATTGTTTCAGATTTCCTGTAGATATTGTCGCGAGTGGACGACAATGGGCGAGCTGGACAGAGGTATGCACCACGGATCACACGCCTCGCTTCACATTTAGAGCGCAAAGAGTATCGGTCGAAGCGAATAAAAGTTGGCGCCACGCCAGAAGCACTTCGATGCGACTGCGACTATTCCCCACCCCCGCGAGAGAGAACAAAGCAAAAATAGAATCCCGGCGCTAGAATGGGTGCAATCAGTGCTGTTGACCGAAAGGCGCCAAATTGGTTGTCTCCATGTCACATTTGGTGGAGGCCCGCGCCCTGTTGTGTAATCTCAGCCGCAGGCTCAAAAGTCCGGTCCCGAATTCCTTGGCATAATTGGATTTACCTCTTGGGCCTGCTGAGAGCTCTTCGACTTCGATCAAGAAACCAAGAGCAAAAGAACAAGAAAAGACAATAAAGCTCAGATCCATGCAAGTCGCCATGACGTCTTCCCTCCGAATAGGCCAATTTCTTCGGGGTCAGAGTGGAATATACACCGTTGGCAAGCAACTACAAGAGACGGTTTGGCTTGCAAGGTACGAAGCTACTCCAAACGCACGAAACATTAAAGGTCTGTTTATAATGGACTGTCTAGCAAATGCGAAAGCAATGAACCCGTAATTGTGAAAAGCGTCCATCATTTTCGCCTCCAGAATGAGCGTGACGTGTTGAACCGCTTTCGATCTCGTACTCCCTACATACGCCCTTTAATCGATGAAATAGTCGAGCCATCTGATCCACCAGCCATAGTCTTGAGATATTTAGACGATCATCTTCTGAACGCGTCTATCTCTCAACGACTTACAAAGCTGGAGATCAGATATGTTGCAAGAAGGATTTTAGAAGCCCTGAAAGTTCTCCATGAGGATAATTTTGTACACACAGGTAAGTGCAATTATCACCTGGGCTATATTCGCTATCTTATCTTTCTTGAAGACATCAAGCCCGACAACATTCTTGTAAACTATGGCCGAGGGGATGTGCGATTTACAGACGTTCAAGTAGCAGACTGTGGGAGTACGGTTTCTTCGGATTCTGCATATGCTAAGGATGGTGACTTGATTGGAGCACCTATCTGGAGGAGCCCTGAAGCGCAGCTCCAAATCGGCTGGGGTACACCAACAGACATATGGTCCTTTGGAGCATTAGTATGTTCGTTCCAACCTCTTTGAGTTGCCGAGCAACGTTGACCCTGCACCAGCTTATAACCTTGCTATATGGAGGCAATTTCTTCATATTCAAACCAGACGTTCCCGCAGATCACGATGATTACGAACTAAAGATTCTTCAGAGGCAGTGTGAGTTCTTCGGGCCATTCCCTTTGACATATCGCGAAATTTGCCCTCAGAAGAAGTTGAATGCCCTCGCATATATCATGCAAAGTATTCCTCCCGAAAGGAGAAAGCTTTTCTCCCGTATTTCAGAACAGGAAATATCCAAGGAGGACAAGGAGTTTGTTTTGAAAGTAATGAAGCTTGATCCAAGAGACAGACCTTCCGCAGCAGAGCTTTTGCAAGACAAGTGGTTCGCGGCATAATGGAATTAGATTTGCAGAGCACGACCAGAACATGAACATTCCATAGCAAGATTGTCAAGATCCATGTGTGACAAAACATTAATGGCCTTGTCTCCCTGCCAACCCACCCAAAAAAAAAAAAAAAAAAAGAAGACACAGAATTAATTGGA
The DNA here is from genome assembly GCA_009176345.1 of Aspergillus leporis. Lineage (NCBI taxonomy): Eukaryota > Fungi > Ascomycota > Eurotiomycetes > Eurotiales > Aspergillaceae > Aspergillus > Aspergillus leporis. Next base: position 184,956 of record ML732150.1, on the reverse strand, counting down.
GTATCACGAACCCAGGCTCAGCCTGATCGTTTTGTCAGTAAGGCAGGGTGCTCGTAATTGTATGTCGATAGCTGCGAAGGCCGAACAACAAAAAGTCTAGCCATCCTTCTGTTCGAGGCCGCGTGGAGGGGGGAGGAGACTGTTAGAGGACGCGATCCGTGATATTGGCAGTTGTACGTCGATAGCGGAGGAGACGGAACACGACCAACGTCTGGCTATCCTTCTATTCGAGGCCGCATGGAAGGAGTGGGAGACAGGGAGATAGAGTGATTTGTGGTGTTTGCGGTCATACTTCGATGGCCGCGGAGATCCAACGCAAATGTCTTCTGTTCGAGGCCACCAGAGGGAAGAGGAGACAGGGAGAGGAAGCGATCAGTGGTATTTGCGGTCGTTCGTACCTAATAGCTGAGAAGACCCCGGACAACGGTCTAGCTATTCTTCTGTTCGATAGCCGCGTGTGGACGAGACATAAGGGAGGAAGCGATCTGTTACATGGGTGGTCGTAAATCGATAGCTGGGGAGATTGGAAGCGACAGAGAGTCTAGTTACCACCGACCACCAATATTACAAGTGACCCCCAATACTTGCATGGTGGCTGCTGACCCCCAATAGTTACAAGCGACCACCAATACTTGCAAGGTGACGCCTGACCCCAGTAACACAAGTGACCACCGATACTTACAAGGTATCCTGGTTCTTTTATCCACTCGCGCAATGCTCTTATCCACTGTCCTCGGCTCACAATGAATTCCCCAACAGGATTCTAAGGTAACGATACTGGGCGGCTTGACTGGAATTCGTGTCCACATTGGTCGAACATCAAGTCTTTGGTCTAGTTCGATCGCCACACCTCACCTCGGGGTCAAACAAGGGCCATAGTTCTTGGTGCAACTGAGCTTTCCCCTGCCTTGCGACTCAGTGGTGATGGCTTCTAAGGGTATCTCGAATAATCTGCAAATTATACTGACACAGCTAGAGCATATTTGACATGAGGCGTTAACCAACAGTCTGGGGTTGGCCAATTAGATATGGCAACAACCCAGTAGATCTTCGTATACTATCGAGCCATTGGACAAGACTCGTAATCCAGACACCAAGCTATAATGCATGAGACAATGTGCATTGGCCGCATGCAGAATTAACAGTTGGCATACTTGATCCTACATGGCCATAGATGTTGATTCGCCAGCAGATGGAGCGAACAGAGAGGCCCGTGCCTTAACCATAGCTTTGGAGCTGCAGATCACCAATTCACCAATATATGTCCGTCTCAAACTGGACGATTAAGACTGCACTTCAAAGCGGCAATTCCAGGATCATGGACGCTCCCCATTGTGGGCTAGACCGTCAGCTTTCTCTGGCAAAGATCGAGACCGGGCTGGCTGGCTTAAAGATTTCTCCCCTGCTCTGCGCTCAACTTCAATCCACGGAAATGAGCAATGGGAAGCTATCCGGGAGCAGACCGTGGTCTATAAAGGCGCCAGCCTTGTCCCAGACCCTTACCGCAATTTGGCACAGACCAATTTGTCTTTCCTTTGACCCATGCCTCTTAGACAATCGCTGAATGGTTTAATCGACATGGCTTGGTATGAAGTCTTCGCGCAATGGATGTACTGGTGCTGGCAGCGCATATGGCCCTTCGACGACAGCAGGAGGGACGGACGAAACGAAGACGACCTAACTTCGTTAACCGATAAAATGCTTTTCGCCCATAAACCGACAGGAGTGGTTCGGCGATTCCTCTACTAATTGACTATTGACTGGGTCAAAATGCCCGAGGAGTTAGCGCAGCGTGCGTTTACCAAACCTTGGCCTGGGCAAAGGAGACCACAGAACTCCCCAAACGGTAGCGTCTATGGATAGATAATATTAACCAGCCATATGCTCCAGATGTGGGTTTATCGCGGGTAAACCACATCTGGTAGGTGGTTGTTTTGACTGGTTAACCAGGGGCGATGCCAGAGGAATACCTTTTAGCTTGCGGCCAGTTTGACGTGCAGCATACTGTGATGCTAGGCCCCCAAACCCGGAAGCTGGCCAAGGCCTATGGGCTGGGGACTGGTCAAAAGAGATGCCCATTGGAAAGCGTCAGTAGATGAATCTAACTCCTAATACGGCAAATATCATGTCGCTGAACAATGACGACGTTGTGGAAGCGTTATTACATGGCAGGCGTGGAAGGAAGACACCCAGATCTTCGCCGGTCAACACGTCGAAGGACCAGCATGACATTTCGTTTGGGTTGCCCAGCTCCCCACCTCGCGAATCCTGGGTCACCGCACAAGTGACCTAGCCCGCCTCTAACACCTTCTTGTATAATCTACCCAGAGACCATCCCATCACTCTTATGGGGCAGGAGTGGATATCCGTCGAAGGTGGTGCGGTGTACGAAAAGGCGGGGAAGAAAGGTTGGCCGAGTCTTCATTGAGCACCTTGGAAGGAAAAAAACAACTACTCTCAGCTCAGAGCGAATTCTTGAAATTTCTCGTTAAATAGAAGCTTAATTTATCTCAATCCTGGGTCAATCTATTAACCAGGCTTCTGGCTATCGCCCAATACCCAGAAGTCATGGTTGGTGGGACTACTTGGCCAGTGTTGGGGATCCAGCCCCTGAACCACCTCGAGCATGCCACTCAAATCATAGCCGAGGCTACAGCACTGCTGGAGCTTGACAGCACCAAACGCGCCAAATTACCAGCCCAATCTCTGGAAACCTTTCTGAATAGCGTGATTACACTAGCTAAGAAAACCCGAGAGCAACCTTCGGCACAGGAAATCCTGGGGAAACTAAACAGCTTGCAGCCGATCGTAGAGGACATCACCCTCATCAAAAATGCCGTCAACAACGTACTCGCATCGCCCGCTCCCATCGCACCCAATGCAGCCACCCGAATTGCTTCCTGGGCGGATGTAGTCCGCTCGGGCACGTTCTCAGCTGGTTCTGCAGGTGGCTTGTATCATTGTATCTTATGGGAAAGTGAAGTGGACCAGAAAAAGCAAATCCTTCTTAGTCTCCATTAGCGCATGCGGTTTGCCAATTCAAGATAGATAGACGGAGACAGCAAGCTAACCACGGCGATCTCAGATCCAATGCTTTGGCCCTGTGCACAATGCTGCAGTAGCGTCCTGCAGTGTGCCAAACTCCCAGCTGAGAGGCACGTACTTGCTTCACTCTTTTATCGACGTGTATGATGTGAACTATGTGATCTAGCACTCAGGTCAAGAACAGCCAGAAGGAACCACTTCATAGAGTATTACAGATATTGTTGGATACAGTACGGGCTTGGAACAGGGTTCTCAAGCGGGGGAGCAGTCTTATCCACAACGATATATCGAGTCAACTTCACCTTTAAACGTAGATTGGAAAGAAACAATCTTCCTTTCTAAACTTCCGACCCCAGCCCATCGACGACCACTGCTTTCTCCTTTCCCGTGGAACCCGAACTCTTGTCGAAATAATCCTGCGGTGGAGATGTGCGGCCCGAGTCGACCCCAGAGGTCGACGGACTGGTGACCTGAACGGGCGTGAAAATCGGGCTCCCAGCCGAAAGAGGCGTGGAGATGGTGGGTGCTCTCTCCGAACGAGGTCGAAGAATGACTCCTTCAGGCTTAGCTGGGATTGGGAACGGGGAAGATATCTCCTTTCCGGCCGGCTCGGGGGTGCCCACCTCTTGGAATTGAGGCACGTTCTCAACGGCAGTCTTGGCCAGGTTGGTAATAGATGCGCCGCCCATGATCTTCAGTGTGGGAACATCCACGTCGAGTTCCTTGAGGAACCACGCACGGATATCAACAGCGACGAGAGAGTCTACGCCTTGGTCGACGAGGCCCACCGACTCATCCAGCTTGTCCTCCTCGGTCATCCGCAACATGCGTTTGAGATGCATGCCCAAAGCGTCACAGATGATGGTGTAGGCTGCATCGGGCCCATCGGCCCTCTGTAGCTGCACCCGAACCCGCTCCCCGGCAGTTACTGTTTGTGCTTCAGAGCCAGATTCTTCCCGCTTGATGAAATGGTTGAACTTGACGTCGCGACGGTGCGCCTCCTTCACGTAGAGATCGGGCGGGATATAGTCCACGCCCATGGCGACCTGTGCGTTGCCGTCGGATAGTGGTCCCGGACGACCAGAAAGGATCGCTTCCGCCAAGAGGATATGGAGATCCTCCTCCCCGATATTGATGTATCCGAGGGATTGGAAGTAATCGAAGCTGAAGGTGTCCGAATGCGCCGCATAGCCCACGCCCAGGACGGCGGGGATGTTCATCACAGATGCAGCAACACCACGTTTGCGTCTCTTATTGACTAGGGAGGTCATGAACTCGTTTGCGGCGGAATAGTTGCTCTGTCCGCTCCACCCAATTATAGAGGCAATACTGGAAGCGACAACGAAGAAGTCAAGCGAGGCGTCATCATAGAAGAGTTCGTCGAGCAGGAGTGTACCGACGACCTTGGGCTTTGTAACCCCGGTGAACTGCTCGTGAGTCATATTGACAAAAAGCTCGTCATCAAGGATCATGGCGCCGTTGATCACACCAGCAATGGGAGGCAGTGAGGCGCTCATAGCAGCGTGGACCGACCGCAGAGACTCCGGGGAGGTGATGTCTAGCGGGACAGCCTTTACGATGGCTCCATATCGGATCCTCATTTCGTCCACGAATTTGGGATGCACTTTTGGCGTGCGACTGGTCAGTACGATGTACTGCGCTCCACGAGAGATCATCCAACCGGCCAAGGATTGTCCGAGTTCACCGGCCATGCCGACAAAGAGATACGTTCTGTCACCGTGGAAAAGAGTGCCCGAGTCAATGGGTTGCACCTTTGCCGACACAGAGTCCGTAGCGGTCCAATCAACGACAGCAAGTGGTCCACCAATTTTGTGGGTAGACACAGCATCGAGGGGGATGCACTGCACGGATGGAGTCGATTCAATATCGTCATAGGCTTGCTGAAGTTGCCGTCCCAGCTGGGTTAAGAGCTCTGGGGCAACGGTGCCATTAACCACGTTGCTCAACAGCGCGTCCCCATCTATACGGAGACAACCAGGCGGCAGACACGGGAGGATCGCATCTCGAACCGTGTCCGAGCCACGGGAGAAATTGACAAATACAGCAGTGGAACGTGGAATAATGGACCGTATGACGTGCCGCGGAAAGCTTGGATGAAGGAAGATTGATGAGGAGCCTTCCTCGCTTAGATCGCAAGTCGTAAAGACGGCATTCACCTTTTTGAGCTGTGCCTTGCTCTGAAGATTATGCCAGTAATCACGCTGGTGTTCGAAAGGATAAGGGGGTAGGTCTTTAAGGACAGTGTTGGGCTCAGTTTTCCCCGATAGCAACTGTTCCAAAGCAGTAAATTGCACGCTGTCAGAGCCCAGTTGAACCCATATAAAGCCCAGCGCATCACTGAGGTGATAAACATCGTCTTGACCACGAGAAAGTAAACCGGTGTAGGGGACATTGCTCTTTGCGTCGACTGTCGCAGTGGCTGGGCCTTTCAGAGCCGGATGAGGTCCAACCTCAATGGCGAGATCAAAAGGACCGACATCTTCCACAGCACGTTCAAGGCCACCGGCAAATAAAACTGCATTGCACATGTTGTCCACCCAGTACTGGTTCGTAAGCCGATCGGCTGTCATAGGTTGGCCGTCGAACACAATTGAATACCATGTGGTAGTTACATTCTCGGGCGGTTCGATGGACTGGATTCCACAGCCGTCCAGTGACGCAAGGTATGGCGCAGCACAGGTTGCCATGTGCATACTGTGGTAGGCAGTATCGACCTTGAGCTTTCGCGCAAAGATACCCTTGGACTTGAAGAGCTGTTCTGCCTCATCAACAGCGTCTTCATCGCCGCTTAGTGTCACGCTAGAACTGGAGTTCACTGCTGCAACCTACAGACGGCCGGAGAAATGCTCGCTGCAGAATCCTCGCGCCTCTTCCGATGAGGTACCAACGGCTATCATAGCACCACGAGGACTGCCGGGATTGGGGCTCGCAGCGAGTTTCGCATGAACACCACGGAAGTAGGCAATGCGAATAGCATCGCGGTCCGAAATAAGCCCTGCGGCATAGGCGGCACCAATCTCACCCGATGAATGACCAACAACCGCCGTGAAAGTGATGCCTGCAGCTCGTAAGATATCCACTAGGACAATCTGCACCGCCGAACACAGTGGCTGAGATAAGGCGGCCTCTGTTATGCGCGAAGTCTCTTTTCCGGCGAGTAGCTGATCATGAATTGTCCAGGTTGGAGAATCTGCTGAATTTGGAAGACTTTGGAGGGCTTCGTCCAACTGGGCAATACGACATTTGGCAAACGTGGAGGTCTCGAGAAGGCGTGCCCCCATTCGTGGCCATTGGGCGCCCTGGCCAGTGAATATCCCAAGTATTTTGGCTGGTCGAGATAGTTGGGCAGATCGAGTACTGATGAGACCAGCATCCGCAATGTCTTCAAGCGCTTCGATCGCCTGCTGGACGGTTGGTGCCGGGACAAACTTGCGATAGGCGAGAGTAGACCGCCGGTGCTGTAGCGTATACGCTAGGTCTCGCAGATCGACCCCTGGGTTTGCACGAAGATAAGAGAGGTGTTGCGAGATCATTTCTCTAAGGGATGATTCAGATGCGGCAGAGAATATCAGTGGAGTGAAAAGCACATCGGACTGTGAGGAGGCAGTCTTCTTTGTGGAGGGGATATACTCCTCCAGGATACAATGGGCGTTAGTGCCCCCGAAACCGAAACTGCAGCAGTCGGTTGTCAGCACCGTTCGTCATAAAAGGGTACAGGAGACGACATAGAGCCCATACCTGTTTACACTGGCTCTGCGGACTTGACCATCAGCCACATCCCACGGGATGGCAGTAGTTGGAATGTCCAAGTGGTCGAAGAATGGCATCACCTTGGAGCTCAAGTTCTGGAAGTGTAGATTTGGCGGCATAACCCTATTCTGCAGCGCCATTGACGTACCAATGAGACTAGCCAATCCTGCAGTCCCTTCTGTGTGGCCGATTACTGTCTTGATAGAGCCGACAAGCAACTTCGGTGCCTTTTGTGCGGCAAGCGACCCCGCAGGAAGCAGCGAGCTTGAAATAGCTTCAGCCTCTTGTGGATCACCTGCTTGTGTTCCTGTACCATGGGCGTGGAAGAATTGCGGAGGGTCCTGGGAGTTGCGTACAGGGTCCAGCCCAGCTCGAGCATAACATTCGCGAATCAATGCAGCTTGGGCAAGGTTACTGGGCATTGTCAGGCCAGGGGTGCGGCCATCCTGATTGACCGCAGTCTCGCGTATGATGCACTCAATTGGATCGTTATCCGCGAGCGCCTGGGAGAGCGTTTTGACGATCACAGCGGCAACACCCTCGCCGCGGGCATATCCATCCGCTGCAGCATCCCACATTGCACTACGGCCATTGGGCGAGAGCATGCCGAGATTACTCTCAGAGATGTACATCGCTAGCGAATGTTAGCGGTGTTAACTTCTTGTCAACAAAGATAATGGCCTACCAGGGCTCAGGATCAAATTCGTCCCCGCGGCTACAGCCACCTTTGACTTCCCACTTCGGAGCACCTGCACCGCCAGGTCCAATGCTACCAGGCTGCTGGAGCAGGCCGTATCAATGGTCATACTTGGACCATGCCAACCGAAGAAGTATGAGAGACGATTGGCCATAATACCGCGCTCCAGTCCCGTAGCAGTGTATCTGGGCAAGGTCTCCCAGTCTCGGGTGAGCATTGTGCTCCAATCATCAGACATCATGCCCACATAAACCGCCGTATCGGAACCCCGCAACTTTTCCATGGGTTGTCCAGCAGCGCAGAGACTATCGTACACAACCTCCATCAGCAGGCGTTGCTGCGGGTCCATGGCGTCTACCTCGCTTGGCTGGATATTGAAGAATCCAGCATCGAATTTGCAGACATTGGTCCGATCAGAGTCCTCAAGCCAATAGGACTTCGTCGCGTTCGTGGTTCCGTGGTGTGTGCCAACAGGGTGATAGAAAGGGTCGATATCGAATCGGGAGGCGGGCGGTTTCTTCGACAGGTCGTGGGGGTCTCGAATCAGTGACCACAGCTTGGAAGGCGTGTCAGACCCTCCAGGGAAGCGACATCCAGATCCAATGACTGCAATGGGCTCGGCCATGGTCGTGAGCTAAGCCAAAAGCTCTTGTTGGGAAGAATAGTTTAGGGAGGTTGCGTCTTGGGTTGGTTGCAAGGGCGAGTTGACCGGTTTCTAGTTCTAGAGACTGTAAAAGGTGTGTAACTGAAGTGATGAATGTCCAGGGTGCAATGATGACTGGTATATACGTATTATCATGTCGCGAAGCGAGCGATATAGCGATGGTACTACACACTCAATGGCCATTCGGAGAGACATATCAGCTACACCAAACAGATCAGAATGCGCCGAAGAGTCTGGAGCATCAGTCAGAGTTAGAGACTGTAGCTGACGTTCGGTAAGTGGTTTCTACCGAACGAAACAGTGTTGACCGCGGTCAGCTAGGGTTATTCGGCGGAAGTATGTTGACCGAATTAAGACAAAGCTTTGGCAAGAATTCGGATTATCGGACCTTGAGGCATATTCGGAGTATTCGTCTAATTGGCCCAGGAATTGTCTGGAGCCACTGGAGCCAAGGATGATAATCATCTCCATGCGAGATGCGAAAGGGAAACTAATGTATGCCAGTCTCGCGAGCTAATTTACGATTCCAAGCTACCGAGACATCTTAGTTGACTTGATTTTTGAGCAAGCCGAGGAGAATTCCATATGGATCAAATGGACTAGTCATTCATCTTTGCTTCTATACATCTATCAAGATGGTTGATCGAAATCCGTACAGCGTAGCGTCAACCGGGGTATATCCCTCCAGGGTCATCCCAGTTCATGAACATCCATTCATTGGGAGGGGCGGTACTATTGGCATTGTAGCTCATTTTCTGATCCTGTAGGACCGGAGGGATAAAAGTTCCGAGAATCCCTGGCATGATAAACTGGTCAGCTAAATGATAGTCAGCTAGGCATGTCAGTAAAGGTGTGAGACCCACGGTCATGGAGACTCATATTGTCCGGTATGGTGTTATCTGGCTCCAAGCCAAAGTCACAGCTCGAGTCAGGTATAGTCAGGCTATTGTTACCCGCATCTTCGTTGAGGTTGGGATCGCTTCTCCCACCATCTCCCATCCTCGAAAGCACAATACCAACAGTATCTGCAGCTCTCTTTGCTTCTTTCGATGTGGAGCTTCTACGTATCCAGATCGCTCTTGCACGTTGAAGCGCACGTCGGGTTTCATCTTTCCTCTCCATGGTTCGTCCATTATGCAGTAAGGAACATAGGATCATAGCTGCCGTGAGAAACTGATGGTTCATTACGGAGGTGACTCGCCAGCGCATCGCGTGTAGTTGACCTCCAGCGCAAGTCTCCTCATCAAGCACATTCTGAAGCTCGAGAGTACCCATCGAGGCGTCGATGCATGCTTGCCGTGAGTAACTAAAGGCATCCTCCTTGCCAGACGGGGACTGCATACACAAGAATCGCTGATGTAGCATAGTCTGGCCTTTGTAGAACATATGTCTGATAAATAAACGAGCTATGATGACCTGTGGCGAATCAGTCACACTTGCCGCCATTGGCTTCCACTTCAGGGGTTCTGGGATGCTAGCAGCAGCATCATGCAGGATACGATCGACCTGCATGACCTCTTCATAGGAGCAGGGCTTGACCCTGCTTGTGAGATCTGCAATGATACCGAGGGCCTTCAACATCCGTCTGCGAGCGATAATACCCAGAGCTGTTGTAAGTTCGGTTTCTGGTCGTGGAGGTGGCAGTTCCTTGGTGTCTTCATTAAAATCGGCATCATTCAAATTCCTTGGCTCAGCTGTATCACACTTCCAATCCGAGATCATCCGCGGCATCCCCATTTGATTCGAAATCATGATATCGCTCATGAGCACAGTTGCCCATAGCCGCCGCCGCATCTCACCCTGGAAAGGTGAGAGTCCAGGGAAGTGGCTAGGATCACGGTGGTAGCCCATGCGCATTGCGAGATTGACTTCTATGGCCAGGAGGAACCACATATCTTTGTTCGCATCCGTACAGACGCAGAATTCTGCATAGATGTAGTTGATGACGGTTTCCAGTACATATGGACCTGATTTTGTATATTCACCCATGATCATGCATTGAACAGTCTTTTCGCGGTAGAGATCAATCTGAAGGGATTGTAGCTCTGGGTCCGGATTATCAGGCTGGTTGGATGCCAGACAAGCAAGGCATATCATGCTGAAAAGCAGCCCGATCCATATTATTGGGACAGCCGAGGGGTCGGCCCAGAAGGCCTCGTACTACGGCCTATCAGTACTGGATCCTCAACGCAGGATGATAAGATCAAGCTCTCGGACTTGCCTCGCGCAAGAAAACGGGTCCATGAACAGCGGCTAGATTTCATGAGCCATCAATAATAGATAGCATCGAAGAGACTTACCAGATGAGACGAGATCCAGGTAGTTAAAGTAGCGGGAGATATAGCGATCGACTGCGTATCTTGGAGGTAGCGCAGACAGGATATCATCTCGAGATGTTGGACGGCAACGCCCATACAATAGGAATGCGCCATCTCGACCCGGTGCATTTGAATTTCCACTACTATCCTCGAGATCATCCGCGGTCTGACCTGGACTCTCTGCTAGCCGCAGTTGTTCCTCCCGGTCCACATGGTCTTTAAGATCGGCTATACCCTCCAAAATGGCAACCCAGTGGTCCCCTCCAATGTAGCGGAGTTCTGAAGCACTGATTCGCATGCTTCCACATTCTGAACGCTCATCTATCGGAGTATCCCCTGGCATTGTATCTGTAGGGGTCGGCACCAATTGTGGCATTCCTACATCGTTGTTGGCATTCATGTTAGCGACCGCCGCCGAATTGGACATGACAGACATAACAAGGCGTTCCAATTGAACTAAGCGATCATGCATGTTTGATGGGGCTGTCGGGGCTGTCCTCGATGGACCGGCCACACTTGAACCGTTCTCTGGGTATGTACATTTCTGACCGCGTACAGAACATAAAGAGCATGGCCACTTGCGGTCGCACCGTGATCTAGACAAATTTAGTGCCACATCTCATACCAAGAGTGCAGTAGAGTGCTTACTTCCGACGCCTGCACGGATTACACGACAGCTGGGGCTTTTCTCTGCGCCGACTGGGGTTGAAAAGCGGTTGCGATGGAGTTGCACTGTCTGTATTCTGTGTGGACCGCGAGGAATCCATGAAGCTGGAAGTTATTGTGGTCTGGAGAGGGAATGATAATAATGGAATAAGGGATTCATGTATGATTCATGTATGGACTAGATATGGATGATTACTTGAGGACAAAGGAAGACGGTCACGTGGTGTGCTGTCTGAGGCATCAAGTCTGCCTATATGGCCCTAGCGCAAGTCTCCCGTGATATTTCTCTTTTTGGCAAATGAAGACTGTAGGAGTGACAGTTGACAGTTGACAACCTGACTCCCGCGTGGCCCACTAGGCTGATTATCTGATCTACAGGGTCCCCTGCGATCGTCCGATCCGACCCTCCGACCCTCTGACCCTCCGCTTCCATACTACGGAGATGGCAGGGCATACGGCCGAGGAGAGGATATCTCCTCGGCCACATCTCCGATCCTCCTATCGTGCAGCTGTCTCTACCCACTTATTGTCCTATCTCCGGTTATTTTCATCTATTAAACGCATCGATGGCCTCTGTTAGCTCGCGAAGAATTAGGAACCTTGATTGGCTTCGACGTTTCGTTCGTATTTCTTCTCTTGGCTTTTATCCACGCCAGTGACAGCACCAGTATGACACCAAAAGAACTGGAGAAAGGCAGCGTGGAAGATAGTTCTCTTCCGCAGACGGAAATTGTCGACTGGGATGGGGAAGACGACCCAACCAACCCTCGCAACTGGCCAAAGTCCAAGAGGTGGGCGCATGTAGTCATCATCTCTATTTTGGCGCTTATCACGTAAGACTTTGTTCTGTGGTTGCGCATTGGCTAATTGTTTTTACAGGAACATGGCCCCCACAATGTGTGCTCCGGGAATCAAGGCAATTGAGGCTGACTTGAACATCACTTCCAGTGTTGCCAGTACCCTCGCTGTCACACTGTATATACTGGGTCTCGCTATTGGCCCCATGTTTATGTCACCTCTCAGCGAGATCTACGGACGTGTGCCCATCTATCACGCAGCCAACATAATATTTGTGGCCTTTATCCTTGGCAATGCGCTAAGCCAGAGCCTAGCCCAGTTTCTCATCTTCCGGTTCCTCTCTGGCTGCGCTGGAGGTACGCCGATGGCTCTTGGCGGTGGGACGATTGCGGACATTACGACCATCCAGAAACGAGCTGTGGCAATGGCTTTGTTTAGTATGGGGCCTCTGGCAGGGCCAGTAAGTCTCTGATTGCTCCACACCTTCGCTCTCTTGCAAGCATTGGCTAATGATCTCGCTCAGGTTCTAGGTCCAGTCATCGGAGGCTTTGTCGCAGCGGGCCCAGGCTGGCGTTGGACATTCTGGTTGCTAGCTATCCTGGGAGGAGTAGTCGGAGTAACGGCGCTGGTCATCATGCGCGAAACACACCCTAAAGTCCTTCTGGAGCGCAAAGCTGCCCATTTGCGTGCTACTACTGGCCACTTGAATCTTCGTTCCAAGCTTGCGAATAATAATTCGATCTCACCAGGACAGGTCCTCCTTCAGGTTCTGATCCGACTAACCATGCTCCTTTTCCAATCGCCCATCCTATTCGTCATATCCCTCTACGTTGCATTGGTATTTGGAGTAATGTACCTTCTCTTTACAACCTTTCCTAGTGTGTTTGAGGGCCAATACGGCTTCCGCACGTCCATATCCGGACTGGTCTACCTCGGCCTGGGTGTTGCATTAGTCGCTAGCATGCTCCTCTTCAATGTTCTGAATGGGCGGGTACAAGCGGCACGCATGAAAGCTGATGGGGTGCAACAGCCTCAGCCAGAATATCGACTGCTCCTAATGATCTGGTTCAGTCCTTTTGTCGGGCTTGGCTTGATCATATACGGCTGGACGGCATACTACAAAGTTCATTGGATCGTGCCTATCATTGGCACAGTCTTCATGGGATTTGGGGCCTTTTTTGTGATTGTAGGTGTCGCCGCCCCACACCAACAACACTGATGTTGATGAGATGATTGTTTTTAGGTGCCGTCGCAACTCTACCTAGTCGATGTTTTTGGGTCCCAAGCAGCTGCGTCCGCTCTCGGCGCCAATAACCTTCTGCGTTACATCTCGAGTACCTTCTTGCCACTCGCAGGGCCCGCCATGTACCAAAGCCTGAATTACGGGTGGGGGAATACATTGCTAGGGCTACTTGCACTTGCATTCGTTCCGGGGCCACTTCTGTTCTATCGGTACGGCGAGCGCCTACGCGCGAAGTCTTCTGCAAAGCTGGGGTGACCATTATCCAGTCAATGAGAGGAGTCTTCGAAACAGGGGCGATCGTGTACCATGGACAGGCTATTGTATTCCCTCTTGAGTTTAGCTTTGATAAATCTCCCATCTGGCCTTAATTCTCCATTTCTCGCTACGATTCTTATGTCCTAAGCCACTACCTAGGCTCTTAGAAGCACCTAGAACCCTATTACTAGGCTCCCTACTGCTGTCTCACCTATATATAATCTTCTAAGTTATCATCTATTCCTACCTCCTGTCACTAGTACATAAGGAGAATAGGTAGATAAGCATTAAGGCTATAGAATTGGCACTATCTTGACCCCTGTTGAACATCGTTACATCCATCCTGGGTTGTCGAAAGTACGGCTCCCAGGGTGGTTCCTGCTGATCCTCGCTACTGGACTCGACCGGCTAGAACGATTGATTGATAGATATCTGCGGCTCCCGCATCAATCCCAAACTATTACTATATACTATATATTTCCGGGTACGATCAAGAGTCGATGTTATTATCGAGACCACTGCTGTCCGTGTAACATCATGGACAATGACAACCTCATGGGCCTACGTACATCGTGCGACCGCTGCCGAGCTCAAAAGCTGCGATGCGTGCCGTCATCAAAGACCGATCCACTGCTCCTTGTCAACGATGCTCCAGGTCAAAAGAGCCAAGAGCATGTGTGTTCAGTAAACGACTTCGGACTGGTCGCCAGAAGAAGACAGCGGACAAGGGACAATCGCCCCGGAAGACTAAGGCAACATTCGCTCAGACTTTGCCGGGGATGAGTACGTTTACACTCTCAACCTCGGTGTCGCGCGAGAGCTCTGTTGTTGCGGATACGGATACGCCGGGGTCTTCTGGGACTCCGAGGCCGAGGATGCAGGTACAAGAAACGGAAACGGCAGCGTCTGTCGGCAGTACGCAAGACGAACTGGTTTTTGCCTCTTCACTCTCCAGCTACCCTGAGGAGCTCTGCACTGATATGGAAATGGGATTGGGGGCCTTCCTCGGCGTCGGGAACTTGCTCCCCACGCCGCCAGACACAATGAACACCGATTCTCTCCCCGAATTTACCCTTGTGGAAACAGCCGACAGACCAGGAGGGCCACTGGCCGATCTCGCCAGCATGCTGCCGATAATGTCCCGTTACGAACGCCAGCTCCAGGAATACGGGGGTGAATTAGACAACTATCCCATCGGAGATGCTCTCTTCCTCGCCCAGCGCTTTCACGCAGTCCTCTCCGGCCAGTGCCATTGCCTCCCATCCACACACCCACGGGTGCAGATGGACATGCCCACGAAGCTGCTTACACTCTCGTGCTACATGATCCTGACCCGTATATACTCGTTCATATTTGGATACATGCACCAATATCTGGGCAAATTGCCCCATACCCACGCTCTGCACGACCATAGCGGACCCACTGGTCTCGGTCTGGGTCACTTCATGGAAGGCGTCCATGCGTACCGAGGGCTACGGCTGGGCCAACTGCAACAGACCTGTATTTGTGTTGGGTGTAAAGCGGCAACGCGGACGAAGAAAGCTGTGTCGATGTTGCTTGACTCGCTAGGCAGCGTGGAGGGGGCGCTTGGTCTGCCGCCCGATGTGAGAGTGATCGATGAAACGTCTACAGAGGGATGTATGACCCCCAATAGAAATAGAAGAGACAGGACGCTGTTGCTTGACGAGGGACTGATGGCAGGCCTGACTCACGGGCGGCTACACAAGACAGTGAGGGAGCAGGTGAGAGAGTTGCGAGCGACGATCGAGGAAGTTGAGGACTTGCTAAAGTACTTTATGACGTGAATGATAGATTTAGATGCGTTATATGAAAAGGGGCATGTAGATACTAGTGCTTTACATGCCGTGCATTGGAACGATGAGTAGGCATATGTATGACAGGTAAACGAAAGTATTCAATGATATCAGGTCTATACAATACCAAAGCTACAAGGCACTACTGTATTTGCGCATGTTGCTACCGACTATCTCTGGCATAACCTCGGCGTCATTTCTTATATCTGCGTCGGCGAAATTCCCTTCCAATTCGGCACTCACGGCCTATTTAGGCCTTTCCCCGTAGTCAATCGGGTAAAAGACAAGCTTATCGGGGATGCGGTAACTGACCGATTTCGAAGATTGCGGATGGAGTCTTTGTCGGATCTCAGAGGACGAGAGCCAGCTCAAAGGGGAATTTCACCATAGCATAGCGCCGTAGGTAGTTCACGATGTGAAACCAATGGCTCTTCTTTCATCGTACCAATGTTTCAAAGACTCAGTCGGCGCGTCTGGTATATAGAGATAGATACCACCGTTGACATATCTAGCTTTCTTTCTATCGCCATAGCCACTGTCCCGAAATCAGCCAACCATGGCTCCCCCCAAATCTGCTATAATTGTACGTATCCTGTTCCACCATGTGGCAGACTCGCCTTGTAACAATATCTCCAGATCGGCGGCTCCGTGTCCGGCCTCCTACAAGGCCTACAACTCAAGCGCAAAGGCTGCGATGTGATCGTGATGGAGCAGGATCCTTCCAAGGACAGACACAGCCATGAGTCCGGCGTCTCAATCGGACCCAGAGTCGTGGCGCTCCTCAAAAGGTACGATGCCACTGGCCGCCCAGCTGCCATCCCAGCGCGTTTCCTCAGCGCAGCGTGGCGCACGCGGCTCCGCGTGGTCAATACCGTGTGGAACCACAACATGAGTAATTGGGGATGTCTGTACCTCATCCTACGAGCAAACTTTGACGGGCTGAAGTCAGAGGCTGTTCCTGAGCCGCCGGCTCCGAAACCCACTGATGGCAACGTGGAGTATATGCCCGGGAAGCGAGCGACCGGGTTGCACTATGAGCGGGAAAAGGGGATCGTGCGAGTGCACTACCTCGACGTGGTAACTGGGGAGGAAGGCAGCGTCAGCGCTGAGATGGTCATCGCCGCGGATGGGGTGCACTCGACCGTCCGCAGGATATTGAAGGTGCCGACAAGGGAGGAGTATGCTGGGTATATTGCCTGGCGGGGGACGGTCCCTGAACGGCTGTTGTCGCAGGCGACGGTGGAGTATTTTACAGACAGACTGAACTTTACGCTGCTGAAAGGGACGTACTTTATCAAGTAAGTCTCCGTTTCATTTCCCTTACTTAGCGCTAACAAGCCAGCTATATCATTCCAACCGAAGACGGCAATGTAGAACCCGGAAGCGTCTCATTAACTGGGTCTGGTACTACGTTGTACCGACGGGGTCTCCCGAGATGACAACAATTTTCACAGACATCAACGGCAAGCATCATAAAAACACTGTCCCACAGGGGCTTGTCAACCCAACCGTCTGGGCAAAGCAGGTTGAGCGGTATCTGCCACAGATGACATCGCCCCTGGCCGAGGTAGTCAGCCTTACGCCCCAGCCATTCGTCACAAAGGTAGGCGATATCGAAGCCACGGCCTGCAGCTTTTACGATGGTCGTCTCGTCCTTGTTGGAGACGCCTTTGCAGGGTTCAGGTCACACCTGGGCAAGGCTTCCGAACAAGCAGCAAGACATTGCCTGCAAATGGGTCGAGTCTGGAGCGGGGAGATAACCCAGGAGCAGAGGGATCGGGAAGCTGTCCTGTACGCTAAGAGACTTTTGTTGCTCAACCGGATGATTGGGTTGACCGGCCTTGGGTTTATCTGGGCGGTTTGTAAGACGGGATTGGGTTATATCTGGTTGATGGTGAAGTATAAGCTGGGCGGATGACTCTAAATTCTTGAATACCCTGAGTAGTTGTGAATGTGAATGATCTAAAGCTGCTTCACAACATTTAGAGGCCATCGCCATTAGGAATAGACAACTATTATTAAAGACGACTTATCCACTCAGTGGATGGGAGTGGGACAGCATCCAGACTCGACTGTCTAAAGCTCTATAGAATGTTCTATCGCATTGTAAGGTGCTTGCACCGGGTGTGAATTCACTACCTGCATAATAGTGGAGGACATTGAAGTCTATCTCTCTAGCAAGACACTTTACGCCCAGTTCTTCCCAAAAAATTCAAGCACAGTCTTATATCCCCGGATGTATTCCTCCTGCACACGAGAATCCGATAGATCAGCCCGTGCCGCCATCCAGCCATGGACCTGGTCCTCGAAGATTTCGACATGGTGAGGGACAGTAAGCTTGCTTTCGAACTCTTTAACCGCATCCTTCGGGTCTTCCCCTGCCGCAAGCATGATGTACGGAACCGAGATGCTCTCCGCGCCAGAGGGGTCAACCATGGCTGGATGGACGGCAGCAGCAATCTTGAACGGATTCGAACTGCTGGACGTCACCAGCTCCACGACTTTTCCTCCCCAGCAGTACTGTCGATACCGAAGTTAGTGCATTCACTACTGTCTTCGCAACTCGGAAACGTCGAACTCACCCCGATAAGGCCCCACGAGGTAATCGACGGGTTGGCAGCTGCTACCGCGGCGACATAATCCGGCAGCTTAGCCGCAGGTTCTTGAGGCATGTTCTTGCCAAACCACTCTCCTAGGTCCTTTTGCTTCTGTTCGGTATCCGGGGGGTACCTATTCCGCTCTGTTAGTGGTCAATGTGTCGTCCGAAGTCGCATTACATACCATTCCGGTGGGCACGGTTCCCCATTAAACCAATCGGGGACAAAGACCTTGTACTTATGGTGCTTGTCGCTGGTGGCGAGAATATCGGCTCCCTGCAGCGTCTGAGGGAAATATCCGAAAACGTCGAACACGGCGATGATGCCTTTGGTTGCGTCCTCGGGGCCAGTGGTATCTAGACGAGCAAAAGCCCCAAGAGATTAGGTCTATCGTTGACGCATACACGATATACTTACACGTCTTCATGCTGCCGAGCGTCTCGTAAGACCCCTTTGGTACGTATCCCGTGGCGACCACAGGCGGGATGTTACAGCAGGCTTCGCTGTGGCCATGACTTGCTGGCATAGTAGACATGGCTATGGTCTGGCAGAGTGAGATCTGACGAGGCGGAAAGAGATTTGTCAAGGGTTTGGGTCCAAATGTGGCACGAGGAAGGGGAAGGATTCGGGATTTCGAAAATCTTATAGCAGAGGATCCTGCAGGGCTCAAGGGCAGCCGCGGTTTTGGAGGCATTTTGAGTAGAACCGGAATTGAAATCTTAATAGCTGGTGCTTGCAGGTTTGGGTGGGATCTCCGTATGGAAGTAGCAAGAAAGAGACATGCGAAGGAGATTACTGTTAGTGTTCGGTGACTTTCATTCCGAATCGAGTAATCCGAAGTATAAGAGAATAGTTCGGAGTCGGAGCTGCCCATCCAGATGAGTAAAGAGACCGGGATAATCTGCATATATAGGAATATTTAATTACATCGCTCGAACCGGCTTCTCCGTTGCCTCTATTCGGACCATCCGCCCACTTCATCCGCCCACTTCAACCACCCATCCGGACCATCCGCGACGAAGCCAAAACCCTCATCACACAATGGCACTGTCCAGCCCAACCTCCCCTCCACAAGTCGGACCTCTCGTCTCCACATACCTCTTCAGCGCCACAGTCAACCTAGGCGGAGCTCTCGCTCCTATCCCCTTGCTCTGGGGCGGCACACGCGTGGTCGAACCTATCACCGGCGGCACAATCTACGGCCCAGGATTCAACGCCACAATCGAGGGTGGTCTGGCCGCTCCAATTCTCATAAAGGAGAACGGTACAACGGCGCAGCTGCCGTGGGTATATGCGTACGGACATGCCAGCGACGGGTCGCCTTTCTATATCGAAGAAGACGGCATTGGATCTTCGGCAACGCAGAACACGCGGCTTATTATTCAGGTTGGGGGCAAGTATGCGGATCTGCAGAAGATGTATGTGCTTGGACAACCGAGCGTCAATGAGGAGAGAACTGTAGCTACGGTGGAATGCTGGAGTGTACCTTTACCGCAGTAATGGGGAAGAAAAAACTACGCAAATATGGGATGTATACATGCAACAAACAAATATGTCCAATCTTTGTACGTTCCTTTTTGTTGGAGGTTACATATGCCATAGGGATCAGTACTGCCTGGTAGCAGTAGAATTGATGGTATAGGGAACTTTCAAGCGCAGTCTATACACTTGATCCGGTCGTAAGTCTTCCACGGGGAATAATTGTCTGCCTGTGTGCCAATCCAATGATATAGGTACAATTAAAACCCTCGCATGGACGAATCTACGGAAAGGAACTGGCTGATATAGACATATCAAATACCAGAGTCATCCTGTGGGTACGGCGCCCTCCCAGACCACCGCGCCCACTTCTTGCATGTTTCATCGAAAGCCTTTCGGTCAGCCCTTTTTATCGAAATTGAATCCTGACTCTCAACAAACTCAAGGGCCAGGCCCATGCTAGCGTGCCAGGCGATGTGACAGTGAACTAGCCAAGCCCCCGGGTTATCGAGCTGAAACGCAAGGGCCAGGTAGCCGTGTGGAGGGAGCATAGCAGTGTCTCTGCGCGGCGGGTTGATAGTCTGGAATGACGCCGTTGTCCCGTCCCACGTTGTCTTTTCCTGAGCCAAGATCCAGAAGTCATGTCCGTGGAAATGAATAGGGTGCGCGATACTAGGACGACGTTAGAAAGGCCTGCAACAAAGGGTGCGAAACATACCCGCCGAAGAATACAGCCGCTTTATTCTCAATTACTAGGACTGCCCATTCGTCCTTGTGGGGATGTTTCTTCTAGGGTGGGGTTAGGCGCAGCATGGTAGCAAAGGATGGACTGCTTACATCGACCTCTACAACGTTGTAGGGAGTGGGAAAGATAGATGCGTTGTCAAAGACACGCTTGAGAGTGGGCTCATTCCAGTCGAGGACGAGACTGCTGGAGTTGATGGTCCACTGAAACACCGCCGTGTTGGTGAGTCGCACGTTGATATCCTCCACCGTCGTGTCGGCGATGGTTCCCACATCCAGTTTCAAGTGAGGAACTAGGCTCTCCCGGGGCTCGTCATCGCACGACTGAGGTCCCGCAATAGTGGTCGTGCTTGTTGGATCGCTGCGACTGGAGGAATCGTATCGAATGATGCCCGTTGCGG
Source organism: Aspergillus leporis (assembly GCA_009176345.1). Classification (NCBI taxonomy): domain Eukaryota; kingdom Fungi; phylum Ascomycota; class Eurotiomycetes; order Eurotiales; family Aspergillaceae; genus Aspergillus; species Aspergillus leporis. The sequence goes on along the minus strand of ML732150.1, from coordinate 164,464 downwards.
ACTCAGGGTGATCGTTGGCCACCCCTTGGCATGACTTCACCCATCCACCACGCAGCCAGTAATCTCCTGGAGTGGCGTTAGCTTCCACAATCACGTCGTACCGCTGGCCCACGTTGATGAGGACACTGTCAGTCTCGTACGGCTCAATCGGGACATAATCATTGGCGATCACTTGGAGCTTATGGCCGTCGATACTGAACCGCCGTAGGCTATCCATCGCGACGTTGATCAGACGCAGGCGGTATCGTTTGCCTGGCGTGAAGACAGTCTCAAACTTCTTCCCACCACCCACGCAGTTCGGATCCGACGACGCGGAGCAGTCAAATGTATTGGTCCCGTTGATCAGTGTGGTCGTTTGCGAGTGGGTGATGCCCCATTTCTGCTTCGCCTCCCAGGCCGTGAAAGTCGGGATATGCGACCAGTCCTGCAGGAAGATGGGACCGAGGTCTTCGTCATAGTTCGCCGTGGCCGGGCCGTGGAAGATCATCGGCCCAAAGAGACCTTCTGTGCTCTGCAGCGAGAAGTGACTGTGGTACCAGGATGTGCCGTATTGAGTCATCCAAATTCGTACGTGAGCGACTCCCCCGGTGCAATGGGGCACTGAGTAACTCCTGGGACTCCATCCCACTCGTTGCTATTGTGTAGTCGGGCACCATGCCAGTGGACGGCGGTGCCATTCGACTTTAGGTTGTTGGCAACGTGCACGACAAGCTTATCGCCCCAGTTGGCGACAATTGGAAGACCTGGCATCGTTCCATTGAACGTCATGCACGGGCGAACATATCTATCTTGATTGCAGGTACCCTCCTGAACCGAAAGCCAGTATTCGACGGTACGTCCTGAGTCGGGCGTCGTGGTGTAGTAGTTTGTGTCGATGCTATACTTTCCCCAGCAATTGCGCGAAGTAGCTGTATTTTTGCAGGACTTTGTCGCCAACGAATCTCGGACAGCTGGACTCCCGGCTGAGCTGGCCACGAGGGCCAGGAGAGACAGTAATGAGGTCTTCATGTCCGGTTCAGCTGTTCTGCTGCCTGCATAGAAGGAGAATACACCGAACCCTGGCAGGTGCGCCAGGGGGAGTTATGTACGTCCGTGATGGGTCACACTTTTACGATACTATCGGTAGTTCAAGGAACTCGGAGAGAATTACCTTTCGACGTAATGCGTGACAGTTGACGGACGGCGAGAGATGATATTCGGAGAATTGTATAGTTCGGCACATCCCAAAAGGGACATCGGAGAATATGTTAATACCCCCGAAGCCAGGTATGAAGGTAGGTATTCTTGAGATAAGTTATTCAGGCCTATATCTCTTCATTTTGAGTACTCCACTTGTTTACTTTCGCCAGATACAAGACTGATCCCTTGCTATGAAGACAACTAGACACGCTGGGCTCTTCGCCCTGCTTGCAACAACTATACAGGCCGTATCGCTTCCACTCCCACTCAGAACAGTGCACCAATTCTCCCTTCCGACATATCTCAACAGCATCTTCGTCCGACCCAATGGCGACATCTACGTGACAACAGTCTGGCCCAATGCCTCCATATACTCCATTTCCGCACCAAACACAGATCACCCCATTGTGTCGCTCATCCATACTTTTGACGAGATAAACGCCACCGCCGCCATCGTCGAAACGCGCCCGAATGTCCTGGCGTTCCTGGGCGGCAACCAGAGCAGCCTCGGGGTCGGAATCAACGGCACCTTCGGCGTGTGGGAGCTCGATCTCCGCCCGACCCTCGAGGGTAAGGGCGGCAAACCCTCCATCCAGGAGCTGGTGCGCATCCCCGACGGCGGCCTTCTGGCCGGACTCAGGCCCCTCCCTGACATCCCCAGCACCGTGCTCGTGAGTGACTCCACCGCCGGCGTGGTCTGGAGGGTCGATACCCTCACCCGGAAGTACGACCTTGGACTGGCAGACGGCGACATGGTAGCCCCCGTGTGGGGCGCGACACAGTTCGGCATCAACGGGGTCCAGATCCGCAAGGGCTACCTCTACTGGTCGAACAGTTACCTTGCGTCCATTCACCGGATGGCGATCACTGCAGATGGGTATGCGGCGCCGGGGGCCAAAAGCGAGCTTGTGGCCGCCCTTCGTGCAGTCTACCTTGATACCTTCTGTTTTAGTTCCGACGATGACGATGACACCATCTGGGCCGCTACTGATGCGGATAATCGGCTTGCTGCTATCTCGCCCGATGGGAAGGTCACCTTTGTTGCCGGTGAGCCTGACCAGATGACGTTGGCTGGGTCAGTTGCGCCTGCGTTTGGAACCCTGCCGGGGGACACAAAGACTGTTTATGTTGCGACTTCGGGGGGCATGGTGTTTCCTATCAATGGGACCGTAGTCGAGGGGGGAAAGATAGTGGCTGTTGATACGACCGGCTGGAAATGAGCTATATCTTCCAGAGACGAATGGATTTGGCTAGACATCAAATAGAAGAGTGAGAAAAGAAATGACTGAGGAGCCATTTGTTGAATGCACTCAAACCATTGAGCTAAAAAGGTGTCAGGACAACCATTTCTAGATAGTGCAGTAGGTCGATGACCCCTAGTGTCATACGATGGAACTCCCCAAGCACCGTAGAACACAGCCAATTACTCATTTCTGCACAGGCTGGAACTGAAGAGCCCAACCATCTCAAGTTTCAGACAAGGTACACTCCTTTACCTACAGACCATACATAAAAGTATACTTCTTGTCACCCAGATGCTTCTCATCATTCCGCTCATTTTCAACGTCCACCTCCGACCACGACGCGATCTTCCGGGCTCGGTGCTGATTGACAGCGCGGAGGGTAAACCTATAACCAATATACCCGATCAAGGAAAAGGCTATAAAGCCAAGAGTCGCGTGCAGCGGAACAAGGTACGTAGGGCCGTACTTTGAGCGGAAGAGCTGGGCTCCGATGACACCGGCCAGATTTCCGAAACCATTTACGCCGATGACCAGGACGCGTTTGCCGGGAGCTGGGAACTGTCAGAAAACGGGTCAGGGGTCATAAAGATAATAAACTCACCAGGGGTATTGCCGCTGAGCCAGGCCATTGTCAGAGACGGGGTGATATAGCTACCGGCGAGCAGGATACACAACGCCACATAGCGGCCGACATTGTGGTGGACGGTAATGATCACTATCAAGCCCACCAAGCAGGTAATTAGGCCGGAGATGGCGTGGTAGCCTCATTCCATACTGGTGAGACGTCAGCAATACCTTTCTACGGACTAAATAAACTGAATTAGAGTGGACTCACAAATGGTCAGAGCTAAAGGTGGCAAGATACAAGCCTAAAGCGCCACAAACAAACGGCGGAACGGACATCTGGTGAAAAAAGTCAGTCAGGTCAACAAGTAAAGGAAGCAGATTCTACAAGATTGGCTCGGATCGCGCTGAATCCCATGCCCTCCACCACGACCGGCAGAAAAACTCCAAAGGCTTGGCTGGGAACGCTGGCACAGATATTGCAGAGCAAAATCGACCAGAGCTTCCAGTCCTTTGCTGTTTCAATGACGTCCCGCATGGTCAGTTGCTGGTGCTCGATCCGTATTCCTTCAGGACGTATTTCTCGTTATCGATGCGCATCCGCTCGGCAGCAAATTGTCTTTCAGCTTGGGTGAGGAACCAGGCAGATCCGGAATGCTTAGGAAGCAGAACGAGGGCGAGCAAGGCGACAAACATCGTGAGGGAACCTTCAATGATGAAAAGATAATGCCAGTTGTGGACAGCACCCTTGAGATGGAAAATGCCGTATGCTGGGACAAGTAAGCTGCCATCCTGACATCGAATGAGTACCGTTTTGCAGTCATACAGATTGCGCCGGAGAAAGCACCGGCAATGGAATATTGGCCATAGAAGATACCGATTCGAGTGGCCAAATCAAATCGAGGGTAAAACGTGGAAAGGTAGAAAAGGACCGAGGGATAAAACTTGGCCTCAAACAGGCCGATCAAAAGCCGAATCGCAATCAGTTGGCCTGTCAAGGTTAGAAATAGTTTCCTCTGCAGTATCTGGTCGCTTGCCTCGGCCGTGAATGAACGCGTTGGATAGAGTCAAAAGTCCCCAACAGCCCTTAACGAACCGAATTAGTAACAGCATCATGAGGGGAATGACATGGACTTACCATCAGAAAAGGCATCCAGTACTTGGGCCCAACAAGCCTTCCACAGGCCGCGGAAATGGGCCGAAAGATCACGAAAGTGACAAAGAACAAAGAAACCGCATCATTCACATCGTTGCTAGTAGCTCCGATGTCTTTTGCAAATCCTATCGACCACTCAGTCAGCACTGTCTTGCTCAAGTCTCGGTGAAACCAACCTTGTGTTGCAGCATTGCCAATGTTGCCCCGTATCCAAGCCATTGAACAGGTACAAGAGGGAAAGAGACGGGAGCAGAACAAAGTCCAGCTTTCGGTTCAAGGCACGGCTGAGATGTTTCTCCTCGTCCGTATGGGGGAAATAGCCCTCTGGGAGGTTATCCCTCAGTGCTGGATGTTCCACAATCTCTTTGGTTCTGAGTATGACGTCCTCCTCGTGGGCCATGGTAGTTGACTTTGGCTCATTGTATTGCTCCATTGCTGTCACTGGAAAGGTATGTTTTCACCGAGGGGTTCAGGGACAGCTCGCTTCTTGACCCTGTTGGCACTCCTAAGGAGACCATGGAAAATCCCCAGTCAGAAAGGGATTGTGTCGTTGGCATCGAGTGTTCTCTCGCCCAAATGCAGGGCGCAACCACGACTACACTTGACTTTTCTGAGCTCCCTGTCTATTATTTAGACGAGAGTAGACTCTGCGAGAGCCCTGAGAGCGACTGGCAGGGCACATCTCCCGTTGGTTCCCCACACATCTCGGCTGTGAATTCTATTTGCATTCCTGAGGGAAGTATGGAGGTTGAGCCACAAAGGGACGACGGCATCGCCATGGACAGTGCTCTGCCTCAAACGGAGAGCGCTGCAAGGGCCGCATCTGGCTCTTCTGAGCTTCTCATCCGAGGCCCAGAAGTCCCGGCTCTAGTTGATGGTATGTACAGCGCTTTCCTGACTTGCAGCCGTTTACTGATATGTCGAAGTGAGCGTGCAAACAGAAACCTCTGTACGGGACGAGAGAAGATACGTACATGGTATGCGTCATAAATAAAGACACGAGACCTGTGGCTGATTGTTCATAGCAAGCACGCAGACTGCTCCTTGCGGCATATTGGCGCAGAGTGCAAATGGCACATTGAAAGTTGACCATCTTCATCCAAGGGCGCTTTGTCAAGATTTTTCTTGATGAAAGCACATATATCAGGTAGTTTCGAGGGATGGAACATATTTTCTCGGTGATTCAAAGGATTCCATCGTCTGGCTAATGCTGCATGTACTGAGAACCGTTTTCGGCTCTTACCGATGACGAAGTCTACTATCCCGGATTGCATGATCCTGCGCATATGCTAACTGTGGGGGCCACCAGCCACCAGCCGCACTGGAAAATTTAGGACCTTACACATGATAATCAAGCACCATCTTTGCAAGCAATAATGGGCCAAGAAAAGCGATCGGAGTTGAAGATGGTACTTCGATTGGACAAAGATATGTCTGCTGTTCAGAAGAGCTTGCTCTGGTGAAAACGTCGACTGAGAAACTGACGCGCGTAGAGTGTGTGATCTCTTAATTATGTTCTTTTTATATGTCCGTCTAACGAGTAAAGCAAGGACCTGTGAATTCCTGCTTCCGGTTAGTTTTGCCGTTTCGGGCATGGTGCCCCGATACCTGTAAATCACCACCTCCCCACCTCACCGCCCGACGCGGGACCCAAAATTACAAGAACCGGCCTCTCACTGTTTTAACACTCCACGGTTCCACTCTCACATGCTTGAGCGGCAATATGCCCCCACACGCCTTACCGCCCTCGCAGCTAGACAGCTAGGCTTTGGGGTACTGCGAGTTTCTCATCTTAAAGCTTCATCATCATAGCATCGTTCTTAGTCATCTTCTCATCTCACAATCAAGTGGTATGTAGCATCCTGTTCCCGGTTTCATATCATCTCAGATTTCCGTCGAGATCTTCTGACCGACGATCGCAGTGTCCAGATCAACGGTTGCGACGCCAGAAACAGAACGAAACTGACACTTTCCTACTCCTCATCTCTGACCAGGTTAGTCTCCTTGATTTTCCTTATTGCTCAACCAGTTTCCTCGATTCACACCGTATTCTGCTCTGACACTTCACCTAGAATTGTACAGTTGTTGTAGATCATTGACTGCAGGTGACGTCATCCTAAGGGTGATTGGAAAACTTCCATCACCCGTGATAATCCAGTCGCCCCCATCGCTTGATTGTATTGGAAGCACGGACAGTTAATACGGTCTGGTGTCAAGGCCACACGCTTTCTTCGCCCGGGAGTGTGCTCTCAAGCACGCATGCTTTTCCTAAAATCTTAGAAATGGTATCGCGAAAGAGAGGCCCCCCAAGTGTCGAGACCCAATCACCCAAGAGAGCTCAAACTCGCAGCTCTGAAGCTACACAGAGATTGCCGCCTGGCGCGGCATGCCCGGGTGTAGTGAAGTCTCGCGATCGTGGCTCACTGTCCAAAATTCCGCCGGGGTCTGACATCTTCGAGGCCTTTGCTAAGGTTAGAGCCGACAAAGATCTCACAGATGAGGAGGCATTTGAGCTTTTGACAACTTACGATATTCCGCTATCCACTCTCTCACAGATCTCGGCTAAGAAATTGGAGGCCTCCTTTTCCAATACAACATACAAGCAAATTGCGTCATACGTGTGGTTAGATCCTAATGGGGCAGGTCGAGATATGTTACATCTAAATATTTTCCGATCTCGTATTCCTACTGGCATGTTTCGTGACATTGTACGTGATGTTGAAGATGCTTTGACACAGTACGGTCTCATTGATTCTCATGACAACGAGGAAGCTAGATCCCGTTTCATCTCCTCCCTGTTCAACCGCATTGTTTGCCTATTCAAGAGTATCGTTGTGAACAAGCCAGAGACCCTACTGAAGAGTGAGTTTACTAGGCGAGGCCGAATAGAACACCACTTTATCGTACTCGACTCTGTGAGCATCGTTTTTGTCGAAGTGAAAAAAAATCTGGACAATGGGAAAGAGCGGCCTTGATGTGAAGGGCCAGGTTCTGGCTGAGTGCGCGGCATGTGACTATGCAAACTTGAAGGAGGGGCACTGGGTGCCTATACTTGCCATTCTCTGTGATGGTAACAATTTCGAGTTTTTTGTATTCGACTCTTCAGATAAGGTCATACACTCATCAGGCCGAATTATAGGTATCATAGCAGCTGAGCGAGGTGATCATGCTGATCTCCTTGCTTCCACCAAAAACACTTGCGAGTATCTCTTTGACTGGTTCATCATGGGCTACATCAACAGCCTTCGATCGTTTGGACAGCAGTCATCAAATCGATCACGTGTGAAGAAACGAGTGTCCACTGATCAATGGGAAAGTGCTCTTACCGCTGCTGATGCCGCGCATTGGTTTCTAAGAGGGGCAGCCGAAGCCGCTGAAAACGGAAAACTCGAGGATGCTGAGACCATGGCAAGCTATGGTGTAGAGCAGTTGAAGCTGAGTGTTTCACAGATCCCCCGCCAGCCACTGTATGAGAGAAGTCTTGAATCTTTATGGGATGGTAGCAAGCCCCTGGAAGAGGCCTTAAGTGATCGAAAAATCTTCTAAACCAATATCCACACTTAGTGTCCCCTGTCTGTGTCTTCTATCCTCAGCCTGCAGACAAAAACAGCAGAAAAGACATAGAATAACACCACTATTTAAGCCTTAATTACAAGGAAATAATATTGACGTTACCGTCATATATTCTGTCTCTGTCAATTCTCAAGAATACTTGAGAAATAGAATAATAACATTTAACCTATCCTAAGCTATCACGATAGTTGAAAGTTCAAATATATGTTGATAAAAAACTCCAAGCTATCCCCATCTCAATCATCTCTCTACCAAGCATCCATCTCAACAAAAAGGTATTAGACCCAACAATCGTCGAGCCTTTCTCTTCTCCGAGGTCCCTTACTGAGAGATGACTTCAAAAAGCCCAAATGCAGCTCAGTTGTTCGCGTAGCACTTGACAGACTGTACTCTGGGATGATTGATGTTGTCGTTGCCCGAGCTCTGGATATCGCCCGTACCGCCGCCATTGCACACGGATGAGCTAAAAAAAAAGCACAAGTCAGCCAGGATCTCCCCACCAAAACACAAGCGGAGAACACATACTCCCAGAAGCAGCAGCGGTACCCATCAGGGATTACAACCAACCTGACATTGTTCAAGACGGGAGTGCCGTTCAAATTGTCTGTACGCGATGAATGAATTAGCTATAATGATGGCGGTTGACTTCATTTGGGGAGTTTGATTGGCTGAAATAGGGCAAAGGACGGGGTTGGGTCATGGTGGGTGTGGTCACGAACAGCATTGGTATTGAAGGAAGACCTTAAGCTCAGTGCAGCTCCCGGCCACGTGGGTGACGCCATTGCAAACCTGAATAGGAAGGGGATTTCTTGAATTCTCAGGTCAGGACGCTGCACTTTATACCCTTTTTTGGCCCTTTCCTGGCCGCCGACCTGATCCATATGCGCAAATTATGGATGCAACATCATGCTGTATTTGGCCCTCAATGTAACTTTTGCTGAGATATGGCCCCCGCAATAAGATGGACTTATACACATTTGTTTCGAGCCTGGCCAATCGAAAAAAGGTACAGCAGTAGTTGAATTAGCCGCGCTGAATTCTGACCCTGTCGGACTAGGTAGATCCTGGCGCTTTTGGGGTCCACTTGTGGATGGGGGCCGTCCCCACGGGCCACGGCTCTTCCGGCACAGGAGTTGATGACGGGCCGAGGCGCCACATCCATGGTGGCATGGAGGGAGCTTAGGGTGTTGGGGGGGCATATTCAGGGCTCAAGGCATGATACAACATAACAAAATCCATAGAAAAAGGATATAAAGACGACCTTCTGAGGATAAAAGAACCCCGGGGCAGATTTTGGTGAATATGCCGAAGAGGTCCAGTTGGATCAGGGGGTCTAGTTCCTGCTTCATGATTGACTGGTCGCATATTCTTACCCCGGCGGTTATCGACGACGCCACCCCGTTAAAGGCAATCAGGCAACGTGGTAAGCTAGAAAGCTACCTAGTACCTAGCAGGCTCAAATAAGTAAGTGCACTTAGATGTACTGGATCTGGTACTGTACACTAGTATTATTAGGCCCCTATAGTTGTGAAGACCAGTTTTCATCTATTTATAATGATCATGTCGCCTCTCAAACAGTATGGGGAAATGTTTCGGAAGAGTTCACCATTCTTACCACTACTTTTACTAGGTCTAAGGAGTGGGCTGGTCAGATATTATAGACTGCTCTTTTCTTCTTTGAATTGGCATGGTCCACTTGCACTTCATTTTGTTGGTAGGGTTCAATTTAGCTGAATAAATACTATTCATAGTTTAGTCCTGGCCTCTCAAGCAATTTAAGAGGTTCTAAATATGTAATTTCCATCTATTACTCTCTTATTATGTACAACCGCCGCCGCATCAACTTATCAAAAAGCTCAGCAGCAGCTCATTTTTGTATGGACTAACCTGATAGCGACTACACACGTAAAGCGCTTACGAGATGCCTAGCTGCAGTAACATAGTTGGTAAGCGAATAGGCAGTGTAAGCAAGTGAGCAGCCACCCTTACCATTCCAGTTTACTACATACAAAAATGAAGCCATTTTTCAACGTATACACACAGTTAAAATCGGTGTTTTTTAGTTGATTCTTCTCGCCGGGCATCTCGTGCATATATGGCCAACTTGAAAACAGTCACTACACCGAGGTGGTGCCCGGCGACGAGGTTGTTCCTCATCCGGCGCCTGACCAGCTGCCTCAATTGCAACGTCTTCTACTATTTTAGATAGTCTGACTCAACTATAAGCGAGTGATCAAAAGTTCCCATCCACCTGCCCCAGGGTTCGACCTCGCCTAGTTCAGTAGGCTAGTGTGTCCCCAAATACTACAATCGGTACATCTTGGTGAAGCGCGATTTGGCCACTCCAAAGTTTCCGGAGCAGATTCAGTAGATATAGATCAACCATCACCTCGCTCAATCAATTGCTTATTTCTCAATGTAATTAGGTCTCTTGCCTCTTTCACTTGAAGGCCTTCATTTGGAATCTTTTGAGATTTAGACCGATGATTTTATTACTTCTGAATTTGACTTTCTGCGCGTAGATCTTGCAGTTCTTTCAACATAAAAGCAGCCTGGTGTAATATAAATCCTGATCCCTTGATCAACTCATCGAATTGCTTCTTTGACGGAAAGCAAGGACTTGGAGAGCCCTTATATAGAATCTTCTTGGTCGACGAAGCTTCTTCTTGCAGATGAGGAAAGCTGTCTCTGATGATTGAACATTTTTTCTATGAAGAAGCAAAGGCTGTTCCAACGGGTGTTCGAAACCGACAGCACATCGCCCTGCATTATCTTTGGCATATTTCTGCATCAATTCCATGGTAAGCCTCGCTGGGGCATTTGAGGTAATGGACTGGGATTTGCCAGTGATGTAATCTATGCAATTTTTCAAGGCACCTATAAATCCAGGTATCAACATAAAAGTTGAAGGGGAAAATGAGCAGAAAATACCAATCTTGAGCACCCCGTTCTGGCCAAGAGGAATATTGGAGCATATCAAGGAGATCAAGGAGTTGTGCTGATTACTGAATGTCAGTAAGTACGACAGCCCGTCAAGAGCCTTCCATAATTTAGTATGATCATCAAACATGGCATCTTTGAGCCGAAGAGCCAACCTGTTTGAGAATTGATGCTAGCTGTAATTCAGTCGGAAAGATCGGACATGCCTCAGATGATCCAAAGTCACAGGGAAATCTTCAGAAACGAAATAGCCTATTTCCTGATGCTGGTAAAACTCAATGAAACGAAGAATACATTCGTGATTCATCTTCCCAAACCGTCGAAGAAATTCCTTCGTCTGTCAAGGCAGCAGCTCAAACGGCCATGATAGTCGCCGGTTTCTTCCGCTGAAATATCATGATCACTGTGCCAGCCAACTCGCACTCGAAAAACTTCTTGTACTTCATCCAGAGGGACTGATCCTAATAATCAACAACTCAGGAATATCCTACTAAGACTTGGAAACCTTTCCATCCTCAAGACTGTTCAGTGGCTTCCTCCTAATTCTCTGAGGAGAAGCTACATTTGTGTGTTCGCCTCGCCTTATCTTGTTCATCGTTTGACGTTCATCCTTTCCAGATGGCAACCTCTTACATGACAAAGCAGGGTGGGCTTTATTTAGCGAACCACTGATGGTCGCCATATCGATGACTGTGTAGCGATTTTCTTCCATTTTTGAAAGCAAAACTATATCACATGCGCGTTAGTGAGAAAATAGCTAAAACAGCAAAAGGAAAGCTATTGATATCAAAAGCTGGAGGCGCACTCTGATACATGCTGGCTCAGGTGAAGTGAGATTGTGTGTAAATGAAGTTACGTACCTTAGCAGACGAACACTTCGGGTTAGTCCATGATGACAGTGGGCTGCGATGCGAAACCATGCCAGATGATTCCAGAAATCATTATTCCGTGCATTTCTCATGCTTAAATAGCTTCCAGGCCCCTTGCCAACCTGAAATTAATATAAGCGATCAAACACCAGAACTCTAAGCAATCGTAATACAATCACCTTAAAGATATTCACGGATAATGAGCTGCGGCTGACGGCCGAGAGATCGCTGAAGTACCGGGGCACGGCGAAGATTGACCTGAGTCAAATCATCTTGCACTCGCCAGTCACCCGTGGAATTGACATAGCAAATGTACAGAGGCTCTGCGAAATCTTCAGGAAAGAAAGCTGTCATCGGCTTGATCTGTCGAACCATATCACCCCCGTCGTCTCCCACCGACACCTCAAGCGCGCGCGGCGAGCCGCTGGCGTGAGCCGGAAGGCCTTGATAACTAATGAACCTAGCGAATAGTTATCCACGTCTCCAGTTCGAAATTGGTCAGGTGCAGTGCCTACATGGCCGAGACCGTCTTGGAGCCCCGCGACCGCTGGTGGACCGTCAACCTCTACCTTGATGGCCGGCTTCTCTCCCTTCCCCACCAGTCGTGTTTTTCTAAGGTCTTGCTTCCTACAGATATCAGTCCTGACCTACAGAGATCCTCGTGGACGAATATACCAATGAAAATCAGCCTAGTGATGGTGAGATATACCGGAAAATTTGACAGATATCCCTTGGCCTTTCGCCGGTTTATTGGTTGATAGTAGTTACTTTTTAACATGTAGTCCACTGCTAGACTGCTATTTTCATACAGATGGGTCGGCGGCTGTGGGATGATTGTTCTTATGCAATTGGGGCTAGGATCAGTTGTTGCTGGATTACTGTTCTTAACTTCTTATGCAAGTAGATTTAGGATCCGCGGATGGTGAGGTCATGCTGGAACTGGGCCGATTTGTTATTAGAATCTTTACACTTCTATACTAGATAATATAGGTTTACATGGTTTCCTAGGAATCAGTGCTAGCTATTTCTTGTTGTAGATAGAGGTGTGATTGTTAGGAAGATATTAAACTAATTAAAAATTATTTTTAGAAAAGTATATAGGTTAATAATAATTAAGTTATTCTTTTAAATAGAGCAGATTAATCTGTTAGCGTGAGGTCCAAATAACAATTCCCATACTTAATATAGTTTAACCATTTGATAGCAGATACCCGTTGATTCAGAAATCTGTGATAATAAATATATAGATAGTAGTAAATTTCTTTCTTTTCCTTCTGTCAAGGGCTGAACCACATTGTATTGTGCTATGCTAAACAAGAGAAATCGTTGGAAGAAAGAAGAAATGAAATGCAAAAACGTAGCAAGGTATGCGTGGACATCACGTGACAAGGTAACAACGAGGGCCTTAGGCACGAGTCTGTCTCCGGGTCTCAGCCCGTTACACCTTCTAAAAAAAAGAGGAAGAAAAGAAAAAGATCAGTTGAACTAATCCACACCTGCCAGCTTTGCCTCGTAGATGGAGCAAAAGGAATAATGACCATAATTTCTTGTTCATTAATGATGCCATCTCTTTGTTGAGTGGGTAAAAAGAGATGACAGCCAAAAGCGCTATCCCTTAACCCGTAAGTTTGCTGCCTTTTAGCGCAGTTTTTCTGCCAGTGGGTCGCATTTCCAGCACGTCCCTCCATCTCCAGTACACGCACCTCTTCTTGTATACAGATTGAATCCTTACTCCGTATGAAATATCATTTGGGTGTTAAAAACTAGTTTATAAGCTATTTACAACTTCTCTCCAAGTGGACTTCCTGGTAGATGGAAGACCTTCCAGCAATTGGTACCACCTGGCTTGCACAGTGGTATACTGCATATTTGGCAGATAAAATTAAGTCTATCTTGTCTAGTAGTTTCTGGTCAGGTTGCTTCTTAAATTAAAGCTTCACAAAACTCTGCGTGGGCTAGTTGAGGCACTTGGCGCTTCGTACGCAGTATATGGCTAATACGGTAGACATCTATTAATGCCGTATCAAGACACCAGTAGAATAAGGGCCACCATGAATGCCAGACCTTGCAGTGAGTCTCATATGCAGCGCGTACTTGATTTGCAATATCTACCCCGCCCATATGACGATTATAATCATCAATCAGCCGAGAAATCTTGAGTTTTGCAGTAGGCTGGCCACTAAAAGACTTGCGTGCAGTAGCAGCATTGGTAGAGTTCTTAGTAGGACAATTTCGTATATAAGAAATCTAGTCATCATCTTTATGAACTGTATGAACTGTAGATAAAGCAGTCACAGTATTACTATCTTGCCAAGCAACACATAAAATCTCATCCTTAATATCAATATAAGGAATTCCATTCACTTGTTAAGGTTGGTTTCTTCAAGACAGTTAAAGTAGTGTGGAATTAAGGTGATGCTGATAGACGAGTTGTACCGCAAGCTCATATGCCTTCATTCCGTAGTCGTTTAAAGAGATTAATGCTTGTGAAGTAATTATCAAGATAGACTATATAACAACCTGGTTCGTGAGTTAACTTTTGCAGTAGTTGATAAATTATTAAACCAGTCATTATACGGCCTTCTTCCTTACTTACTTCAATCATTGACTTCAAACGACTTGCGCAAAGCCAATACCAGACATATTTATGATCTGCTAAACCGTATAGCTTATACCCTTGTGAAACTGGCTTATTAGGCGTCTTATGCGTATGCAAAGAACGCCCAAAGTAACGGATCATTGATTCATATATAGCGACTGAGTCTGAAGGCTTGTAGTATTGAGTACAGGCCTGGTGAAATCAGCCTACTAATAGCTCTACTTTGTGCCACTATAGAGAATCTAGAATAGCTTTTTCATATAATACTTTGTCCTCAGAATCTACAGGCTCAAAAGCATTCACACGCGGGTCTGATATATGAAGAAATCGCTGGATTTGCCTGAACCAGGTCTGTGAAATATTCTCTGAAGCTATTTAAAGACAACCTCATCTGGCCGCCAAAAAGAACCAATTGGTAATCCTCTCCAGGCCCCCATATAAAAGATTGCTGCAAAAAAGGTCTTAATATTCTCAGGGGTTGTAGGCTTCCATGGGCGACCTCTATTCCCAAGCATTATGTAGCTCAGCATAGAGATGTGTATGTCTTGATATTATAGTATAAAGATCTTCAGGAATAAAAAGACAGAATAATTCATAGGGTTCTACCAACACCAGATGGTAAAATAGGCTGTGGAGATAGATATTCTTTTATAATCAATGGCTCAAATATGACATTTTCTGGAGAAGGCCACTGTGCCAGTAAACCCGACACTTTCTTAATCTTTGGTTTCTTTGGTTTCTCTGGCTTCTTTGGCATGCATCTTCTTTTTGACGCACGTGAGGTCTGAGAGGTATGCATAAAGGACTCCATCGCCAGTGCTGTACAGTAGTAAAGTAGACAGCAGAGTAGAGATCATACTAGAGAGCGTGTAGTAGAGCGCATAGGAAGACATGTTGGAAAACATGTAGGAAAACACATAGTGGCGTGTTGTATCTGATAAAATCAGAAAGTAAGAAAGTGCGTGAGTATATTTGGAATTGGAGCCAATGGTAGCTTATATCAGCAAGCGGTGAGAATATTGACCAGTCAGAGTAGTATATTAATTACCGCTAAAAGGCAGCAAACCTACGGGTTAGGGGATAAAGAAAATTAGAGACTAGTAAAATCTCTAGCGTGGTGTATTCAATTGAGGCTACCTTACTCAGGCTTCTCACCTCTCTGCTCAGCCCCTGCTCAGTGATCCGCTCAGGGCGTGCTCAGGTATACTCAGTGAGCAAAAGCGGCGAGGGGTGAGCACTAATACGGAGAAAGAAAGTCTTCAACCTGTCTAGAAAATCCGGTACATATGTCTCTCCTACCAACTATGCAAAGCTGTAGACTAGGGATACAACAGACGAATGTGGCAACACACACTGAAAATATAAGAGCTATGGCAAATCGAGTAATTTCAAAGGCTCAAGTTTCCCAGTAGCTGGGGCCTACAGGCACTCATGTTGTATGTGTACTGGTGCAAAGTATGAGGTCATCAAAACAATCAATGCTGTAGAGTAGTGTTCATTAAATGCTTGGTGAGTGCCATGATAGCTGATCGAAAAGTTACATACTCTACTAAAAATAGGGACTGAAGGTCTTCATTATTTCGTATTTTCTATTGTTCGCACACGATTCAAGAAGGTATGCTATCTGTAAACCTCAGGCAGCCTTCGAGGTCGGTTAGCATGGGGGCCTCTGATTGGCCCAAAGGAGAGCAGCCGCAAAGGCCACCGTACACCACCATCGCCAGTTCAACGCCGCCGCCGTCGTTCCGCCTTCACAGCTACCCCAACCCTCCCAAGGACACGTCGACCGAACGCAAGTGTGGCGCATCTGTGTGTTCTTTTCCTATCTCGGATTTATATGGTTGAGCCTTTTACGAATTTTGGTTGTTAGTATGCGGATTGCGCTGGATTATCGTTCCCCTCCTATCTAAGAACAGTGTGTTGACCGCCAACATAGTGAGCCTGTGACGATTGCGCGACGTTGACATCCACCCCAGTCAACCCCTACACGAACCTACGGAAATAGATAATTCATCAGTTCCCTATTGCAACATATACTCATAGTCATTCATGGCCTCACCACAAGGGGGTTACCCTCCCCAGGAAGGATACGGTCAACCTGCCGGTTATGGGTCTCCTTCAGAGCAACTTGCGGGGTTGGCCCCTGGAGCCTCTGCTCCAGCTCAACATGGAGGTAAAAAGAAAAGAGCATATGCGGGTGAAGCCTTCGACTTTGGCTCAGGTGCCAATGCTGCCCTAGGGGGACAAATGCCGGCCGGTGGTACGTACGGGGGATATCCAGCCCAGCCGCCCGCCGCGGGATATCAGCAACCTGCGTATGGAGCGGACCCAACTCAGATGCAGGCTGCGGCTCAAGGATATGCCCCTCCTGCTGCTCCTGCAGTCGCCCAGATGACCCAGCAGTTCGGTGCAATGGGGGTAACTGATCCACACTTGATGCCACCGCAGGCCGCTCCTCAGCCTGTCCAGGCCCCGCGACCTGTTCCCCTCAACCAACTCTACCCAACAGATCTCCTCACTCAGCCATTCAATGTCGCGGAACTTGACTATCCTCCGCCTCCTATTGTTTTGCCTCCAGGGGTATGTACTGGAATTAGGAAAGTGCTCCTATTTGTTTGGCCAATTACTGACAACCCCTAGACCAGCGTTTATCCGTCCCCTTATGCCAACTGCCCATCTAAATATGTCCGGTCAACGCTGAATGCCGTTCCTACCACACACTCTCTTTTGAAGAAGTCAAAGCTACCCTTCGCTCTTGTCATCCAGCCGTATGGAGCACTCCATGACTCAGAAGATCCAATCCCAGTCATCCCAGATCAAGTGATCTCGCGTTGCCGCCGTTGCCGATCCTATATCAATCCTTTCGTGACTTTCCTCGACCATGGCCATCGCTGGCGTTGCAACATGTGTAATCTGACAAATGACGTACCGCAAGCCTTCGATTGGGACACAGCTTTGCAACGGCCGGCGGATAGGGCACTGCGGGCCGACCTGAATCATTCGGTTGTTGAATTTGTTGCGCCGCAAGAGTACATGGTGCGCCCGCCGCAGCCACTAGTCTACCTTTTCTTGATCGACGTTAGTTATGCATCTGTTACCAACGGCCTTTTGGCTACAAGTGCACGGTGCATCAAGGAGAGCCTCGATCGGATTCCGAATGCGGACCGTCGGACACGACTGGGTTTCATAGCCGTCGACTCAAGTCTTCATTATTTCAGCATCCCACGCGATGGTTCTGAGAACTCGGACCCAAGGATGCTTGTTGTCAGCGATTTGGACGAGCCGTTCCTCCCTATCCCTGGCGATCTGCTAGTGACTCTGAGTGAATGCCGCGAAAATATTGAAACATTCCTTGATAAGTTGCAAGAGATGTTCCAGAATACCCAGAACAATGGCTGTGCCATGGGATCGGCCCTGCGTGCTGGCTACAAGTTGATTGCCCCTGTTGGAGGAAAGATAACCGTTCTCAGCTCCTCCCTTCCCAACGTTGGACATGGCGCTCTGACCATGAGAGAGGACAAAAAAGTTCTGGGCACAAGCAAGGAGAGCAGTCTACTGCAGACTGCAAACAGCTTCTATAAAAGCTTTGCTGTGGAGTGCTCGAAAGCTCAAGTCTCAGTAGACATGTTCCTCTTCTCCTCTCAATACCAGGATGTGGCCTCTCTCAGTAACCTGCCAAGGTACACAGGTGGCCAGACGTACTTCTACCCTGGATGGAACGCTGCTCGAGGCGAGGATGCCATTAAGTTCGCACGTGAATTCTCGGAGTATCTCTCATCAGAGATTGGCTTGGAGGCCGTGCTCCGTGTCCGTGCTACGACCGGTTTGCGCATGAGCACTTTCTATGGTAACTTTTTCAATCGCA
The DNA here is from genome assembly GCA_009176345.1 of Aspergillus leporis. NCBI lineage: Eukaryota > Fungi > Ascomycota > Eurotiomycetes > Eurotiales > Aspergillaceae > Aspergillus > Aspergillus leporis. The sequence goes on along the minus strand of ML732150.1, from coordinate 146,475 downwards.
GCTCTGATCTCTGTGCTTTCCCTGCATTCCCCCGCGATCAAGCCTACGTTGTTGAAGTCGCTATTGATGAGACTGTCACGAAACCTGTGGTTTGCATGCAAACCGCCGTACTTCACACCACATGCAACGGCGAGAGGAGGATCCGGGTGTTAACTCTGGCGCTTCCTACTACTCAGAACCTTGCAGATATCTATGCTTCGGCAGATCAGCAGGCGATCGCTACCTACTTCAGCCACAAGGCTGTCGAAAGGGCCCTTGGAAGCGGCCTGGAACCTGCACGAGAGGCCCTGCAGGCCAAGGTCGTGGAGCTTCTGTCAACATACCGAAAGGAACTTGCTGGTGGAAGTGTGAGCGGCGGAGGTCTGCAGTTCCCTGCTAACCTGAGAGGGCTCCCTGTCCTTTTCCTCGCAATGATTAAGAATGTAGGCATCTCCTTTAATCCCCCACAGGTGCTTTGAATTCGACTAACATGACGCAGCTTGGTCTTCGGAAATCCGCACAGATCCCGACCGATATGCGCTCTGCGGCTCTTTGTCTGCTATCAACGCTCCCCCTCCCCCTTCTTATTCAATACATCTACCCAAAGATGTATTCCCTGCACGATATGCCAGACAATGCCGGATTGCCCGATGAGCAAACAGGCGAAATTGTTCTTCCTCCGCCAGTGAATCTGTCTTCCGAGCGTGTAGTCCCATACGGTCTCTACCTCATCGACGACGGCCAGACCCAGTTCATCTGGGTTGGACGTGATGCCGTCCCGCAGCTCATCCTTGATGTGTTTGGGTTGCCGGACAAGTCGCAACTGCGGGTGGGCAAGCAGAACCTTCCCGATTTGGACAATGACATGAGCCAACGAGTGCGGGCGGTCATTGAGAAGAGCCGGGATCACCGGTCGAAGGGCTGCGGCAGCATCGTGGTGCCACACCTGTACGTGGTCAAGGAGGATGGCGAACCCGGTCTCCGGCTGTGGGCACAGACAATGCTTGTGGAGGACCGAGCTGACCAGAGCGTCAGTCTGGTGCAGTGGATGGGCTCCTTGCGGGAAAAGGTTTGACCCCGTTTCTTAGGCCCTCATTTTCTTTTTCTCCTGTACTTGTCACCCAAACCTAAGACCGGTCAAGTCATTAGGCTGACGAGGATGAACACGCCTACAGGTTGTGCAGTAATGGTAGATTTTACAAGTTTTGGTAAATTATATGCAAGAGATATCAATAAATTCTTCATCTGCCTGGATCCTCTGTACTACTACTACTACTATTCGTTCATTGAGGGCAGTGGCTTCGGGTTATCGTTAGCGAGATTTAGTCTTCGCCGTATGTTGCCGCATAGACTGCTCTCTCTGTTTTGATAGATTATCTTTTTTTTATCTTTTTTTCTCTTTTCATAAAATTGGATTACTTCCACTAAACCCATGCAACTAGCCACATCTTCCATGTAGCACACTGAATGTGTCGCGAGGGCAGAAGGGTGTATGAGCCCCGAGCGTCTGTCTGGCCGATCATGCACAGTAGACTTTAGATCACAGCTTAGCATGTCAACTCAGCCGACAAGGCTACACGCCTCAGGGCGAATCAGAGGCGCTAATGGGGAGGGAGTTGGCGACACGACGAGGGGAATATTGCCAAGGCACGCGGGAGATTAGAGAACAAAAGGAGAGTAGCGAAATGGAGTGAACTTGTGACAACTGTGATGATGAGCAGTAGCGCCAGTTAAAGGTTGGCAACCGGCACTGCCCCCTCTCCACTAGAGCGGTATATGAGACGTAGACTATACTCCATTCAGGAGTCAATTGGCGCTGTGGCGGGTTAGTTGGTGGTGGATGGCATTGAAACACTGGCCGGGATGTAGTGTGAATATCTTGGACCCATCCATGAAGGAAATTGACCGTGAGAGGGATCATGAGGGATCCATTCGAGTTCTTGAGCAGAAACCCTGTCTCGGGTTATTTCGTGGCAGTCCACCAGAAAGAGGACAACCAAATCGATTAATTTATAGCCAATTAGATTAAGACCCTAGATTACCCATCCTTATGGGAGAAAAGGTGGTTTGAACTTTGTACATATATATGTATAGTGGTGGGTCCTGGTATTTTGGAGGTATCAACTCGGTATGATACAGGTGTATACAACTATACAGAGCTATGATCCAAATACCTATTGACCAGTTTCTATGCTAAGGTTCCAATGAGAGTTGTTAGGTACATACCGCAAGCAGTAAGGTACCAACTACCTACTCTAGCAAGAAGCTGTCCCTATAAGTAAGAATTAGTGTATGTATGGAGAAAATCAACATACAATGGACAGATACTAACGATACATACCCTATCCGCCGCCCCTCCCCGTGATCCATCAATTCCTCTTTACCCCCCAAAAAAGTAAAGCAGGTTCTCCCCTCCATTACCCTTCGATTCGTGTTTCTTATTTCTATCAGAAATTTTCTTTTTTTCTTTTTCTTTTTTTTTTTCTATCGAACCAGAAACAGCACTTATCTTGGTTGCTTCTCCTCTTCAACGGAACCAACCTTGTTTTGCGTGCGTCTTCCCTTCAACTTCCCTTTCTCTTGCCCTCTCCTTTTGGCACGTTCCCCGTATATCATCCCACATCGAGAAAGGAACTGATCCACGGTTCTATCCGATCTGGAAGATCTAACAAACCGAGCAACTCTGGTTCTGGATCATCTTCTCCATCGCTCCCCTTTCCAACCTTTGGTTCTCCTTATTGTCAACAACTGGTACGGATCTCTCTTGCTTCTCTGGAGTTGTCTTCTTATTCCCCTCTATTCTGCCCCACTCCACTTTTCGCTGATCCGCATCCCGTTATTAACTTCCTACTATTGCCGCGACTATTGGGTTGCTGCGATTGCTGCGATTACTGCTTGGTTCCCCTGTTCCTCTACGGCGTTGCACCTGTCAAACCACGGATATCCCATTGATTTACCCATAATCCTGTCTACAGCCTCGTAGCCGAGGTCTTAAAGGCTCTAAGCTGATTGCGCAAAGGCACAGGGAAACAAAACAGCTCAGAAAGTAGAAATAGATCCTGAAACATCAACTTTCGGGACTAAAGACGAAGGTAAGTTTTGAATTTTCTATGGATAGATACTCCTGTTATGGCGATCAGTTGTGGATTTGCTTAGTGGTTGGGAATGACTGACTGACGTGTGTACTTCTAGAACATCGGATCATTCGCTCATAAGCGCCCCGTGTTGTTCACCAATTGTGTTGGTTCCTATTGCCCCGGTTATTTCGAAGCCTGGCCCATCTCGAACCCAACACCACTTCGGTCATTGTTATCACTGTGTCGAAAGCCTGACAACACGCCGTGATTCACTTGGCAACAGACACAACACCATACCTACCCCGCAATCAATCCGAACAGACTCTTGAGGGCCGCTACCTTTTCAATACTACCAGAGCGTACGAACTCGCCAAAATAGGCCAATAGAATTGATACAAGGGGAAGTCGTCGTCTGAGCGAATGTAAGCGCATTCTCAATACCTACTGCCGGACCCGCCAAGTTTACTGCTTTGTTGTTTGCCGATCATGTACCGGGTGATCTACAACACAACTTTTGTTGCTGGGGGTTGAGGTCAATCCTGACTGCCTCGCTCAAAATGCGGAAGTGAAGCGCAGTATACTCAGCAACCATCACCACAGCCAGCAGCCGTGTGTACTCAGCTAATTCGGTCTAGTCCGGACAGTCCACGAATATGGTACAGCAACTGCCTCCTCAGGGGAGTTCGCGAAAGATCTCCTTCAACGTTTCCGACCAATATGAAATCCAAGACGTTATTGGCGAGGGTGCTTACGGCGTGGTTTGGTAAGTGTCGGTACAAGGAGACTGTTGATCGCATGCTGACGGTCCAGCTCTGCCATTCATAAACCATCTGGCCAGAAAGTCGCCATAAAGAAGATCACGCCTTTCGACCATTCGATGTTCTGCTTGCGGACTCTGCGTGAAATGAAGTTGCTCCGCTACTTTAACCATGAGAATATTATTTCCATTTTGGATATTCAGAGGCCTCGCAATTATGAAAGCTTCAACGAAGTTTATCTGATCCAGGTATTTAGATATTGGGACTTCGCAAGAGGCCAGACATTAATTGATTTGTAGGAATTGATGGAAACAGACATGCATCGGGTCATTCGCACCCAAGATCTTTCGGATGATCACTGTCAATATTTCATTTACCAAACCTTACGTGCTTTGAAAGCCATGCATTCAGCAAACGTTCTTCACCGTGATCTGAAGCCATCGAATCTTCTTCTTAATGCAAATTGCGATCTGAAAGTCTGCGACTTTGGTTTGGCCCGTTCGGCTGCCTCAACCGACGACAACTCAGGTTTCATGACGGAATATGTGGCGACCCGATGGTATCGTGCCCCGGAGATCATGTTGACATTCAAGGAGTACACCAAAGCCATCGATGTATGGAGTGTTGGTTGTATTCTGGCGGAGATGTTGAGCGGAAAGGCTCTATTTCCCGGAAAAGATTGTATGCCATCCTCGCCTAGTCGTTGAGACCAAACTAATATATCTTCAGACCATCATCAACTGACCCTCATCTTGGATGTTCTTGGTACACCGACAATGGAGGACTATTATGGAATCAAATCCCGACGGGCTCGGGAATACATTCGGTCTCTCCCCTTTAAGAAGAAGATCCCCTTCAAGGCACTTTTCCCGAAGGCCAACGATTTGGCGCTGGACCTCCTGGAGAGGCTCCTGGCATTCAACCCTACCAAACGTATTACTGTGGAGGAGGCTTTGCGCCATCCGTACTTGGAACCGTACCATGACCCTGATGATGAGCCTACGGCACCCCCAATCCCGGAAGGATTTTTTGATTTCGACAAGAACAAGGATGCCCTTAGCAAGGAGCAGTTGAAGCGTAAGTTAAGCCTCGGCTGTCTTCCTGATTCTGTATTAACATTTACAGTTCTCATCTACGAGGAGATCATGCGGTGAAGTCGCGATGGAGCGGAACATGCATATGCCTCATCCATCGGCGAGGACGGAATACAGGTCGGGATAAATAGGATGGGATGACCGAACCCATGCACTTAATATCTAGTTGCATAGACGAGCAGCCAGGGTAATACACTCGCATATCGACTACGATGTTGGCTGAGTCTTATGATTGGCCTTTTTTGACATGTTCTCGGGCGTCTGGTGCTTTTCAATCGTTTTACGGATAAGCCGTTCTTACGCCTGTCAGACTTGAGCTGAAAATTTCACTGTTGCTTGTGAACTCGGCCAGTGTAACATTGTCATCGTCCAAACATAACAGCGGGTATATACTACGATACTGGTATAGGTACAAACTCAGACAGACAGACTTACTGCTTAGCCCTCTTCCTCCACTCCTCCATAAACCTCTCAATGCCCAATGCCACCCCTTCCTGACTCGGCTTCTCAGCACAAACATCTGCCACAAACCCATATTCCTTCCTCAAGTGATCCCTTGTCGTAGGCCCAATAGTAGCAACAAACACACTCCTCTCCTCACCCCCCTCTCCGTCCCCATAAATCTCCCTCAAAACCCGTACCATAGCACCACACCCCGTCGGCGAAAAAACAACCACCCAAACCGCCCTCTCCACCCCCCCAGCCAAAAGCCCCCGAACCGTCTCCCCAAAACACCCCTCAAACCCTTCCATAACCCCCGTCTCATAAACCACCACTTCCTCAACGCCTATCCGCAGCGCCGGCTCCAACGACCCTGCCATCAACGTCTTCGGAATGATATCCCTCCGCTGTTCACCAACAAGGAACAGCAACGGCGGTTTCGGGGTCCCATTGCGATACAGCAAATTGTAATGATCGAGGATATACTGTGCTAGGTTCTGTCCGTTCCCGGTTTCTGCGCCGTGGATTTCGGAGTGCGGGAGGTGCGCCCCTTGGATGGTGGTAAGGGATCGAGAAGTTGCGGGGCCGACGGTGTAAAGGACTAGCGATTTCGAGGAGGTTTGTTTGGTTGTTTCTATGTTGTTCGTTTTTCGATGGTTAGAGTGAGGGAGGGAAATGATGGGGGGATACCGTACCATCGATATCGTCGAGGATAGTCGCGAACCCCTCCACGGCCCTTTGGCTGGTGAATATCAGGCCACCATATTTCCGGTCAGGGCCTGGACATAAGGCTTGGGATTGGAAGAGCGATTGCACAGATTGGAGGTTTGGGGTGTGGAAGTTGTGTTCGAGGACTGGGATGAAGGTGGGGGTGTAGCCGTGTGCGGAGAAGTATTCTTCGTAGCTGTCTGTGGGAGAGGATTTGGTTTTGAGGAGGACGATGGGGGTTAACGGGGTGGATTGAGGGGGAGTCATTTTTTTATTTTTTTATTTTTTTATTTTGTTATATATATATATATATATATATCTGGCTTTATCGTGTCTGTTCTGTTGAAGAGTGTTGGTGAGTGGGAGCGGAGAGGTGCGGAGGTGGACTTTGAAAGTGGAGGAGTTCCGGATTGATTAGCTTAGTATCACCATTCCTTTACATATATGGGTGGACATTGATATGTAATCAAGATGTGACTTTGGTAAGGCAAGTGTGTACGACTACAGTTGCAGACAAGCTCATTGGCACAAAAGAAAAAAAAAAAAGATGTCTAGCTTATGTACAGTAAAGAAACACAGACTACTGGTCGTCCAAAACGTGCAGATACTTCTTCTCCTCCTGTCTCTCCCGCTCCGTGGCCGGAGGCAGGTCGTAGTACGAGGCACTACGGTAGCCCAACTAGAGGATTGTTAGTACGTGGTTGGGAGTAACGGGACCACTGGAAATTGCTTACCAGGTAGTGGAAAGTGAGGGTGGCTAGATCAACAGGCTCAATGCCCAAGTCCTTGAAGGTCTTGGCGTTCGGGTCGATCACTTGGTCAATGAACTCGCGCTCCACCTCATCAGGAGAGATGATGGGCCACCAGAGCAGCTTGTTCAGGTAGTGTGCCACAGGCTTCAGGATTGCCTTAGGAACGTTAATGTGGCGGCGATGCTTGACAATTTCACGGTCAACAAGCTCGGCGATCTCAGCGGTAGAGTAATTCTTGGGGCCATAGAGTTCGAAAGTCTGACCAGCAGTGGTGTCATCGTGAAGCATACGCTCCAGAGCCATGCCAACATCGATGGCCTACCTGAATTAGCTTCATACGCAATGTAAACGGACTAGACGTAGCTTACGTGAACGGGCCAGTAGCGCTCCTGCATGTGGTTGGAGGTAAGAAGGTTGGTCACCTTGGCGAGCTTATGGAGGAGGTTGTCTTCGAAACCAAACATAGGAGCCGGGCGGACAATGGTGGTCTCGGGGTAAATGGAACGGACCAGTTCCTCTCCCCAGGCCTATACAGCTTAGCATCAGGGTGACGATGTATGAGTCTAAAGACGGACCTTGGTTGCGAAGAATTCGGAAGGAGAGTCTCTGCTGGCATTGTAGGAAGAGACGTGGATGAATCGATCAACATCGTACTTGGCGGCAGCCTCAACGATGCGCTCTGTGCCGTCGACATGCACGTCGGTATAGGAGAAGTTCCTGGAAGCTGTCAACTACCATTTAAGCCACCTACTCGATTTCTTACTGACTTGGTAGGATATTGGCGACCGACAAGGTTGTAAACGATATCGGAATGACGCACACTCTCCTCGATCGACTGGGTGTTGCGCAGATCATATTCCTACTACCGGTTAGTTGGAACCGCCACGTCTAAAGACCGGCTTTGGACACTATACCAAGAAGTTGACTCTACCGAGATCACCAGTGGGCTTCAGGTGCCTCTTGGTCATCTCCTCACGGTAGGGAACAACGACTGTGCATCCCTGCGAAGCTGGACGCTGTTAGCTTTTATTCCTCCTTCAAACTAGCGAATTAACATACCGAGCCTGTTGACAATATAACGACCGAGGAATCCGGTGGCACCAAAGACAGTAGCGGTATGGCCTAAAGCACAATTCCAGTTAAATCTTCCGAAGGCAATGCGACGACCTGGAAAAGGGCAGAATACCTCCAAGAGACGACCTGTAGGAGTATCAATTAGCTGTCATCCTTCCACGCAGCTTCGACGCAATGAACTTACCGTCCACCCTGAACCTTCACGATTGGCTTTCCTGTTCTAGTGATCGCAACATCTTGGAGATTCCGGCGCTGCACTTGTTGAACCTGGGGGGGGGGGACGAATGCCCTCGAGCCCAAGGCGGAATTAACAGCCCGGCACTTCTGCATGGTCTCTCTTCAGCTCTGAATCAAGACGAGACCACCGAATTGCGTCCGGATCGGTGTTTCGTGAACAGTAAAAAAACAATGGGGAGAGCAAAGCTCGGCGGACGATCTCGTGCTTAATGCTGCTGAACTTGTCGACCGTCGTTCTTGGAGAACGCAAACTGCCGGCACGGGACCTACACGCTAGTCCAGATTAGGACAGTACCTTGACAATAGGAGAATTATTTGAGACTCTTCTATCGACATTCTACACATTGCATGCATTGTCAATGGCTTGACGAAGATAATAATCAGTCATTGAAGCTGGATTCCACCGACAAAATTATTGTTATCTCAGAGGGTGTGTAACTACAAACCTGCCACAATGGCGTCTGACTATTCCTGAACTCTGATTGGATATCGCTCCATCACTAGGTACAGCACATCATCCATCATCCGTAACGCACTCCCCGTCTACATAACTTCAAAGCCCTTTGAGCAGTAACAGCCAGGAATTACTATTATAAAATGCACAGTCTTCTTGACCTGTTTAGATACGCAGTCTACGCCTATACTGCTTCATGCGTCAAATATTCAATCACTAGCGTTTCTCCGTACACTCATGCATAGGAGGCCAAAGACCAACAACAATGTGAAGCTATGTCTGATCACATAGTCCTATTACCAGCGGATCCGCGTCTACTGACGCTGGCCTCGGGCGATGAAAAGAGTCTTGGAAAATGACTTCTCGTCCTTCTCGAAAATGAACGGCTCATCAATGACCCGAAAATCGAACTTCATCCCAAGTCCAGCACCTTCATAAAGCTTACGCATGTCCTCCAGAGTAAACCCATGAGTCTTGATTGTGTCAGTCGCCTCGTTGAAGTGGTTGTGCATTTCGTGGGCGTTATGGTCATGTTTGCCATGTGGGAGTATGTCGATGATTAAACACACCCCACCTTTCTTTAGGCGTTCTCCGAGGCGCTTCATAGCTAGATCTGGCTTTTCGAAATGATGTAGGGCCATGCTGACGAATGCAACATCGAAATCCGAGTACTCTGGCCCTGAGAATTCCTCTGATACTGATTCTGCCAGAAGATCACCCTTGCGGCCGACCATTTTGTTTGCAAAACCGGCCTCGCGGGCGTTTGTGTTGTACTCGTCAATCATTCCTTCCGCGACGTCGAGGCCAACGATTTTTGTGACAAAGGGTGCCAGTGCCTTCGGTGTAATGCGTTAGCTCTAGTTACGGATGTCACCGTGCAAGGGAGACACTGGACTAACCGTGGAAACAATGCCAGGCCCGCATGCATATTCTAACACCTTAATCTCTTTGCCTTGCCCAGCTTCAGTGTCGTTCCAAGAATCAGTAGCCCAGAGACGGTTTTCTTGGACCACGCGGTATATCAATTTTACGCCTTTCTCAAACTGGGTCCTGTACGTCTTGGACATTTTCCTATCCATCGTGAGCCATGACTCTTAGGTCTCAAGGAGTAGAATCTCACTCAAAGACTTGTCTGTTCTTTTCGGTGAAGTCGGACATGGTTGATGAAAGAGGAACGGTGTTGTTCAATAGAATGCTAAAGCTACTGTAAGGGATGCTAAACAATCAATATGCCTTGATGAATTGTGTGGTAGAGAAGACTAAAGACCAGAAGAGAGGCAGAGGAATATACATTGTATTTATAACCTAATAATGGAAGGCCAGAACCCAAACCTACAGGGTTGATGAATATCTAAAATTGGGTGTATGGCTCCTTCGGAGAGATATCGGATACTTTTTGGTGGCTAAGTGCATGACCCTCCACAGTTAAACTACCTTGCTGGAAGAGCCATATGTCTTGCTCAACCAGTCACAGCAAGAGTTCACCTGTAATGAGTAAAGCTACGTGTGGGTGGATTCGTATCTATCGGAGAGATTAATATGTAGGGATGCTGTACTTGTTACCACATAGGGGCTATACTTCATAAAATGTTTCCGTACCTGAGGTTTAGCTCCTATGTCATGTGCTCAAGCGGCGCAAAGACACCGCCTTGACTGAGCTTCGCTCCACTTCTCCATCGACTCTTCCATCATCATCACCAACTGCTACCTTAATCTCCGTCTTATAGCCTTTTCTCGTTCTTTCCATTCTTTCACCGACGGCGCCAAGCTCCGGTATTTGCTATCCCCCGGCCATTTGATTCACCCTACTCCGATTCACATCCTCCTCCTCTCCTGCGATGGAGAACCAGAAGATCTCCGATTTCCTGGGCGACCAGCTGCAGCACGCTCCCGAACAATGCCAGGCCTACTTTCTCAGCTTCGAAGACTACTGGGAGCGGAAATTATGGCACCAGCTTACCGACTCCTTGATTGAATTCTTCCGTCTTCCAGAGAGCGCCCCTCAGCGGTTACCGATATTCAAGACCTTCGTGCTCAGCTTCGCCGACAGGATCAATCAGCTGAAGTTCGTCTCGCTGGGGTTGATGGCATCAACAGAATGTGCAGGTATGCTTTGGATGTGCTTTGCCTTGTCTATGGTTCTAAGTAGCGGTACTAAACCTCTTTCCTGAACAGATGACCAAGAACGACTCTCTTTCCTCACATCCCTCGCCGAAAAGGTGAACAAGCCCGACACACAAGAAGCATACATCTATGCCCTTGCAGACGTCGCCAATGTCAAGCAACGACTCAACAACCTGGACGGAGCACAGAAGGACCTGGAAACGTGCCAGAAGGTCCTGGACACCTTCGATGCGGTCGAGACCGTTGTGCACGCCTCCTTCTATAAAGTCAACGCCGACTATCACCACGTTGGTGCCCCATATACGCGGCCCCGCATGCCAGACAAACTAATAAAAACTCTTCCAGAAAAAACAAGAATTCGCCTCATTCTACAAGAACGCCCTCCTCTATCTCGCCTGCATAAACCTAGAGGATCTCAGCGAACACGAGCGCTCCCACCGCGCATACAACCTTAGCGTCGCCGCTCTAGTCTCCGACACCATCTACAACTTCGGTGAACTACTCCTGCACCCGATCCTGGACTCTCTCACCGAGACACCCCACGCCTGGCTCCGCGATCTCCTCTTCGCCTTCAACCGCGGCGATCTCACCGCCTACGACGTCCTGGCCGGCAACATCTCCAAGAACCAGCTCCTGGAGCAACACCGTTTCTTCCTCTACCAGAAGATTTCTCTTTCTGCTCTCACGGAGATGGTCTTCCGGAGGCCCCCGCATGACCGCAATCTGACCTTTGCGGCTATCTCCGCCGAGACCAAGGTGAAGCCCGAGGAGATCGAACATCTGATCATGAAGGCTCTGTCTCTGGGTTTGCTCAAGGGTGCTATTGACCAGGTCGCCCAGGTCGCTCAGATCAACTGGGTGCAGCCGAAGGTCCTAGATATGACCCAGATCGAGGGTATGCGGAATAGACTGAAGGACTGGGATGCAGGCGTCAACCAACTGGGTCATTGGATCGAGGGTGTAGGTAAGGATATGTGGGCCGCATGAGCTACGTGATGTACCAATGTCGTTTTTACCTTGACGTAAAAAGAGTACTGCGAAAAGAGTAGCACTTGCATATATGTACGACTTGCGTATTAGATGCCAAATTTATAATTGAAAACGTATGAATCAACACCTGGTCATGCAGTAAACCTGATAACAAAAATGGCACAAATTATATAACTACATCATATAGTATACTATATATACCCCATCTAACCTACAGCCCCACTCCATAAACCAAAAAGTTCAGCACTGAATACCTCAAAACAAGGAAAAGCTCAGTAAAGCACACCCGATCACCCAAGCAGGCCACCAAACGCACCAAACAACCACCTGCGTCCACATCCCCCAAACGTCCCATCCAAACGCAGCCTGCGTCAAGACCGTCTCCACCGAGGCACCGGTGTACCAGCAGCCTCCCAAAAGCACAACAGGAGGTGAAAGAAGATTTAGGAGCACTAGCATGACGGAGAAAAGCGAGTATCGGAGGGGCGCACTGGTAGTCGGGCTGATGCGGTTGATGAAGGTGAGGGGAGCGCAGAGCAAGCCGACCATGAGCGAGAGGGAGAAGTTCAGGGTGGCTAGCGTTGATAGGAAGAGGCCTAGGGGGAGGAGGGAGAAGGACTTCATTAGGAGGTATTGTTGGGGTTTGGGAGTGAAGGCTTTCGTTAGTAAGAGGGTCAAAAAGAGGGGAAGAACGGCATTGGCGATTATGCAGGTGTAAGTTGCGGTTGTGAAGTGCTGTTTGTATATGTGAGATGGGGGGATTGGAGGATTGGGGCTTGGGAGGTGACACTGACCTTGTGGGAGAGATTGTTGAAGATGAAGAGAGGGATTAAGCCTAGGAGATGTAGGCCGACGACGAAACTGAGTGGAAGCGCTAGTTGCCGTTCTATTATGACATTGGTGTCGTCCTTTTGATCTGTAGTTGCGGTCTTTCTTTCGATCTTGTTTTGGGAGGTTGGAGTTTGTTCGTTCTGCTTCTTCTCGTCCTGAGGTGCGCCTGCGTTGGCCGAAAGCTTAGGCTTAAAACCCGTATAGTATCCAGTTCGCAGCCAAAGTGCAATGGCCATGATTGTGAAATTGCCAGCGACCAGCATCGCACTGGGTAGGTATGTGCCGATACTGACAAACCGGTTGGTCTGCATGAGCAGATAGAAAAAGAAGCTCTGATGCAAATGTTCCAGGAGGTTGTTCAAACTGCGACAGAGACTCTCCACGGTCCTACCCAGGGCCATTTCATCCTGCCAGCCATCACCTTTGGTCTGCAGTGTGATAGCATCAATATGATACGGCATGAAGCTACTATGAGCTCCGGTAGCGTAACCAAAACCCTGCTTGACCATCCCTCTCAGGATAGTGTGCAGACGCGCTTCATAGCTGTCATTGTGGTCCCACATCTCCTGCAGATTAGATCCCATGCCCATTTGGCCACCAGCGATCGACACGGCCGTATTAATCAAGTCTAGGTTCGGTAACTGGCCATTGACCCCGTCGTAGACGATATGTAGAGACTCAAATCGATAATCAAAGGGATATTCTACAACCAGTCCTCCCTGCAAAGCGCCACTCTTCAACGGCAGAGGTTGGACAGACGGGGGCTGCATATCGTGGTATGCATCAATCCATGCCTGTGTCCCTAATTTGCTGTCTGGCGTGATCAGGAATATGATATCCTTCGACCACAAAGACCATCCTGGAATTCAATCAGCCATGACCCTCACATTGAACTCGAAAGCTACCCACTTTTGAAGTATCTCGCCAGTGTCAATGCAAGGGTGACCCCATTCAAGTTCAGTTCTTCATCTATTGTCTTCCAAGCCGTTACTATTACAATTGCCTCCGTCGCATCGCCTCGTGGCGCCTGAATGATGGCATAAGTATTCTGTCCCTGATGAGTGATCCCCGCGGAAGTGTATTCGTAGTTCTGCGTCGCAACTTTCAGCCCGGAAGCTCTGAGCACCGATTGTATCTTGTCCAAGATCCTGGGAAAGAGTTCGAATCAGCAAAGCGATATGGACGCCCAAACAGGACCCCTAACATACCCCGGTGTCAATTCAGCGTCATCTCTGTTGTGTCCCTCCTCCGTTGGCAGGAGCCCCTCTAGCTCCTTCTTGTATCCACGGAAGATGTTCTGTTCACTGCCGGAGAAATAGGTATGAACTTGGCCGGGGAGAAGCGCGTTTTCGGAGATGTACGTTTGACGGGAATAGTCATTGAGGGGAAGGAGGAGCAGCCAGACGACCCCAGCGAGAATGCATAGGAACGACAGAATGTGCGGCAGATGCACGAAAAGGAAGTGAGGATTACTCCGCAACTTGCGGATTGCAGCTACCATTGGCATTGAATCAGCTTGGGTTCCCTGAGTTGTCCTTTTGCGATAGTAAATCCGGGGTAGATTCAACCAGGAAGGGAAGGGTAAACATCGGTAGGAAGTTGAACAAGGCTCATTAAACGTCTTGACACGCACACTGCAGGAATACAAGAACTTACATTTCAACGCCATGGAATCCAAGACATTCGTGGAGTCGGTTGCATTCTACTTGTTCCCGCGGAGAGCTCAGAAGCATTGGCGGATTAACTCCGCAGCACATCACCTGCCGATTAATTTACGTCGGCCGCTAAAGACCATCTGCACAAGTAAAAAACCACGCTGATGCATTTTTATAAGCCCCCACAAAACTACTATAACACACAATTATTACAATAATGAAAAAAAAAAAATTATGCACAAGAAATGAAAATATAAAAGGGGAGGCACTCTGCCAACAATCGCCTACTCAGGGACCCAGACGCTGAGACGTTCCCAAGTAGCTCATAGGGGTGCCCCGTTCGCCCATGGCATTTGTGGTAGGAAGCACACCATAACGGCCGTATGTCTTCTGGTCTACTGAGACATAGTGTGGCAGTCGTCCCAGCAGATTAAGTTTCCCTTCGATCCACCTCAGGATTTTCTCAGGAGGGACAAAGACTTTGAGAAATCCAAGACCGACTAATGCAGAAGTATTAGTCTAGAGGACATCAAAAGGCTAGAAAGAAGGGACTTACATAGATAGCCAACGGTTATACCACACATATGACCGAGGAAACTCGTATTAGGCAGGAGAATCGAGACCACAACACATGCAAATAAGGGCGATGTCCAGGTGGGAATCTTGTAGTTTCCAAGACTAGATTGGTGTTAGCGGGCCGCAGCATGCGCATATGTTAGAAAGTTGAAGATATACCTGAAGTACGGATTGGACTTGAAAGTCTTGATAGCTTCGGAACCCAATAGAAGGAATATCCAAACACTTGACAAATGGTTAGACAGTGACCTTCCTAAGGACGGAGAATATAACACTCACCTTGCACCAATGACAGCGGTATTTCTATGTAGAAGGAACTTCTCAAACAGAATATAGAGGCCTGCAGGGAACGTAGATAAAGCTACGCAGATAGACCATGTTAGCGCACCACGCCCCAATTTCTGAAGACTAGGGTATGACTTACGCCCTATGAATAAAGCAATGGCAGTCAACGTGCCATGCTCGGCTTCAAATCGCTCGAGTAACGGTGTAAGCGCCAAAAGGTTCATAGAAGCATGGAAAAACCCCATGTGAATGAACGGGTAGGTGTTGAGTCGATACACTATAAGGGCGTTAGAACCATGCATGCGCATTCTTTATCCGCCATTCAGCAGTTAACCGCAACAGCTCAAGGACACATACTGCTACCGATACCAATCTCATCTGGTGTCAACGAGCCCCATTGTACCACGCTCCACACCGTCTGTAATTCGAGAAGCCAGAACACAACAATTGCCAGAAGAATAAGGCGTGTAAAGAGAGGTAGGCGAAGTAAATACGTTCGTACCCTGCCAGGGTTGAAAGGTAGCGGCGGTAAAGCAGCCGGAGTAGCCATGTTGTTTTCGTGACAAAGAAGTTTTCAAAACGAGTATAGATATGGTTCACCACAGGTTGTTTAACCGTGCTCTTGCGATATAAGAGCGTTAATCGTCGCGGATCTACCACACTAAGGTTGAATATCGATCGTTTGCCGTTTATCGCTGCCGTGGAGTACAATGAATTCGGAAAGAAAAAATTTGAGTGGAAACAGTGACTCAGAATCGTAAGCCTCGTCAAGTGTTGGACTACTATTCAATTAGAGACCGCAGCCAATTCGCTGTGATGCCACTTCAGTCGATCGCAGGGATAACGACGCGGACAATTCAAGCGCTGGAATACACACGACAAAGCAGGTTGTATGATGGAAGCGTAAAAGTCGGACACCCCAAATTCAGATGCAGACGAGGAAACAAGTCGTGACCGGCAAGAAAGCCAGCCGCTTCAATGACGACGACAAAGAGTAAGCAACAAGATCGGAGCTTCTTGCGCTCCCTTTTTTGGACAGTCGACACTTTGGCCAGTCCACCTGTTCTTCCGGCGGCTCTTTTGCCGACGCGGATCCCCCCCGGGGTCACGTGCTACTACGAGGCTTATCCCCTGGCGCCTGAGGTGTAATGGTGCCAATTCTTGCTAGTCCATATTCTTAACTGAACATTGACATCATTTTTTTGCTTATATATATAGTCTCACTAGATGTCGCTTTAGAGATCATGCACTTGGTAGGAATTGTTTCCTTATCGGTCTGCTACTAAGAGTAGGACTATCCACAATAACAATTAACAATCTATTTAGTAAAGAACCGAAAAGCATGGACCCCGTCTATCAGTTCCACCGTGAATGGTCCTGCCCTGCAGCAGCAGATGAAGTAGTATTCAATTGGCGAAACAATTCAATGTGTAAACACTCCAAGCAAACAGGTATGATGGATCAGGGGCCATGTCGCTGTACAAAGACACATGCACGAATATAGAGATACGTCATTCCTTACGTCTATTCATTAGTATGCAGCAGCATATTCAAATAACTAGTAACTATTGATATATGCCCCAATTTACAGGTACTGTCTGAACCAGTTCACAGCCTGGCAGAAAGCCTGCTCCTTAGCGAACTTGAAGTGCTTGTTGCTCAAATCGGCACGGACAGCGAAACCATGCGAAACACCGCTGAACAAGTTGATCTGCCACGCCTGGCCGGTCTTTTTCAGAGTCTCCTCGGATTCATGGCGGAGCTGGGCAGTGAAGATATTGTCGATTTCTATTATTGAGATTTATCTTAGTATCGATGCATGCATGTAATAACAATCTAGAGGGATTCCAGCTTACCGGAAGCAGCAATTGACAGAGGACCGGTGATGGCACCAAGTTCCTCGTGGGTGACGAAGGAGGGGTGGGCGTTGAAACCAACGTCGAGCTTTCCATTCTTCAAGTGGCGGGTGACATACTTGGCACCGAAGCAGTATCCGACACCAGCAACCCTCTTAGCGCCCAATTCCTCACGGACGTACTTGATGGTAGACTCGACGACAGGGTCAACGTGAGAGGGCTGGTGGTTGGAGAGCCAGGCGGGGAGGTCGGCCTTTCCGGATTCCATGTCGCTGGGCTTGATGGCGTCTCCTTGAAAGAGATCGGGGATGACACAGGTGTATCCATTGGCGGCGTACTCGTCAGCGAGGAGCTGGGCGTTCACGTAAATACCGAAGATGTCGCTCAAGAAGACGACGACCTTCTCGGTGCTCTTGTCCTTGGGGTAGACGACGTAGGTGGAGACTGTGTATAGTCCATTAGATTATGAATTTCGAGAAAAAACGAGGATATAGAAAAAGTTCATGATAGCTTACCGCCCTTAACGTCCTTAATCTCGCCAACTGGGTTGCCTTCATGCTTGAAGCCAGTGGCGCAGCAAGCTCCGGGGGGGTTGGATGCCATTTTGAACGTTGTTTAATAGTTGAAAAAGAATAAATCAGATACTGAAGAGAGAGAAGGAGTCAAAGAGCTTTATAAGGAGAACAAATACAAACTGCTGGTGTACAGAGAGACGGAGCTCCGAGGGGACACCGCAGCCCCTCATTAAATAAGTAAACCAAATATTCATCCATTGGGTTCCCCGCTATTACCCCCCCACTTTCGGTGGCATAATTATTATTAATACTTACATACATCATTCCTGTTCTTTCAAGGTCGGTTTGAGTACACAACTATCCCGGTGATCTATTTCGATCACTGGAAACCAAGAGTTATAATAAATTAATTCACCGTCTGATGTTGTGATCTAGGGCAGATTAAATTAAAGCCACTAGGTAGTACAGTTATCTGCAGTCTCTCAGTAGATCTATAGATCTATACTAAAAGGTACCGCGCCATCATCCAGAGAACATCTGCCGACAGCTCGGAGTTGACATAAACGCCGGACCCAATTAAAGTGAAATTAAGCTTTTTTGCGGTGGTTCGCTGTTTTGAAACCAAACTCCGAATTCGCCATTAATTTTTACTTCTGAAAGCATATAGATAACAGTGCCGACGAAAAAAACCGGCAGGTCACTCCAGCGAGTAAATGGGATTCCTTCAAGGAATACGAGAAGGCAAAGAAGTCGAGTTCATGATCATCCATGCCTCGCAGCACTGCTGCATGTAGGATTGCAGTTGACTGGTTAGGTCCATGCATGCAAACGTTACCACCTTGAGAAACAATACTAAACATAAAATGAACTTAGTACTACTAGGTCATATGTGCAAAGATCATTCCACATGCATATATAAATATTTCATGGTTCTCAGGCCATAAGGACCATTTCGAAAACGCAATAGATCACAAAATCCAACCAGTCATTAGTTTCCACCACATTAACAATCAGGGATATCATTCATTAGCATAGGGGCACGTCAAAACAAAACTCTGGTATCAGTGGTATATGCTCGTCACTTTTTAAGCTCGAGCTCTGACACCAGACAAAATCGAATGGTTTAGGGGGTATATCGCTGCAAGATTTCAAGATAAGGCCGTTCCAAAACTCACTTGGCCTTTACTTTTTTTTGTTTCTTCTTTCTTCGTATTACTCTCTAATAGGGTAACGGGAGTCACACAGTCAGAGAGCGTTTTGATTGGTAATGCCCGTGAAAAGAGCAATAATCTGTCCCTTAGACAACGCCGTGAGGGGCACATATACTGGAATTCAGGCTGGGAATTGGAAAGGAGCTAGCTGTAGACGAGCCTCCTTCTTGACTGCCCAGGCCTTGATGGCAATGGCCAAGACTTCGCAAGCCATGATGAAGGCAGTCACTCCCATGCCGACTGTAAAGATGAACATCGCGTCGATGTCATAGTATTCCATGGATTCGACTACATTCCGGGTCTAGATACAGTCAGCATATGCCAATTTCTTCAAAACTTTTAGGTAAAACTTACACTCAACATGAAAATCAGACCGCCAGAGATCAAGCAAAATGCCGAGACAATTTCGGTTGGCGGGCGAGCAGGCAAATAAGAGGTTGGCGGCTTGATGTACATAATGACATAAGTCATACACCTAGCAAAGGAGAATCCAACCAACATGTTGCCCCATTGCTTATGTACCATAGTGGAGGTCATGCTGCTTTGGTGGTGGGCTCCCATCATGCTACCCAGAAGAAGAATAACCAGGGCAGGCATTGGGTTGAGGGACACACCTTGAGTGTCGGGAAGCTGCCAAGCCACCTCGGATGAGCCATGTTTGCGCATATTGGAAGGATATTGCACGACAGTGCTGTTTAGCCAGTTCTTAATGCGCTTAGATTCAAAGAGCATGCCGCATAAGCCACCACCGAAGAACATGATGGAGATTGACACGTGCTCGAAATCTGTGGCAGTCCATTCGCCGCCCCAACTAGTTAGATGCTCGAGGAACATATTGCTGGCACCATAGAGCCAGATCACGAAGGACTCGGTAAACTCAGCCGAAGGGATCCTGGATTTCCAATTGCCAACAATCTCCCTTGATGGCTTGACATTCCAACCCCATCCAAGATCTGCCCAGCAACCCATGAATCGCCCCAATGTCAACAATCCGTACCAGAAAAAGATGCCTCCTTTGATGAAATGAGCGAGACCGTTGAATATTTCTCTTCCCCTCTGCAATATCATACATTAGCGATTGTCGGGTGTTTGGGCGATGCGCGAAGTAGCTTACCATGATACCGCCATAAGTCACAGCACCAGTGGCAATAGCGACGAAACCGAAAGGCAAGATCGTTCGGTCAATTACCAAATAGATCATGTTCAATATACGAAGAGATCGACTAGAGACCATGCGAGGCACGCGGCTCGCGAGAAAGCGATCCACAAAGGTGCTGCGCAGCCAACTGCGGTTCTGAACGGGTTGCTCGGGGGTTTGACCTTCTGGCTTATAGAAGGTATCATACTCATCCGAAGGCGAGGTACAGGATGATGAGCTAGGACGACTGTGGAGGGAAGACGAATTTCTTTCGGTGCCCTGACCACTGTCTCTAGACCAACGGTATTCATGGTGGATTCCAGTCGGATGAGTCGGGGTTTCGGCCATCTCGTCGGTAGACACAGGGAGGAACGCAGCACGATCGTAATAAGTAGCATCTGACTCGCCTCTACCAGTATAGGCAAAGATGAGAGACATAATGGCCTGCGCGCTAATTACCCATGTCGCGATCCATCCAATCTTGTGGTGAGCATTGTTCTCATATAGGTCAGGAGTTTGGCTGTTGTAGATGATTCCAAGAAGCAAGCCCAATGCGTTGGATACCAAAAAAAGGAATTGCGACAGAAGTGCAAATCGCGATCGCGCAATGCTAAACATAACGGCTACAGCGTTGTCAGTCTTGGCTGAGAACAAAGGGGGAAATAGGAGAGGGCGCGAGTTCTTACCAACAGGGAGGATGAAGCACCAGGCAAGAACCATAAGACCGATATGCGCCATGATTGTACCCGAGTGTTTTCCATGTGCGAAATAGCTCATAGGAGAGTCGTTGCTTCCTTCGGCATGCGATTCGGGCTGCGCATGGGTGCCATTCATGTCCATGCCCATGTCCATATCTGCGTGGCCATCTCCATGAGGGAGCGCATTGGCGACATAAGCTAATAGGAAGGAAGCCGCGATCGCGGCGCGAGAAGCTTCCTTCCACATGAGCGCAAATTTTCTTAGATAGTCGTATTAACTTATTGGGGAGAAAACGGTGAGGGGGTAAAATGCGAAGATTGTCGCAAAGCGGATGTTCCGGAAACCCCAAACTCCTTCTCTATCGCTCTAGAAATGTTTGTATATATATATGCAGGGAGCTGAATAGGCCCTAGGCGCGATGAACGATACTATACACTAATCGAAATTATGGCGGGTGATGCGCCAGGTCGTAAGGGCGCAAACACACTAGAAGGGGGATTGTAGGGCTGAAGTATGGAAGGTGACCGGAGGAGGTGGAACAGAAGAGAAGACTGCAAGAGGAATATATGGAATTCAACCGACCACCGTGAACCGGAGGAGTGGGTACTATAGGGCCGTGCCAATCCTTTTAATCCTTATTCATGATCAAATATTGCCCTGGTATTTTGCTGAAGTCCTTCGCCGTGCTTCCGGAGGTGGCGGGGATAGGGTGCAGCGAGGCCGACAGGGCCGTGGAAACAAGACGCTGATTGATTGATCGAAGCTCCCCAAAGCTCCGTGTGCCGAAAGTGGAGTTTTGGAACACGCTCACGCTAGGCGCCGAGCTAACAAGGATATGGAGGCTCTGATTTTTGGTGGTTACTAATTCTCTTTCAGAATTAATAGCTAATACACATGATCTAATTCTTATAGATGATTTTTTTCTCCTTGAATATATATAATATATTCATGACATGAGGCGGTAAGTCTCCGTCATCTCTAGGATATGAATCCCTCGTCATCATGACCTGTCTCCAGGGGTTTGGAACTGCTGGTGTCATAGTAGACGAAGTAAGTTAAAGGTGGGTAGAAAAAGTCTGGTCCACCAAAAAAAAAAAAGAGAGAGAAGTGGAACTTGTGTATGTTCGACAGAAGCACAAAAAGGACATATGACTTTCCCATCGCTCATAGTTCCTCCACAAAAATCTATGTGCTGATCGGCAATATTATTTCAATAAGTGCATTGTTTCCAAGAACAGCCAAGGACCATGACATCGCAAAAGGCACGACCTAGTAATTGGAGGATTAAACCAAAAAAAGGAAAATATTACACTTGGCATGGATACCTCGGATGCTCGGAGCTACCGGCTTCTTCCAAGTCACAAATTGTGCCGTGCGAGAATGACTTCATTCTAAGGTACCGCATGGTTTAGCGCCTGGCCTAGAGCCATAGTCTATGGGTTAGGCACTGTTTTCTCGGGTGTCTATCTAAAAATCCATACTGGGCATAATCTTACACAATCTTACATTTTCCTCTAAAGGAAAAATAAATAAAATAAAATAAAATAAAATAAAATAAACTAAAATTTACAAATCTGTCCAATTGGACCAGCCGTTTCCCGCGAACCCCCGAGTCAGCTTGTTCTTAGTTATCAACAATGACACTTACTCACCTGTGGTCCAGTCGTCTGACAGTGATTGTTCTAGGTGCTCTTCCCACGCATTCACTGATAATCGGCACTATACCTCCGGCCTCCCGTCAGATGATATTCAACCTAGCGGGTTAGAAGTATAGAGCAGGTGACTCGGACTGAGAATTTGCCCAGTACATATTACGAGCGCCACGATATGCCAGCTGGACGTTGTGCTGTGTGCCGATTTCCCGCGGCCTCGAATAGACGCGGTGAAGCACAAGTTACAGCAAAGAGTACAGTAAGCATTCCTGTCCAAAATCTAGTTGTTTATCGCCGTTTCTTCTTCTTTTAACTTGTGATCAGAAAACGTGATGATGATACTCCGTATAATGAGCAGACATTCACATTCCTTGCGTAGGGCTTTGTGGGGGCGCCCTAAGAATGGATATGGTATACTAAAGTGGGCTACGGGGTACACACTCTTTCAATCCTGAGGTTGCTTGACTAGGTATTAAAAGCGACACTTAACACCGAAACTCATAACCCCTGCCTCTGCACGAAGATCAACCACCCATACTATTGTCGGGATGCCTCTCGCGCACTACTACACACTAAATGTGTTAGTTCTCACAGCAGTACACTTGGCCGAAGGGCATATATCATTGGTCCAGCTGGAAGGCGTCCAGTACTAATCATTGAAGGGTTGTAGTTTAATTGAAGCTTTATGGGCTGATTTCCCAGCTAACTGTCCGCGCCGGTGAAGTCTGTAGTATGACGCTCTAATGCAGGCTGCACCGCACTAGGCCACCGCTGTTCTTGTCTACAATGGGCATCGTACAGAAACCCCATAGAGGGAGGAATGAGTCAAGTTAGAACATTTAGTAAGGGGTTGTCAATGGCGCTTAGACACGACGGAATCTTCTTATAAAAAATGACATATATTTTGAAACCATATACCTAAAGCTTCACTGTTCATGTACTCCCGTATCTGATCGTATTTTCACCCTGTCAAATGCAGCCAAGAATGTGACGGCCAACAAATAAAAGCGTTAGCCTGTGATTACACAACCACAAGGCGGTACGGAGACGGAAGTACTAAATAACTACGGCCAACAAGTGGTCGATCTCAACCCAGTCCCAGTGCGGTCATCGACCATCCCTCAGATGGGACTTTTCTAAAGCCCCACCCCGAGTGGGCCTCGCCCGTTGACATGGATGGACTGCAAGAATTATTTCCTGCCCTGTGACCGTGTAATCCCATCTGACAACCCAACCGACGATCCTGTCTTGGCTAGCCGGTTCTTGGTATGAACGGATCAGGTAACCACCTGCATCCGCGGGCTTCCGTATGAACCGAACAAGAAAAGTCATACTTGGCAAGTTGAGTCCCTGTTGTGGTACCATAGAGTATGCACACTCACCCTTGAACGTATGAACACACCCGGCTTTTCTTTCGGAAATCCGGAACTTCCCTTCAAGGTTCTGGAGCCTCCAAATATTTTTTTTAACTTTTCTCTCTTTAGGCTTTTTTCATTTCGACACCTCTTCGTGTCGCTTATGCTTTTCCGCTCCAGTGGTATGACTCATTGAATCTTTTGTCTCCGACGTTATTAGTCAGTTTCTACTTTGTTCTTGTCATCATTATTCATCATTGATCTATCTGGTTCTTAAATGTTCTTCTCAAGGGCTGGGCTTAATACCTATGTACATAAGACCGACGTATACATACAACAGGTTACAATATAGCTGGAGATACGCCCCACGAAAGGTCAGTGAAAGATGAAGCCAAAGTTGACGACTAGTAGACTCTACACATGCGTACATAGTTACATACAGAATTTGTCTGTGCTGTTAGCTACTAGTATAAGGGATCCACTATCTCTAGTAAGGGTACAATGTACTACTTGGCGATAATGAACAGCCTCAGCGATTGAGTATTATCTCCTCGTTAACATCATTTATCATCAGAGTATACGGAGTAGTATAGCTGTGCAAACAATAATCTACAGGAACTAAACTGTTACCTTTATGATCTTCAGTATCTGACCGATCCTTGCGTGCAATAGCATCGTGGTCTCCAAATGAGATCCATAGCGTCTTCCATCACGAAACGTTACATAATCGGAAGTGGATTCTTACCTTAAATTCCCTTCCTAACCTCATTCCCGAAGAAAAACCCTTTTAGGTTATGGTACATACTTCGCCCTATCTTGTGGACTAGTTCAAGGTTAGATATTGGGCACTGCGTCGAGAGCCCAAGCTGATGTCAGCCAAACATGATGGGTCAATTACTGCCTACATAGACTTCCTGCATCTAGTCTAGATAAAACCTATACAAGGACCTCATATGTTGAGCCCCATGACGTATTTTCATGTGGAGAAAATGGTCTGATGCCTCAGACTATGCGTACATAGAAAATGTGCATAATACTCGTATCTTGCTGGAGAAGTCATATCTCCAGTCAAGAACTGGCCCTGAAAACCCGACGGAGTAAACGGCCTAGTAAGATATATCGAGCATATCCATAATATAGAAGGATCTTTCTCAGTAATTGTATCGGAAATCCGGCACCTGGTGTTTCTCTGACCTTAATCAATTCCGAGGTCGCCAGTGGTCCCCACCCAATCAGCACACTAAATTCTGCTACTACGGGGCCGGCAGTCCACGGATCAGAAGTCGGCGGCTCATTTAGAATGTGTACTAATTTTTAGGTATATGCCTTACTGGGACGCGACGGTAGGGAAAAGCCGTATGGAAGTGGGGTTCGAATGCCTTCGTGAATACAGGATTTTCAGTGCAATCGGCGTTTGCTTCTCAAGAAGAAAAAAAAACCCCCCTCCGTTTGTTTGACAAAATAGGAGTTGTTAGCATCCCCGGAGATCGTAGAGCGCTGCCGATTCTACCGGATAACAGCCAGCCTTCCACTTGATGTCGCATTACGTTACACCTTAGCAAAATGCGCTTTTTCCGAAAACAGTCGAGATCAGAATGACTACAGCTCTCCCTTGTGACAATACCAGGGCTATACCATTGACATGATCCTTCAAAAGAGGAGCTGAGCTTCGTAGCTATCACAGATAGCTAGGGATGTTCGAAGGTGTTGCACCTGTGCAAAATCCCTCGCGTATATTGATGGTTCCGTCATCAATTGGCCATGATATTTAAGTAGGACAACCTAGGTCGCGCTGTAGTACGAATGGCGTCTCAACTAAGCGTGGTTGTGGCTTCTCTCAAGGAATTGATGGTTTGGTCAAACCCCTCAGGTTCTTTGATCCAATGGCCATCGCCCTCCGCGCCACTGAACTCATGCCGTTGGACAGACATATGGGTCTGTTGTAAGACCCGAGCCGCTTGTCGACCCAGGTCCACGGATACCCTTGCATCGTCACTTCCATGACTTAGAAACACGGGCGTTGTTAGGATAGGTATATCAACGGTTTCATTTACCTGCGATAGCTCACAATCGGAGATTGTCCTATGAAAGGAATCAGCTACCAAACGCTGGATCAGCTGTTTGTCGAGAGCATTGCTTTTCTGTGACCGTTGAACCAGATTCTTTACCTGTTTTGCGAACGGCAACCAGCCACAGAAACCCGGACAGCCACCAACTGGTTGGCGGATCTGATCGGCGGCACAAAATAATGTCCATAGGGCGGTTGTCATCCATTGGCTGATACCCCCTAAACAAACATGGCTGGTCTTGCCACCAAGTATGTCAATTTCATTCTTCAGCGTATTCATGATGTGGGAAACCGACTCCTTCAGACCATCGATTTGCAGGTCCTGGCGTTCATGAATACCGTCCAAAGAGTATGCATCAAACCAGGGGCACATGTCCTCCTAGAACCTATCACTCCAACGGTCACGAGAAGTTGGGAACACCCAACGCCAGTTAGGGAGGTAAGAGGGTAAGTTCTGACCTCTAGAGGCCATGGAGCAGAAGAGCTCCTCAGCAAATTCGGACCCATTGATTCCCCGGCCATGGAGCAAGATGACTGTGTGGTTATGTAAGCCCTGAGGTAGATGAACGTGAGGCTTAGAAAAAGCCATGGTTTTGCCTTCTGTTATTCCTGGATGAATTGAGAAGCCCATGTATTGAACAAATAGAACGATTAGCTTGTTTGCATTACGTGCATCCCATCAGACGGATACAGTAACGGATACAGTAGCAGATAGACACGTGGTTATCAGCCACAAGCGAGCCTCAATGCCAGCCACAAAACAACCTCAAGTATGCAAGCTGGGGTAGTGCTTTCGCTAACTCTATCGACAAACAATGTTTACTCGGTTGGAAGCGATCTAGATCTAGATTTCGTCAGAGTGCGAACAAAGTCAATGCACTTATTTTCATCAAGGAAGCAATTCAAATTTAGGTCATGAAACCAAACGTAGCATTCAATCCAGCTACATGCAAGACAATAACGTAGATAAAGTGGTGCAACCAAAGTAGTGAAGGAAGCGGAGAAACATACCACCGCTGATCTCCTAGACCCGGAGAAAAAAAGGCCCTACCCCGAACCTAGCAATGCCGTAAATCACATGACTAACCCTTTCTAAACCGCCGCCCAACAAAGTTTAGCGCGTCTCAAGCGAGCTGGTCCGAATCGGGATAGAGAAAGCACACAACGCATTTTCCAACCCTAACATTCGTCTCCGTTCAACCTCAACGCCCAGCGACGACAACCGCCTGCCAAACACCGTCAACTCCCCCAGGTTTCCTCGCCGTCGAATCTATCCAAGATGACTCACGAGTCCGTGTGGTACAGCCGCCCCCGCAAGTAAGGATACCCTTCTCTGTGGAAATTGAAGATAATACATTTTAGCTAATGGATGGCTTTCGCGATAGGTTCGGCAAGGGCTCCCGTGGATGGTGTGTGAAATCTTTTCCCTAGACGATGATTCTGAACTCGGGTCTACAATATTTGGTGATTTGGGATGGGAAAAACTAATTGTGGATTTTTCGTTCTAGCCGCGTCTGCACCCACCGCGCTGGTCTTATCCGCAAGTACGGTGTATGTGGAATATCTGGTCCTTGAAGAAGTGCGTCTATTGGAATATATGACTGATGGAGTATTTATAGATGAACATCTGCCGTCAGTGCTTCCGTGAGAAGTCTCAGGACATCGGTTTCCACAAGGTTCGTTACATGGCCTGCGCAATTGAATATTACCCAGCATTCACGACAACAAAATATTTCGAAGGACCACACACGGGGACGAAAGAGAACCATGACTAACGAATGCTACCAACTACAGTACCGTTAAATCAGTATCAACCAACATTCCTGTTCACGAAATTCGCTACGTCCTCGGCGCTCGGTAACAACCTTGGGAAATAGCGGAAAGGATACCGATTCGCTTGGATTCCGACGGGGAAGAAATGGAATAATAAAAGTTGAAGGAGGAAAATCATGCACGGATGCCGGTGTTGACAATTATTTAAGGTGTCAAGTCGAACCTTTTTTCTTCCCAATTCATACTTGAATTGAAATGAGGAACTTTTCTGGAATCTACTACTGGGCTTTTCTCTTCTTCTCCCACATCCCGAGATGCGCTGGTCGACGACTGAAGGTTACAATGAGCACGAGCTGTTTCACTACCATGGCGGTTTGTAGTGCCCGTAATTCTCGCGGTAGAAATGTGTGCATATCCGACGCGTTTCAGGCTATGAATCCGTCGTGTGATCAGTTCTGGGGAGTCCCTTGCTACATGAAGTTGTAATGCGGACCACTCAACAAGGGCTCTGTTTATATTGCCTTGTAGTCAAGCGGGATGTTGTGCCTTACAGTAGCCTAGAGTTGGCATAGGCGGGTTGAAGAATCCGCTGGTTCATTCATTGACGGAGATTTGTAGATTGTCAACATGGATGGACAAACATACTGCTCTAAATCAGTCGTACGAACTAAGCCGCCATTTAAAGCAAATAACATCCTGCCGAGTAAATTCGTAGTCTTCTATAGGTTGATGCTACACCGATGACCTAGGCCCGATTCGAAAGCATGTCGAGAAACTGCAACGCCTCAACACCAAGTACATGAACTCCTGGCCGCTGAAACAAACATGCAATAAGCATGCAATCTGCAATCCAACGTGGTGAGCCCATGTTATGTTATTGCGACGAAGAAGTTGCCAAGGACCGAAGGCTGTAAAAGAGAAGATATGCGTCGGCATTAAGCACTTCGGCCTCCGTCACGGGGGTGACTTGGTCATCGTTAAAAAGTATCCACTTAATCATGTTAGCGACGGCCCAACTTTTGAAAGTTGCTGGTACACAGGTGGGAGATAGGAAACAAACCTCGTTGCCTTGGCGGCAGTAGACGTAGTAATGTCCTGCATCCAGCTTTCCTTTGTGAACCACGGCGGATGAGAGGTCATAAACATACTTAGATTTGTCTAGCCCGGGTTTGGGGTTGGTTGTGTACGGGAGCATATTGATAGACAGCGGAAAATCTATCTTTCCCTCTAGTTTTTCGGAGACTGAAAACGTATGTTCATAGCGCTACAAATATGTTAGCTAGGTGCCATTAGTGGAAGGCTTCGAGCAAGTGGCTTACCTTTAATTGCATACATAAAATTGCGGGCAGTTTCTTGATGCGCAGTTGCTTTGTGGCTTTTTGAGCTGATCCACCACACCCACTGCAGTTGTAGACTCCTGCCAAAAGTTTTTCCGGCGAAGTGAAGCTTTCCAAGCATCCACTCAACGTAGGTGTAGACGAGGCCCCTGCACCACCCATGGCTCGTTTTTTCGCCTGAACCTGAACATCCAAACTCAGATCCACCATAGGATCTTCTGTGCGAGTGACATTGCCACATTTATCACAAGTCACGCTGCTTCGGAGTTTACCGTAAAATGTTCTGTGGAAAAAGCAAGGGCAGCCTTTTTCATGGTTCTCGTGGTGACCATCGCTGCTAGTGTGTAGCTTGTCAACGAGAAACTGGTAGTATTCATGCGCATCCTGTTGTTGATATCCTGCCAGGGTCTGGGGAAGTCAGTTTCCAATAGCCTACTCGTGTCGTTTGCCTTTGAATACAGGATTACCTACAGAACTCGCCCGCCACGATGCCAGAAGGAGACTTAGAGCCGCAAACCCTTCGGCTTTTTCACTACTATTGAATTCGGCGAAGGCTTCGGCAACCGCGCACCCTATGCAATCAGACGTAGTGCAGTCGTGGGACTGGTGTCCGTTTCCCAAAAAGTAAGTATTGAGGATCGGGTCATGGAGTAGTGTCTGGAGAATGACATTCAAGTAACAAGTTTGTCCGAGGTTAAACAACCCCCTGACACCCTGCTTCGCACAAGGGCGCTTGTTCGCGTTACTCCTGACGTATAGCTCATCTGTCGAGCTTTCGCTGAACCGACGCTTTTGAGTAACTAGATACGTCTTAGCTTTGGGTGAGAATTCGAGGAGGATGGTGTTCAAACGTTTCAACGTGCTTTCTGGTGTTGACGATCGTAGTCGCTCCAGACCATAATCGTAAACGAAATCCCCACATCCCTGACAAAACAATGTACGACACCTTGATTCCATGTCTGACGCAGAGTCAGCAAGTGATTCTGGCCAAAAGCTTGGCCTACTTACAGAATTGGTGCCCAGTCTTCTCTGTATGTGCCTCTCGATCACCATTCACAAATGCGTCGGAACAGGTTAAGCACATGTATCTCGGCTTCAGAAAACTGATTGTACGCAGGCCATTCTGCGTGGTAGGCAAATCCCCAGATCTGGCCCGATTGGACAAAGAATTATGTGTCTTGATGAAGGAGGTCTTGAACTGGTCACCTGCGCCTCCATCTTGAGAGAGTTGAGTTGCAAGGTGCTCTTTGAGGTATGTTAGCATGGAGAACGAAATAATCAGAGCTTCCAGAGTGATCGCATACCGCAACCGAACTCGGCCTCGGAAAGGAGCGACACGCAAGCTACGCTAGCCATTGCGACGGCGGAACTTGGAAACATATACGCAAGAGCAACCGCTTGAGGTTTTACAATAAAGTTGTGCGGTCGAGAATGAGTCCGCGACGCAGAGAAAAGATTGTAGATATCACAGGAGGCAGGTGCCAAGGGATCTGAGCATAGATGGAAGAGAGTGACACTGAGTTCAGCTGCAGGTACAATGGGAATCCATGGATTGAAACGCCGTCAAGTATCCTGGCTGTATCACATCAGCATTGTGTTCATCGGAGGCCCGCCCCCAACAAAAGAATAACCCTGAATGGCTGTAATTAATAGGCCGAAAATGTCTGAATCAGTTGTGGTGAATTGCGAATGGTGGAATGGTCTCCGCGGCCACTCTTGTGTTTCCGTAGTCGGCTCGGTCCCGATCGCTACCCCAGATAAAGGTAGGTAGGTCCTTAACTCCGCAACACCGGTGATGTTTCTAGTCTAACTAGAAACCCGGACGGGGAGAAATTAATACCAGGCTTCAGTCAATCCTTGTACGATCCCCTGGGAAGAGTTACGGTGAGGTCTTGTAACGACGTTGACGTGGGCGACGGAGGAGAGGCGAGAAAAGATCTTATTTTTTTCGCAAGGGTCACGGTTTCCTAGCGATAAGAAACCGGGACTGCATTTGATCCGAGCAATACTTACGGTAGGTATTGATAAACTCACCACGTGGTCTTGATCACTATCACGTTGCACTTTATGAAGACTATAAAAAACCTGGGGGAAACTCCGACTAGAGGTTTAAAGAATTACGAACAGCCGTAGTTTGACTCCTAATATGGAATTAATTTGTGACGGGATTATTACGGCAAGTGTTTGCTCCTCTGGCCCGCATAACGATGTAGGTATGTATGTTTAGGGTCCAACTTGTACTGGACTTAGATTGCATTACTAGTTACAGGGGATTTGGAAAATCAGAAGTGTGGCGGAAGGGTTTCCAGTCCTTTCCTTAGAGTAAAACTTCCAAAATCCAGGCAGTTCATGATCGCTTCGAAGCCAACGTGAAATCGCTGGGATAAGAATGGCGGTCACTGGAAGAGCTCCAATTTACATTTCTCATATGTGCCAATCACCCCTGCTCATCGCGCTGCGTGAGGGTGTTTTGAGGCTCACTATAGGGTGCTAGTGTTATGTCGGCCTTGGTGCTAGATACCCTGCGCATCAGCAGAGAAATTGATAGGCTCTATTCGTACACCACCCGTTCGGTCTGTCATGGGGGGATATCAAAGTACGGCCGAATAGATTCACCGGATTCCTCTGCCCCTTGGCAGTGCGCTCGGACGAGCTCGATTAGAGCCTCTAGTTGTATAACGGCCACGTGTACTAAGACCCCTTGCGGCCCCCCGCGAAGGAGCAGAAGTCCTGGGTGCTGGTTTAGGGGAGACCATACTTAAAGGGTTCTCAATGAATGATGTATCAGTGGTCCTGGTGTTTCGAATAGTAGTCAGCAAAAGCCGTCAAGGGTAAATGCAGCCGTAGTAAACAGTCAATGACCCACATGAATGTCATTTCGCCTTCATTCGTCGGTCGAAGTTGCTCCACTTCCGCTTCTTGAGTAATATTAGTATCAAAATCCTCCATTATACATAAGGCGATGGTGATACCTTTTTGTGCCTCCGCTTGTTTAGCTCTTCTAAACGATTCAGCGATTGGGGCCTGTGTCCGTTCGTAAGTGCGGTGAGGATAGCTTAGTGTCGCGTGTTCATACATCTGGGAAATCTACACAGAAAGCGTTCATATTCAGGCCGTAGAGAAAACTGGCAAAGCTTTCGCTGAATCGCGTGAGACTCTCATGCATCAATTGCAAGTGTATGAAATTGGCCTCAAGATCGGCCATGGAGTCCGCGAGCTCCGCAAATTGAGGCTCGAGAGCATTTATCGCAGGCTGGGTATAGCCTGCATTGCTAATATCTCCCCCATAGCCATGTGCCTCACGAAATGACGTCCGAGAACTCGGTCGTAGAGGGGTCGTGGGCCTGGAAGAAGGCCTTGGTCGCGAGGACGATCGGGAAAAAGCACCAGAATCCATGGCCGTGGCAGAAAATTCCGAGGTACGATAGACAAGTGACGCAAGGTGTGGTAGGACAAATTGGGTAAGGAGTGCGAAATACTAGGAACGCCTCAATTCTGCGGGAGGAACGGCCATTAATATTGGGGCGTTGTTAATTGGAAGGAGTGGGATGTTGCAATAATAGATTTTGTTTTGGTGACGCCGTCTTGTTGATCCCCCGCTTTTGGTTGGAGCCGAAGGTCGGCAGTTGCCTCAGGCGGCCAGGCCCTGAGTTTAGCGGCAGTTCAGTGGCTGCTGGTCACGGCGCTCAGGGGGCAGCGACCCTCTATAGACGACCCTTTCTTTTAGTCTCCGTCGTTCCAATCTTCTTGAACTCTCCTTCGCCTCCTCTTTTTTCTCCTGGTTTTCCCCGCACCCCCCCAGTTCAAATCAAACTTTTCAGGGGTTAGATCTTCGTCTTGTCTCACCTCAATTATAGAATAGGAAAGAGGGGAACGCAAAGGTCGTTATCACCTATTCGCTCCCTGTCATTCGTCTATAGCACATGCATGCTTGTTGGTTCCTACGCCGCCGTCTCATTCATTCCTCGGCCAGATCCATCCAATCTGCATCATCTTTACTGCACCATTCTGGGAGTGCACAGATCCTTCCGAAGAGTTCACGCACTTTAATTTTGTCTAATCCACTTAGACGCCCGTTCTCCACTCTACCTGTATCATCTTTTGACGGACCGAGGAAGGCTTCATCTTTTTGGGCGATCACATTCACATTAACTATTGTCTGTGGAGCAACCTGGCTTCAAGATAAATACCGTCATCCCGGAAACGATTCCCAACCCATCTTGGACACTCCGGACTTGCAGCAAGACAAACCTCCTTTCCTTGGTGTAACTGATACTCTTAAAACAATGCCTATCGAAGCCGCCCCCGGAACCGTCCACAACCTCACCCCAGAGCAGGAGGCCAAACTCCAAGAGTTCTGGGTTCTGTTACTGAAAGTATGTGGTGTCAACTTAGAAGGAATCGAATCTAACGGCAATGTCGCCGCTCCCCCAAGCCCGTCGTCACAGAAGAAGCAGCAGCAACAGCAACCAAAACGGAGGTTCACCTTCTTCGGCGGCAAGAGCAATGAGGAGGAGGACGATACCGCAAGCACACAGTCGACGAATGGCATTGCAACCAATATTGCTTCCATCAACATCACCGATGGAGATGACAAATATGGACAATCGAAGGAGTTCCAGCAGGCGCTTACCGACATGAAACCGGAGGAAATCAGGGTCACTTTGTGGAACATGGTTAAGCAAGATAACCCCGATGCCTTGCTCCTGCGTTTCCTCCGGGCCCGAAAGTGGGATGTCAAGAAAGCACTTATCATGTTGGTATCTACGATTAGGTGGAGGTTGCAGGATGTGAAAGTCGACGATGATATCATGAAAAATGGCGAACTGGCTGCCCTAGAGCAATCGAAGAGCTCGGACCCCGCGGAGAAAAAGAAGGGCGAAGAATTCCTGATGCAGATGCGCATGGGCAAGGGCTTTATTCATGGTGTTGACAAGGCCGGCCGGCCGATTTGCGTCATCAGAGTACGGTTGCACAAGCCATCCGATCAGAGCACAGACACTTTGGATCGGTTCACGGTATATACCATTGAGACTGCCAGGATGATGCTCGTGCCTCCTGTCGAAACAGCTGTAAGTCTCCCACCATTTCATGAGCGGTGTACAAGCATCTAACGGACGATAGTGTGTTATTTTCGACATGTCCAACTTCTCTCTAGCAAACATGGTATTCTTTCACTTTCCTATTCATCACGCGAGCGCCTTTTTAACAAACTCTAGGACTATCATCCAGTGAAATTCATGATCAAATGCTTCGAGGCCAATTATCCTGAATGTTTAGGAGTCGTGCTTATTCACAAAGCCCCTTGGATCTTCTCAGGTTCGTTTGCTCTTCTGTGCTATTGGAGATTACTTAGACAATGTCTAACATACGTGTACAGGAATTTGGAATATCATCAAGGGTTGGCTTGATCCTGTGGTCGCATCGAAGATTAACTTCACCAAGAACGTTCAAGATCTCGAGAAGTTCATCCCCAAGGACCGCATTTATAAGGAGCTTGAGGGCGACGAGGACTGGGAATACAGCTATGTCGAACCTCAGCCCGGCGAGAACAAAACTATGGCGGATACGGCCAAGCGTGATGAGTTGGTCAAAGAAAGGCAGCAGCTTGCTCTAGAACTGCAAGACCTAACGGTCCAGTGGATCTCGGCCAGCAGGAAGAGGGATGACGAGGCCACGAAGGCAGTGGTAGAGAAGAGAAAGGCGCTCATTGAGCGGTTGAGGGCTCAGTACTGGGAGGTTGACCCCTACCTTCGCGCCACCTCGCTGCATGACCGCCTGAACGTTCTCCAGGGCGGCGGTAAGATTGATTTCTATCCGTCTGTAGCCAAAGTGAACGGAACGGCCACGAACGATACCAAGTGATAGACTCATCTTGTGTTACAGTGTTAGATCTCATTGATAGAACGGCACTTTGTTATTCGATATTATGCATATAACAGATATATAGTTAATGAATTTTGTCATATACAGTACCGGCTTACCGAATCAGTAACTCTGGTCTTATAGCATACTGTGTCTACTATACAATGTGTATACCGGTGACTGGAAACCACTGCCAATAGTATATTGCCAGACATGCGGACTCCTGTAAGCGGAAAATTTACAAGATGGGGAAGTGGTCATGCCTCTTGCCACAAAAATGAGTTGTGATCAAGTGATTACAAAAGCAAGAACATATCAGTAGGACTACCTTTCATATAGAGTAGGCTTGGGGGTCTTTTCTTCCTAAAGTGACACACTGTTATGCTACCACGGAGAGCTCTAATAACCAGACTTCACTTTTAGTTTGTACGAGGGCTACAGTCCCAGCGTACGATTGAGAGACTCGGAAAAAATTATAAATCACAATGCCTCATATATAGACGGTAAATTCCATTTATTGCGTCACCTAAAGAATCGCGACGTGATACAGATGCAATCCCATGTTTCACAGCACCCGTGGAGCAGTATACCTACAAAGTCTCGGATCTTTCAATCTTGGACTTAACTTCCTCGTGCAAGGCCTTAAGCTTATCCATGTCTGTCTCCTGGGCGGGCCAGCCGACACCAAGACCCTCCTTCTCATTAGGCTTAGGGATCTGCAACTAAGTCAGCACCGGGTCCCTAAAGTAGATTACGGGGGGTGGAGGCTGTTTCAAATTCGAAAGGTGGTCCTGTCAACCCAAAAATTGAGTTAG
The DNA here is from genome assembly GCA_009176345.1 of Aspergillus leporis. Taxonomy (NCBI): domain Eukaryota; kingdom Fungi; phylum Ascomycota; class Eurotiomycetes; order Eurotiales; family Aspergillaceae; genus Aspergillus; species Aspergillus leporis. The sequence goes on along the minus strand of ML732150.1, from coordinate 111,156 downwards.
AAAAAAACGTACCATATGGAAATGAACCTAATATAAATCAAACACCCCAAAATTAGTAACTTGCTTTCAAGCATCGAGTTGGGGAACGGTTAGGAGTCGAGTGGATTCATACATGAGGGACAACCTGGTGTGCGATGGTGCCGTTGTTCTGGAGGACGTTGAAGTCAACTGCACCAGTGGCTTTGGCGATCTTCTTTGCGACGGGCTATTCGATGAATTAGTTTCATCCAATTTTCAGAGGTGATGCAAGAGCTGCGGGGATGATTGGGGGTGCCCTGGAACGGTCTTCTCGCAAGGCCCTCGATTGCTGGTTGACCTTGTTTAAGGCCAGCTAGTCCTGTGTGAGTTGGGCAGGGATTTCTAGGGGTACGTACCAGGACCTCATTGAGGTAGTCGTCGGGGATATCGGTGAGTTTTTCGCCGTGGAACTTGGGGATCACGAGCTGTTACGGTGAGAATGTTATTTATTTGTTAGCGGTGCTGTTTATTCATCGTATGAGGTTGAGAGATGCATGTGACAATGACAAGATGCCTGTTGTGCGATTCATAGAAGGACACATTTGCCCGGGTGTGCATTTTATAGCGAAGAGGGGTTGCTGAGATGCCGTGCGGGGATAAGGAGAGTAGACGACAGGTATAAAGGTGAACACCTACCGTGTGGCCACGGCTCAGGGGCTGGATGTCAAGGAAAGCGAAGACCTTGTCGCTCTCGAAGACCTTAAAGGAAGGGATATCACCTGTTGTTGTTCGTACGAATGTTAGGGGTTTCTGTTACACTGCTCGAGGGGCATCTTCACCAATGGCATGGTATGTTCGGGCAAAACCACTGGTACATGATGTAGAAAGTCTAGGGGTGCATTGAATAATCATTACCCTTGATGATCTTGCAGAATATGCACACGGCAGAAGACATGTTGATATACTTGTATTTGTTTTAGGGAGAGATAGTAAGCACACTGAAGCTGTGGGTATACAAAATGGAAGAAAAGCACTGTGATTGCTGAATGCGGGGTTGCTTTGGAAGGCGGAAGGCGACTGGGAATATTCCGTATGGAGGAATGAGACGAAAAGGAAAAAGACGGGAGGAATTGGTGGCAGAGGGGTTTCGAACAGACGGCACTTTTGGCAACAACAAAGGTGGATATATACCATAATTAAGGAAAGAAATGCGAGGAGTGGGACAAGCTAGTTCAGAACCCATTTCTTGCCTTTTACCAGAGATGGCCGTGGTTTGCCCACAATACTCCTCTACTCAATCTTTGGACTTATCCATCGACACAGTTGTCGATTTTTATTTTTATTATTTTCTCGAGCATAGTAATTGTCATCCTCTCTTATCACTCCCTACCATTTTTCCCGGCATATGAGATGCTGTTATTGGTTCAGTCTCAACCTCGGTGCGTGTCTCATACCGTTCAGTGGCTGTGCCCATAAGAACGTAGAGTTACGATACTTCGTGCGCCGGATGTGTTTTGACTCCCCATACTGCACAGCGGCAGTCTCTCCGCATTTTGATCTCGACATCAAGTACTCCCTCCTCCTTTGCTTTTTGGAGCTCGGAACTACCCAATCAATGTTAGTGGCTTCGTGTGTAGTTCGGGTATTAGCTACTTTGTTGGAGTAAGGGTACATGAGCGGACATTGGTCCGATGTCAGCATGCCGATGGAACAGATTCGAGTCTACCATTAGGAAAGGCTATAGCACTTCTTAACCACCGAGTTTGTTGCTGATAGGTACCCTTTTAGACAGTATTGCATCTGTCTGGAGCCGCCAAACGCCGCTCACTCAGCTGGAGAAACTCGACCTTTCGTTGTACATAATATCTATATACGGTTCTTTGGCAAGGTCTTGACGTTTTGGCGCTCTACCCCAACAACCAAATTGGAGACGAACAAAGCCCGAACCCTGCAGAATGACAACAACCAATCTCTTCTATCTTGATTGGCTTCTAATTTAACAAAATCACCGAAGGCTATGGATGGAGACCTGACCCCACCTATCTTATCACGTCTTCCCAGACCTTCCTTATCTGCCGCTCTCCAACAGCTATCATCTATATCTATACCACCCCCTCTTTTCGTATTTATCAGGACTCGATATGGCGTCCAACATCTATTCCAGGTTCGCAACAGCATCAGCCATCAGGTTATCGTCCAACCTGAGAGCATTGCCGCCCACAAGAACAGTATTGACACAGCCACGCCGTGTCTTCTCAGTCTCGTGGAAACAAGCCATGTTGACGACAGAGTTATCTGAAGCCGATGTTTCGGCACTTAGGGCTAATAAGGAACGTCTTGCAAAGGACCTTCATCACAGTTGCCAATGGGGGGCGGGTATTCGGTGGGGAAAGTAAGGATACATTCTCCGTTTGCTTGAATACCCCGACCCGCATCGTCATTATATGGATCTCAATGACCATGATTTAAAGGTCAATTGAATTAAAGCGATCCTACTAAAAGCCGAATCATATTTCCACCCTGTTCTTAAACCAGTTTCTCCCCTGTTCGAGTTGACTGACTCCCGGCTTAGGGGACCGACGGATACAGGAATGCAACGTCTGGCGCTGTCCGAGGAAGATAAATCCGTACGGGACTGGTTCATCGAAACAACAAAAGCATTGAAGTGCGATATCACGGTCGATGAAATGGGCAATATCTTCGCTGTGCGTCCTGGACGGAGAAAGGATGTACCCGCAACATTCATTGGTAGCCATTTGGATACGCAACCAACAGGTGGTCGTTATGACGGCATCCTTGGTGTTCTCTCAGGCATCGAAGTTTTGAAGGTTATGGACGAGAAGGGACTAGAAACAGATGGAGGTATAGGCGTCGTAAACTGGACGAAGTAAGAGATCCATGAGTCAATCCTAAGTATCACGAAGTGCATTGACTGATTTCTTATAGCGAGGAAGGCGCCCGTTTTCCCATCAGTATGGTCTCATCTGGCGTATGGGCAGAGAGTATTCCTCTTTCACGGGCTCATGGACTGAAAGAAGTTCCGACGGTGGCTTCTCTTCCCACTGCGTCTTCTGCCCCAGAGTCAATGAGGTCAGCACTCGAAAAGATAGGCTACTTGGGAGATAAACCATGTTCCTATAAGGCGACCCCAATGGCAGCCCATTTCGAGCTTCACATCGAACAGGGGCCTCATCTTATTTCCGCGGGTCAGCGCGTGGGTGTTGTCACTGCTGTCCAGGCCTACCGCTGGTATCGGGTCAACGTGACTGGTAGAGACACCCATACAGGCACCACAGCTTTCCAACATCGTGCGGATGCTCTGTATGCGTTTGCTCAAATGATGGTACGTGCCCGTGAAGTCGCCTCGTCCCACGGTTGCCTGGCTAGCGTTGGCATCGTAGAGGTGAAGCCTGGCAGCGTCAATACAGTTCCCGGTCTTGTCAGTTCCTCTCTCGACATCCGTGGTCCAGAAACCGAATTAGTTGCAACTGTCGAGGAGAAGCTGAGGAAGGAGTTCGACGCTATTGCAGCGGAAGAAGGCAAGGGCATTGGAAAACCATGTCGGGTCGAGTGGACTGTGGAGTTCGATTCGCCAGCAGTGAAGTTTCACCCAGACTGTATCGACTGCGTGCAGCAATCCGCGGAGGCTGTTGTCTCCGATGCGCCTGAGCCCAAGTCCCTCGTGCGAACAATCATGAGCGGCGCGGGCCATGATAGTGTCTTCACGTCTAAGAGAGTGCCTACTAGCATGATCTTCGTGCCATGTAAGGATGGACTAAGTCATCATCCGGAAGAGTTTTGTTCTGCAGACGACTGTGCTACAGGCGCATCGGTCATCCTGCAAGCAGTGGTTCGATATGACCGAAAAAGATTCTCCTCGTAAAGGTAGTGCTTTCAACTGAGGGTATAGAATAGTTACATCCTTTCTACGTACTTTGACTCATGTGCATGGATAGTTCATTTAAGACACGGGAGCAGGTGAGGCTACGTTAAGCACGTCAACATCGAGTGATGAAACATTCTACAAGAAAGAATGATATGTTAGGTCATTAAAATCATGACATTGACCCTAGCTATGTCGTAAAACCGATACAGCGGTAATGCATAATCTTTTCAAGGATGGGTGGAGTAGCCTTTTCGTACTTATTCCGAAGTCTACTCAAGCCACTCACATATCCATCCAACCCCTAAGAAGACCGGACGACATCCCTTTAAGAAGCGGGAGCACCACGGCCACGGCCGAATCCACCACGGAAGCTGGGAGCGAACTCGCCAGGGGCGGCACCCTCCTTGTCACCCTGCTCGCGGCGGCGGTAGCCACCCTCACGAGGAGCACGGGGACGGCGCTCACGCTCCTCACCACCCATCATGCCGCGAGGGGGAGCGTGGGAACGCTGCTGCTTGATGTGGGTGGCAGGGACAACCTCAGCGGGGAGGTGGAGCCACTCACGGAGGTAGTCAAGACCCTGAAGGTAGAAAATTTAGAAAACCGTTCCTCATTCTTGATCCTAGCAATTGGGTGGTCGCAAACATACCTCGGGGGTGAGGGTGTAGTAGTAGTACTGCCAGGAGAACTGGGTCTTGACATAGCCACGGGAGTTGAGGGACTGCAGAGCCTTGATCACGTAGAGGTTCTTGGTGTCAATGTCGCCGTGCTTGGCAAGGTTGAAGTCCTTCTTGGCCACGAGCACACCCTCTGTACATCGAAGTCAGCGACTGTGGTCTTTCAAGAGAGCGAAGTGAATTGGTAGGCCCAATGCGACAGGGGGGAGTTAGACGTCGTCGTTCACATACCGCGGAAGAGGTACTCGTGGATCTTCTTGCGGTCGTCCTTAGGGATAAGCCTGAAAAGATATTAGCTTTGCATTAACTAGCAAATATGAACATTGAGCCTTATAACTTACATTGTTGCGAGTTCCTGGCGCTCTTCGGGGAATCGCTCTAACAACGCGAAGAGGGTGATGGTTGGTTTAAATGATGGATGGGATCGAGTGGAGCGACTGGCGGTTAAGTTAAAAGTGCGTGATTCCTCTTTCGGAACCGCATGCTAGGGCTGTGACCCTAATCTGTATAGATTAGTCATGATAAGTCAGAACCGTCGTCATGTGATCTAAAATCTGCTGCCTGAGGCGTCAAAGCTATCTTACTCCATCGCCGATTCCTTATCATAATCAACTCCACCTCACTTGTTGCTTCATCCCCATACAGCACAACAGACCGCAGTCGCAAATCTGCAGGATCATTTACCTCGATACCCTCGACACCTTGAAGACATATTTAGTGTTCAGGTCGAACAGAAGTCGCAAAGATGGCTCCGCAAAATGTGAACGTCCTTCTGTCGACATTCTCTGGCCTTTCTCTTCCCTCGACCCTCTCATTCTCTCTTCCATCGACATCGACTATCTCAGAGCTCACAGAGAAGATCTCTTCGTTTATTCCATTATCCGTCCCGCTCCAGTCCCTCATCTTGACTACAACCAACAACAAACAAATCCTTCCTTCTTCGGGACTCTCAATCTTTCAACTAATTGCTCCCAATGACGAAACCACTACTACGGCATCGAACATTCTCCCGCTCCGCCTTTCAGTACCCTTATGCGGAGGAAAGGGTGGTTTCGGCTCTCAGCTTCGTGCAGCCGGTGGGCGCATGTCCAGCAAGCGAAAGCGCAACCAGGGTGACGATAATGGCTCAAGCCGCAACCTCGACGGTCGCCGTATACGAACCGTCAATGAAGCCAAAGCACTGGCGGAGTATCTTGCAGTCAAGCCGGAGATGGACCGTAAGGAGAAAGAGGAGCGCCGACAGAGGTGGCAGGCCGTGGTTGAAGCGGCGGAAAAACGCGAGGAGGAGCTGAAGAATGGTGGCAGCAGACAAAAAATTGACGGTCAATGGATGGAAGATAAGGAAGAGATGAATGAAAAGGCTAGGAGCGCCGTTTTGGCGGCGATGAAGGATGGCATGTGGACGGACAATCTTCACGACACCATACGCGATACTATTCTCGGCGGGTCCAGCACAAGTGCCAGTGAAGGAAGTGGGCAGGATTCTACGTCTACTTCGGACGAAGAGAGTGATGAAGAGCAGGAGATGAAGGATGCGCCAGGACCATCAGAACCGACTAGCAATTCTGCGGCATCGCGAAGGTACATTGGATTTGACGAAGACGATGAGTTTATGAGCGATTCTGAGGAAGAAGTTGAGCAGAATGATGATATCAAAGGAAAAGGCAAAGCGAGGGCTTAAATCATCAGGCAGTTTATGCTATTGTCTTTTTGCTCTGTTGTTTGATTAAGTTCATCCCCCACCATTTCTATTTCAGCGTTAAAAATATTAAGGGGTTAAGGGCGTGGGCGAAATCATTAATTATAAATTACTTTACTATGACGGCTGCTATATTATTAACAATAATACTCATCTCGACGCAGGTCTGTTTTTTTGTTCGTAGAGATTCTATAGTTTGCCACTTCTACGGAAGTCGGAGCGGGTCGCTGCCGCTATCATCGCTATCACTGTCGCATGCCTCAAAACAATTTCTTCCAAAGTCGCAAATTTCCACCGTCATGTTGCCGTCTCTTGTGCGCATAATCTCAAGAGTGCCCCGGTTAAAATCGATTGTCCCACGCTTCCCGCGTCAGTTACGGCAGCTTTCCGGAGCACAATGCTCACAGAGCTTCTCTTCGCGGCCGGAGGTGACAACCGTTTGCAATCCAAATGGCTTAATCAACAAATCGCAACAACGCCATTTGAAATTGTCCTCGACTGTTCCACTACACGCGAAATCATCAGACCTTGTTGAAAGTGCTCTTCCCATTTGCTGCCCAGGATGCGGTGCATACGCGCAAACTGTCGAAGCTGGAGAACCGGGATACTACAGCAAAACTAGGAAGCAAACACGGAAGGTTTCGTCTGAGACGGATCAATCGACTGGAGTACAGGATGGTGAGACTGGGGAACCGGTAGATTTAAAGGCAGAAGGAGAAAAGGCAGCTGTCACACTCCTGCAGCTGATTAGGGAGTCGGAGGACAAAACAGCTGCACCTAAACCTGGCCGTATGAGGTTCTCACCCTATTCTATTGAAATAATACTAATTGCCCTGATTAGATGGTGCTTTACTCGAGAATGCTGCATCCACAGCTAAACAATACATTGAAAAATCTCGTTCTCCTTCCCAGGTCTGCGATAGATGCCACGATCTCTTACACCATAACAAAGCCGTTCCTGCAATCTCACCTACGATACACTCTATTGGGGCATACCTAGACGAGTCGCCACATAAATACAATCGGATCTACCACGTTATAGATGCGGCAGATTTCCCTTTGTCTCTCGTCGACAATATCTACGCAGCACTTTCTATTCAAGAACAGCGGTCGCGCAACCGGCGAGCTTCCACCGAGAAATACCGAGGAGGGAAGAAACTGCCTACCATCAGTTTTGTCATAACACGCTCAGATCTTTTAGCTCCTACCAAGGAACAAGTTGACTCAAAGATGGAGTACGTGCGCTCGGTTCTCCGCGAAGCGCTGGCTAAGTCAGCCGAAGGTTTTCGTCTAGGCAATGTGCATATGATAAGCGCTCATCGAGGCTGGTGGACCAAGAAAGTCAAGGAGGAAATAAATGACCATGGGGGTGGTATTTGGGTGGTTGGCAAGGCTAATGTCGGGAAAAGCAGCTTTATTGAAGCTTGCTTCCCCAAGGACTCGAAGAATCTGGAGAAAATCGCTGAATTGGTTGAACGCCGTCAAGCTGAGTCGGATATAGAACCACACGACACCGCAGCCCTCAGCTCTGACAGTCTTTTACCACCTGCTCCTCAGGAAGACCTCTATCCTGTCCTTCCGGTTGTTTCATCGCTGTCAGGCACTACTGTTTCGCCGATCCGCATACCGTTTGGCCGCGGCAGGGGTGAGATGATTGATTTACCTGGGATGGATCGGGGAGAACTAACAGACTACGTTCGTGATGAACACAAGCGGCTCATGATCATGACCAAACGGAAGAAGCCGGAGCGGCTTACTATTAAGCCAGGCCAGTCTTTACTTCTGGGAGGTGGCCTTGTACGGATTACACCGGTCAACCCCGATGATGTACTCATGGCAGCCTGCTTCATTCCCATCGAAGCCCACATCACCAAAACTGAAAAGGCTGTTGAGATGCAAGCTGAACAGCGCCCTTACCCTGGGGAGAATATCGTCAAACAAGGAATCAGTACCGCGATTGCTTCCGCGGGAGTCTTTGACCTAAAATGGGATGTGACGCAGTCGCATCTGCCAACAACGATCGCAAAGGCAGTGGAAGATAAAGGGATCAAGCCCCCTCCCCTGCCGTACAAGGTGATGTCGGCAGATATACTCATTGAGGGATGCGGCTGGGTCGAGCTCACGGCGCAAATCCGCGCCAAGTGCACAGATAGCGAGTCTCCCAAGTCATTGCCGCAGGTTGAAATTTTTACTCCGAACGGACAACACGTTGGAGCGCGACGCCCCCTTGAATGTTGGAAATTCGCAACTGAGAAGCAAGCCTCAGAGAAGCGGAAGAAGGGCCCGCGGGGCCGACAGAGTATAGGTCAGAAGAAGCGCGCCCACCATACATCTAAAGTCTGATCGGTCGTGGAAGGCTGTATTTAAAGATACGGTTGTTAAGGGCGCACTACTACTTTTCCTTCCGGAATAATTCTCACATCTGTACAATATATAGCATAGCGACTGGTGTTTGCCCGGGCATTTATAGTGGGAAAAGCTACATTACTGTACTATATCATTATCTTCTTGGCTTATATAGATTTGAACTTCTCCTATCCAAGCGATCTAGTTTCCCTTATACTCGGCCAATAAACAACTGTGAAAGTTCAATTTGTTCATGTACCTTATTACCCCATTAAGACAGCAACCGTAGTAAATAAATAAAACCCAGCGACGTTTACATATTTCCCTAATGGAATGACTGGTCCATGTCACGATAGTAATCACATCAAACCTGCGTATGTATCACCCTCTTCTTCTAGTTCCTGATCTTTCTTGACGTAATCCTTGATCTTATCAAGTTCACCCTCCTCTTCCTTCTTCTGCGGCTCCTTGTCCTGAGAGTCATGTTGGTTCTGGTGTTGATCCTCAGCTTGGAGAGGGTGCTTATGGTGGAGCATCCTATCGAGGATGCCTTGGTGGCGCCGTGGATGTGATTCTGCGAGCCATCAGCCCTGGAGCAAACAGGGGGGGAAAAATGGCCAGCCAACCTTCAGACATGGTGAGTTTTGATATAATGCTTCTAAGCTTATAATAATTTCGAGGGGACTTCGAAGTATAGATAGCTTGAATTATTGGACATAGAGAATCAAAATGGCTGTCCATGCCATCATATTTAGGAGAACTATAGCCACTTCATTATTTGGTAGAACCCAAAATGAAGGACGTCATGTACCAGAAAGTTGAGCTGAAAATGATTGGATCCGTAGTGCTACTGCATTCGGCATAGTCACACCCTATAACTCAATTGCGATTTCAAACACAGTCTATTGATAAAGCCGAACATGACCATCTCCAATGAGATCTTTGGGGCTAGGAATACTGTGCGTATTGAGGGGTTATTCTAACTGGCCTACGTCAGACTCCCCGTCTAGATCATGCATTTCCGCATGCTGAACTCATCCTCCCGTCAGCAACCGTGATTATATAGGGTTTCCCGTGGATACTCGACTCAACATTCCGATAAGGCCGCACCACCTTTTACTACAGCCAGACTTGCTGACTTATGAATACAGGCCAATGGGATCCCCAGGAGTAAAAAAAGCATCTGATATGCTGGTGCCTTCTCTTTACGCTCCTGCAGACTGCCTTACACGAATAACGCATGATCTTCGCAAAAGCCTAGGAATATGTGTCTGTCATAGCCAGCGGCTCTATATGGACGTTAAACTTTAATAATAATAATAATCTTCGCAAAATGCTGAATGTAATTGGTAGTTCCTTCAATGGACGAACCCAAAGAGGAACAACTATTATATAGCGCAGAAAGTATTTAAACCTGCTCGGATTCCCGGCTATATAGCTCTGCAGCCCCCTTGCCAACGTGAGAAGGAACATATTCATGCTCCTTCTGTATCAATCACAGATCCCTTGACTGCAAATACCGACTTTTAACATGGCTGAACGCTATTATACTCTCGCAGAAGGTGATCAACCATCATAGGTTAGAAGTAAACACTCTAACTGGAACAGGATGCCCTTTTGCAAGCAACAGCACCTCCATTCAACTGCGGAATGGGTCTGGTGGCGGCCTTTCTCTACTCCAAGATACACAACTCATTGAGACCCTCGCCCATTTCTCTCGCGAGAGAATCCCTGAGCGGTAAGCATCCAATATAGGCAAATCGTAGTTTATCTGATTAAGACAACAATTAACGTTCTTCAGGGTGGTTCATGCCAAGGCAGCTGGGTACGTAATGCCATTGAAATTGTTGACCACCTGAACGAATAGACCAAGCTTATACATCTCACCTAAGCGCGTATGGAGAGTTCGAGGCCACCGATGACTGCTCTGATATCACTTGAGCGAGCTTCCTGAGCAAGCCCGGGAAGAAGTCTCCTGTGCTTCTCCGAGTATCTACAGTTGGACCTGAGGCAGGTTCGGCTGACACCACTCGAGATGTTCATGGATGGGCTATGAAAACGTACACGGATGAGGGTAATTTGGACTGGGTGTTTAACAATACGGTCAGTATGCCTCTCTTATGGAGTATATGGGTATACTAATATTCATACAGCCGGTTTTCTTCGTTCGGGACCCGATCAAATTCCCTTCCTTGAATCGTTCGCACAAGAGACATCCTACGACTCATCTTCCTGATGCAAATATGGTGAGCTACCCAAATGCGAGGGTGCAATTATTCAAAGCTTACATTCCACTGTTTATATAGTTCTGGGAGTAAGTGCAGCCCTGCAGCAACAATTTTAGCTCCTGTATTTAATTTCTTTAGTTTCCACGTCGGTAACCCGGAAGGTATCCATGAGCTTCTTCACCTCTTCAGCGATCGCGGGACACCAAGATCCATTCGCCACATGAATGCCTACAGTGGACATACATACAAGTTCACAAAAGAGGTAACATGGCAATCACTCTCATCCTTCTATCTCATGGCCGCTGTGCTAGAAAAAGCTCACGAGTCGCTAGGACGGGTCATTCAAATACGTCAAGATCCATATCAAAACCGCGCAGGGCATCCAGAACATGACCAGAGAAGAATCCATCAAGATTGCAGGCGAGAACCCCGACTACCTCATTCAGGATATGTTCGAGGCAATCGAGAAGGGTGACTACCCCGTGTGGAACGTCTATGTCCAGGTCATGGACCCATCTGAGGCAGAAAAGTACCGATGGAACATCTTCGACATGACCAAAGTGTGGTCTCACAAAGACTTTCCATTAAGACAAATTGGACGATTAACCATGAACCGCAATGTTTGTTACCAACAGTCCTACCTACATGGGCACAGCTTCACTACTAACGGTGGCCTTTACAGCCCAGAAACTACTTCGCCGATATTGAGCAGGCGGCCTTCTCACCATCCACACTGGTGCCTGGTATTGCACCATCAGCTGATCCAAGTGCGCTCCCTCCCTTTTGCTACATACTCTCATCTGCATCAGCCCTAACTGTGAATCCAGTGCTCCAAGCTCGGATGTTCGCCTACCCCGATGCAGCCCGGTATCGCCTCGGAGTCAACTACCAGCAACTCCCAACCAATGCCGCCAAGGCGCCTGTGTACTGTCCGTACCAGCGAGATGGCGCGATGCGGTTCGACGACAACTACGGCGGCGACCCTAACTACGTTGGCTCGTCCCTTCAGCCGACTAGATTCTACCAAGAGGTGAAGGGCACAGGAGCTAATCGGGTGAGTGTGCTTACAGAGCATGAGAAGTGGGTGGGAGAAGTGACCGATTTTCAAACCCATATCACCGATAATGATTTCGTCCAGCCGGCCGGTCTGTGGGAAGTTATCGGCAAGGAACCAGGGCACCAGGAGAGGACGGTTGGGAACCTCGCGGCCCACTTGAAGAGTGTACGATCTCCTCAGCTGCGGAGTGAAGTATATGGTATGTGGATAGCTACCCGACATGCAGTTGCGCTCTGTGCTAATGTCCGCTGTAGCTCTCTTTGGAAAGGTCAATAGAGACCTTGGTGAGAACCTTAGAAAGGTAACTGAGGCTGCTCTGGTGTCTGCCTAATTTGTGGTGCTAGTGTAGTTGCGGGGAGGGCATATGAATAAGGTTATGTCCGTAGAAAGTTCACTTATATTACGAGCATAATGCATCTTTGGAATATCATGACAAATTGAACGTATCGGCAAGCGGCCCGAGGGGCAGCAGTAGGTCAAGTAGACGACGAAAACAAGTTATAATGCTAGAATAAGACCTCTGTATGCATGAATGGCCGGTGTGATATATGGTATAAAACAAGGCTGAAGTCAACGGACTATAGTTGGCCGGCGTCATGCACCGCTAACGCGCGCCTATCTACCCCTCACAAGGCTATAAGAGCAGAGAGGTCTGGCACACATCTTTTTCAAACCTCAAATCCTTTCTTCGCGTTTCTTTCTTATATTATTGCCAAAGTGTGCATCTACGGAGCTCGATCTGACCTCTGACCATACCGACCAAACCCCTTTTCGCTTCTGAGATGTTGCCCTCTTTGCCAGACCCAAACGAGTTCGAGATATGCATTATATGCGCCTCGCCGCTAGAAGCCGCTGCAGTTTCGGTAGTTTTTGATAAGATATACCATATGGGTGATACAAACAAGCATGTCCATGAGCAACAACCGATTCCACGGAATTACGCTGCTTATACCATGGGCAGGATCGCTGGCCACAGGGTGGTTCTGGCTTGTCTGCCCGGTCTGGGAAAGGTCTATTCTGCCGGCGAATCGCGCCGTCTCAAGGAACGTTTCAAGGGACTAAAGCTTGCTCTCCTTGTCGGAATATGTGGTGCAATACCGAAGAGCCCTGATGGGCAGGATATCATCATCGGGGATACTATAGTCGGTCACCGTATCATAGAGTTTGATTTTGGGAAGCAGTATCCGTATGGCTTTCAGCGCGCCGAGATCGCAGAGCATAATCTGATAAAGTCGAATGCTGGGATTAGAAGGTTTGCATCGAAGCTGGAAGCAAGACGTGAGCAGCTCGAAAATCGAACGCGCGAGATCCTTGTCGAGCTGGCGAATGCGGGCGCCTACCCTGGGCTGCTATCCTGTGTTGAACTGGGCTGCGATTCAAGCTTATTGATGTCTCACACCCGGCTCCAGAATGGTACCAGTGAGAAAACCCCGGCCACGCACTTTGGTGCATTCGCATCTGGAGACATGATCGTGGACGCTGCGGAGGACCGTGACGAAATCGCGGAACGAGAAAAGGTCGTTGCTTTTGAGATGACAGCGGCTGGGGCTTGGGTTACTCTTCCATGCATAATTGTGAAGGGTGTCAGTGACCACGCTGATGGTCACAGGAATAGAGTATGGGAGACATATGCTGCAGCAACAGCGGCGGCTTGTGCCAAAGCGATTCTGAATGAGTGGGTTCCTTCGTTTGAACAAGTCACGGTGGAGTAACGCTTAATTGTTTATGATCTAGAAGTTGCTTTGGCCGTCTTTTCTGTAAATATTGGCTAGCTGGACATTATACTAGTTATAAAACTACAAAGGAAGTGTCAACCAAAATTACTGCTAGGCCACAAAAAGCGTGCACACACCAATCGGGCTTTATACAGTCAATTTCAGTATTTTTCCAGGTTGATAGGAAGCCTGTCATACTCTCGTTGAGACTTCAATCAAGTAAGCCATCACCTGTCTTACGCAACCCTAAATAGCTCAAGTCCGCTGACATAATGGCAGATCGTCAGTATAAATATCACCCAAGGTCCTTAAAGGATCAGTCTAAAAGCCTAGACTTGAAGCTGATCGATCAATTTGTAGTTCCACTCGATATTTCCCTACTAGCTACATCTTACAGGCCAAAATGCTCTCCTCCCGCGGCACCAAGAAGGCAGAACTGTTAAACGTTCCCTGGCGATATGCCCCTCCACATAAATACAACAAGGAGACAAACCCCGCGGGGCTTATTTCGTTTGGACTGGCGGAGCATGTATGCTAGATTCCTCGAATAGCTAAATACTCATTAAAAGTCTTCTAACCCTCGAGATAGACTCCGATGCGATCTAAAATAGCAAAGTATATCAACGACAAGGTCAATATTCTTGCACCTCTATCCTACGACCTATCTATCTATCTCCCTGAAAACTAAAATTTACCTCTACTCACACAGGCATAGGTCATATTCACGGAAGACTCAGTTGGCTATGGATCAGGCTCGACGACACCTAATCGTCTACCGTATGCGGTGGCATCCCACCTAAACAACATCCTAAAGCCACTTTCGCCGATCGACCCTGAAACTATCATCACCACCAGTGGTATAACTGGCATCGGGAGCATGCTTGGTTTCACCCTGGCAGAGCCTTCCGATGGTATTCTGGTCAGTAGACCCGTCTACGGACGCTTTGAACTCGATTACGGGGTCGAAGCCGATGTACAGATCGTGTATGCGGACACGGACCCCGAGGAGGCATTTACCATTGCAGCCATAGATAAGTATGAAGCGGCGCTTAAACGTGCTGAAGAGTGTGGTACCAAGATCCGAGCTGTGTTGATCGTGAATCCGCACAATCCTGTAGGTGAGTATCATCCTTAATCTATTACAGTGTTAGGGTCAATTATATAATATGTAACAGGGCGCTGCTACCCAGCAGAAACGCTCAGAGAGATCCTCCGGTTTTGCAGTAGAAACCAACTGCATCTCATCAGCGATGAGGTATACGCATCATGTGTCTTTGACTCCGGAGATCCAGACGCAGTTCCATTTACTTCTATTTTGTCGGTCTGCACCCCCGAATTAATCAACCCTAATCTAGTCCACCTACTCTACGGCTTCAGCAAGGTAAGTAGATCTCTCTAACCCAATCCGAGCAAATCTACCACATACATATCGAGTCTAACACAAAGAAAAAAACAGGACTTCGGGGCCGGGGGCCTCTATCTCGGCTTCCTAGTGACCCAAAATACAGCCCTCCGCCAGGCTACCAAAGCAATATTGTTAGATCCCCCAACCCAGACCTCGTCCCATCCAATCTCAAACCACTTCCATCCAAAACTAACCCTAAACCCGAAGGAGACTCCACGGCGCCTCAGCACCATCTACAACAGTCGGCGCAACAATCCTAGAAGACCAATCCTTCATCTCCCAATTCACGCAAAAGTCGAACCAAAATCTAGCATCCACCTACCGAATCGTAACCTCCACACTCGATCAAGAAGGCATAAACTATATCAAAAAAGGGTATGCGAAACACATCCCCTTTCGGCTTTCCTTTTTCTACCGGCCTAGGACCCATTCGCATATAGCATGCTGATCGCGTCCAGAAACGCGGGCTTTTTCATTTACATCGACCTCTCACCCTATCTTCCTGATCCAGATCGCCCGGCACGAGAGCGTGAATTTGTCCTAGCTCAGAGATTCCTTGACGCGGGGGTCTTTCTGCATCCGGGGGAAGAGCATGGAAAAGTGGCTGGGTGGTTTCGGCTTGTGTTTGCGCATGAGGAGGGGGTTTTGAGGGTGGGGCTTGCTAGGTATGTATATTCTTGTCTTTTGGTCCTTTGTATTTTTTTTTGTTTTTGGGAGTATCTTGGCTAATGCGGCTATGTTCTTTTCGCTTGGGATAGGATGATTGAAGTCTTGAGGAAGATGAGGTGATCTAGAAGTTTGTGGTTGTTTGGTAAAGCTAGTTTGCTGCGGGCCAGAGGATAAGATGGAACTTAGAGTTTCTAGAGGAAGGTATCATAACAAACATTTGCATTCTCCACATTCTTTAATTCTTTATAGTTCTTTGGATCTAGATATGTATGATCACTCTTTCAGTTACTCAATGTTAACAAACTGGAAGGTAGGTTGGCCAGGGACAGCATTCTCGGCAGTGAGACCCTCTCTCTTCTCTCCGGAGCCCAAGACCTCACCAGTCTTGCCACCCTCCTCAACAGCGACGACTTCAATCACCTTGCAACCCGTTGTCCGTTGCAGGTTAACGGTCATCTCTTTGAGGACAGCGAGCTCATCGAAAGGCAGTTTGCGACTGAAAACAGTATCGGGCTCCTCGCGACCCTGAACAAGGCGCCTCTTCAAGTTCTGAACGAAGGGCATGGCTTTCTTCATCTCACCCATCTTACCAACCTTGGCGTTCAGCTCCTTGTCATTAATCGAGAGGTTGAGGCCATCGAAGGCGTCACGGATCAAGTCAATATACTTCTCCTGCCACGAGGGGAACTTCTTCGCGGCAAAAATTGTGAGCTTCTTGGGCTTGCGTGGGTCGTAGCCCATGTTCTTGCCCTTGGAAGCCTTCTTGGCAAGCTGGGCCTCGGAAGAGGTGATGCTTGAAGAAGTGGTTCGGACGTAGGTGGTGATGGCCGTCAGTTCCGGTGATGTCTCAGGAACTTCAGGGAAGCGAGCATTGTGGATGGTTCCAGACTACATAGTAAATGATGTTAGTTATGTATTTTTAAATGATTTGACATATCGCTAACCTTCTTCAGAACCTCGAGCCAAACGTATTCAGCCCAGTGAGGCGCAACGGGGGCCAGGAGGAGGGACTGGAGCTCGATGTAGCGCAGGACCACGTCACGGTGCATGCCAATTCCTGCAGATATGGCTGCCTCACGATAGGCATCACGAGCACCAATCAAGTCGTACAAACCAGACTTGAGGGCAAGCTTGAAGTCAGTGCTACACTAGTGTTAGCGAACGTCCAAAGTACAAAGCTGTGGGTTGTTGTTACTTACTCTTGGTAGTGCTTCACAGTCTCACGAACCAGGGCATTCATCTCGTTGTCGAAGATCTTGTCCCAGAACGCATCTGCGGGACCGGTACGCAAGGTTTCGTCCTTCACAATCTCCTCAACCCATTCCTTGAGAGTATGGAGTCTCAGAATGTTACTGTTAGCAACAGTTTCATCGAAGTTGGCATCTTCAATACCATCGCCAGCATCGGCGAATGCGATACGGGTTGCATCAGCGCCGAACTTGTCAACACTGTCCCTCAGAGTGAGGAAGTTGCCGGTACTCTTGCTCATCTTCTCGCCGTTAAGAAGCAAATGCCCGTTCGCGCGCACACCGCAAGGCCAGTACTCTGGTGGAAAGAGCGCAACATGGATATAGAGGAAGAAGGTCAAGTGGTTCGGGATGAGGTCCTTTCCGGAAACTCTTACATCCAGAGGATACCAGTATTCGAACTCTCTTCGCATCTTCTGCAACGCTTCCTTACTGATACCACTCTTTGTGACCAGCTCATCGCTGAGCTCACGTCTTGTGAATACGTAGTCCCAGACTTCGTCGATCATCTGATCAGCCTTCACATTCAAAAGACCGGTAGTCTGGCCATAGCGGTCACCGTGCAACATGTGTGCAATTGTGTAGTAGGCCATGTAGACAGTGCTGTCACTCAGACTCTCAACAAGGAACTGAGGATCCCATGGCAGTTTAGAGCCTAGACCATAGGTTCTCGCACAGGCCCAGCGGTTGAGCCAGTCAAGGTTTTTCTCGAAACCGTTCTTGGTTTCGTTGTGGTACGTGTTAAGAGTGCTCACGACGTGACTCAGTGTGTTTTGTTGCCACTGGGCATCATTCTCTCCGTAGTTCAGGAACCATTGTCCAAGATAAGCAACCACGCAGTCATCGCCACTTCTGCTAACAACCTTGCCCATGGGATCGGCAAAGGGGAAAGCATCACCGCTGTCGTAAAGAGCCTTACGGATCTTTTCCTTAGCGGCGCTCACGGGCTCACCCTTGAATTCACCAGCGATCATAGTGCCCTTGTAGAAAGCTTCACCATATGCTAATTCCTTAGCCTTTGCCAGCTGCGTGGCGTCCTTGGGGGAGTTGATCTTGAGCTCCTTAACAAGGGTTGGAGCAGTAAGGTTTCCATATGTAGGGGTATCAATGAGAGGGAAGATTTCTAGTTCAGCCCATTCCTTCTTGATGCCATAATATTCAGGCTTCTTCGCAAGATCGGCCATAGTAGCATAATCGTCAGGGCTGTCTGAAGGAACGGAGGTGACAACACCAGTACCCTTGGTAGCAGAAACACTTTCCATAGGCAGGATGCGCACACCCTCGGTATGGAACGAAAGCGGGGCGTTGACGAGCGTACCAACAAAGGCCGATCCTGGAGCCTCCACGACAAGTGGCAGCTGGTCCTGAGACTTGGGGAAGTTTTCACTGTCGAAGAAGGTACCCTGGAACGCCATGTTCCAAGCAGCCCTCTTGGTGCAAACATAGTATTCCTTCTCCTTGACCTTGAAAATTCCGTAGTTGATCTTAGGGCCAAGGAAGCAGCAGGTCTGACCATACATTGTCTCTGGGCGCAGAGTAGCAGGAACGAAGTACACACTGGCATCATCCTCGATCTTGCCCTTGACAATCTCGGCAACTTGCGGGGCCCATTCCTTCACCTTGAGTTTCATAGCGGTATATTCCTGGGGTCCAATTCCTTCACCTTCAGTCCGGTCGTGGTCCATGCAAGGCTGTCCGTCCTTGGGAGAATAGACGGTATACCGACTGCCGTACTGGATCTTGCCCAGTTCGTGAAGGCGGTTCATCTGCCAGCGCACAAAAGCATCATAGTAGGGGTTCGCATCAGTTGTGACGAACTGCCGGCGCCAATCAATACCTGCACCCAAGCTGTCAAGATCACGGATAGCGAGAGGAGGGAAGTGCTGGAGCCAGTAAGAAGCATCGGCAAACTTATGAATGTCCTCCAAGGGAATGCCAATAGCCAACATGATCTGGAACTGGTACTTCATCTTCACGGTCTTAGCGGCGGCCTTGCTCTTCTTTCCAGAGAATTTCTCCTGCTGTTCGTTCTTGACTTCCTGAGTGGGGGCCGCAGGGGCCTTATCCTCCTCCTCGTTCTCCTCCTTGTAGCCCTCGAAAGCCTTTCCGAATTTCTGAACCTCGTCGCGGAGCTTATCCGCACATGCCTTGATAGGCATACCGGTGCAGTGGAAACCAAGAGGGAAAAGGGCCCTCTTACCCTCCATACGGGCAACACTGGTCATAAATTCGACCTTACTAGCGGTAAAACTGTGTCCGGCATGGAGAGTACCGTTCATATAAGGATAGGCCATAGTACCGAAGAACTTGGGATACTTCGCACGGAGCTCCGCGGCGGACATGCTGCCCTCAGGAACCTCCGAGAAGGAGGGAGCATCAACCTCGAAAACCTTGTTCTCCTTCCATTGCGCCTGATATTTCTTCTCGATAGCGATAAGGGTATCTCTTTTCTCGGTCTATATTGCGGGATCCACATATTAGCTCCGTATGTACATAGGATAGTTTGGAGGAGGGGGAGGGGTGGACTGTAAAACATTTTCAAGCTTCAAAGTGTTTTTGGTGCTGTTACCCAGATCGAGGGCAGCTGCAGAAGCAGCGGCGGCTGCCATGGCTCTCGATGTATAGAGTCTGCTTTACTGCAAACTCAACTGAAGAGCCCTGAAGGGGTGGTTGGAGAAGTTTATAAGTCTACCGCGGGGTAAGGCTTTATCGATGATCCGAGTCAAAAGATTATGTGGGAATGAAAACCGGCAATACTGCTCTCACCGCCTACCGCATCTAACCGCATATATAAAAGAGTCTTGGTATAGTTTGTCTTATCAAGATGAAATGAGCCATGTACAGTATAGCTAGTGACCATTTGGGAATGACTCACTGATACAGTCTCTTATGTTAGATCAGAATCCAATGTTGCTTGATTGAGTGAAACATAGAAAACGAGCGCTTTGAGCAATTGGACCAAGATCAAGTCATGTATGTATCACGTGACTATATATCGGAACTCAATCTTTCCGGCAACAGCCCAAAAATCAAGATGAGCTCCGAGCAACACTTCATCCAATTCCGATCGGGACTTTTATAACTGATCGATCCCTGGGTCAAATATTGTCTCACTCCTTCTCGGGTCCTTTTCCAATTGTTGTCCACAGTACAAGCCCTTTGCGCTCCCTCTCTCCATCATGGTGAACATCTTCAAGCGGATGCGGAAGCTGAAAACCGTAAGTTGGCCGACCCTATTGATCACTTTATAATAATTGTTAGGTACTAACCGGAGGCTATCACTTACTCACAGAGGGTAATTCCCCCAATGAAATATCCCCATTACCAAAATCTTCCGGCAATGTCAGCGCGGCATTCAACGCCTTTTAGCCCATCTTAGAGCAATGACCTAAAATGTTTCACATCGAGGACGCTCAAACTAACTTCGTCTTTAACAGCTCCTTAACGTTCGGGTAGGGACCGGTGCCGCAATCTTTCCCTCTGCTACCTCCGCAACCCCAGAATTCCCAGCGATCACCCGTCTACACCTCACATACGCCCGCAAGATCTACGGTGGTCACCAAGGAGCGCGGCATTTCTGGCGCAACTGTCTTCCACGACTCAAGTACCATAACCCGGGCCTCCGAATGACCGTGAAGCAGACAGAAGAGCAAGAAGGACCGGCAGCATTAACGATATACTTCGCGGAGCAGGCGAGCAAGGCCGCGTCTCTGACAGCGGCCAAGGTCGAGGATAAGCATGCTCCGGCGCCGGAGTCGACAGAGAAGACTGCGGTTGTTGACCTGAAGAACCTCGATTACAAGGAGATTTGGAATAAAGTTAAGCTTATGACTGGAGCCCAGGAGGTGCCTGCTACTCCGGAGGAGGAGGCGGAGTTACAGAAGTTTGAACAATTGCGTCAACAATCGGACAAGGATCGGGTGCGCATAGCTGATATGCGGCAGGCCAAGAAGGACCAGGAGCGGATGCTACAAGAAGCCCGAGGAGAGATTGAGAAGTTAAAGCAACTGTGAGCCTTATGAAAGACTGTTTTGAAGTCGCGGGAAGACGTTGGGCATGATAAACTGTAGCATAGCCTGTTTTTCTTTTTTTCCCTTTGGATTATGTAGTTCTAGGTGTCCCTTTATGTTATATAATAGCTTAAACTTTTCTCTGTAATCTCGTGAAATACATGCATTATCAGGATATCATCAAAGCAAAGATGAAATGAATGAGCCTGGATTGAATTAGCTCATTTTATACATCTGAGTACTCGAAAATGTCAAGTTGAAGACATGGCTCTTCCCACCCTAAACCATACATGGTTTTTAATACTCGAATTTCATGCTCAAAAATAGTAGGCCAACATATCATATCTGTACGCGAGTCATTCCCAACTATTCCCAAACTCCTAAATAGCTTCGGAGTGCGCGTAAACTTTCGATTTATGCGTGGTCTGGCGTATAGCTCGTCTCGCCCAGCATGCTCTGGCCTGCTGCTACAGTCGGTGTTGCTGCAGTCTGGGCTTGACCTGAGCCTTGCTGATCCAGCGGAGATTGAGAGTGCGCTCTTCCCGCGGCAGCTGCCTGAAGCCTCTGATCCAGAGCCTTAAGAGCCAGTGCTCGTCTCCGCTCAGCCTCGTCACGCTTCGCTGCCCCCCTCAGTCCTCCCCTCTGATTGTTGAGGAGACTAGGAAGACCGGCCTCTCCTCTTGCAAGAACCTGTTGATTGCCCGAAGCAATATCCTCCTCTGAGAATGGGGTGCAAATCTTCAAAGCAACCATCAACGAGTAAATTTGCTCAGAGACGAACGAGATCGGCGGCTGAAACGCGTCTGGGAAGAGACATGCGAAAGCGAATGTTTCACTTGCGTCTCCCTTGATGCCCAATCCGTCGGTAGATGTACCAGTCAAATCCGGCTGCCGCTTGAAGAACCGGAGGTACGTCCAACTTGTCAGGAGGCCGAGCCAGGCGAGTATCGCCGTGACATGAGTTCCAAGCACTATGCCACTGAACGTATTCAGTAGTAGGAAAAGCGCGGGAAAATGTTTAACCCGCATCTTCACTAGGCCCCTGAATATTGTAACGGTATGCTCAGGAACGAGCTGTTTGAAGGCCACAAGAAAGGAAGACTGGATCGAGATTCCACCGCATATTTGGGTTACGCTTAGTGATGTGGAGTCAGCAGGGAAGTTGCAGGAGGTTGTGCATTCGGTATCGGAAAACAAGGCATACCCGCTGGTCGAACTGCCCCTTATAGCAGTCCCTAGAAGATAAAGAGGCATAATCGCCACATTTGGGATTACCGCGATGGTGAGAATGAATTTCGCAAACTCGCGGGAGCCCCAGGCGCGCTCTAAATACTTGCCCCCATAGAACAGGGTGGCGGCGTTCAAGAGCACCGTGAAGATATTCTGCTCCACGAGTGTCGCTGTAAGAAGTGTCCAGGGATAATAGAAGAATTGTGATGGAATTAGTGTCAAATAGGGTACGACTGGTGTGGTTATAGGGTGGCCCCCTGTGGCATCAATCTGTCGCCAGCGGGCAATATTGTAAAGTAGGGAGAGGGTGAGAAGACTGATGAGACAGGTACGGGTCGCAGGAGGGATGTTGACTCGAAGCGCCATCATGAAAACTGAGCTCTTGCGGCTGCTAGTTCACGCAGACCGCAGGCTATCAACAAAGCCCAACTAGGGATTAAGTATGGGAAGTTGAAGGGTTGATCAATCGCTGCATGGAGTGGATTTCGGCCAGAGCTGCACTTCCGCGTTTGGTTTGGTTCCATTTGCTTGGCTTAGATTGATCGTCTGAACTTGATTGGATGACTTATTGGACGTCCACCTGGGGAACTAGGTTACATAGTATTGGTATGCCCGTACAACTCACTACCTACCTACCTAAGAGGGACCCGACCGTGGGCTTGAGGTACTAGGTTTGTCGTTCCAGTTGTATATCTCTTACTCGATTAAAACTTGATACTCTGAAACAGCCTTGTTTATGTACAGGTTGTGCACAGAAGAACCGTAGAGGCACTTCTAGATCGTACCTAGCCAAGTTGATTTTTCGGCTGAGATGCTTTCTACTCAGATTACAGTTTTTTCAGCTGTAGCTTCCACCTGACACCAAGTGGTCGAGCAGCAACTCGACTAACGTCATCTTCCTTGGTCTAACGGTCATGATTTCCGCTTGTCATTCCCAAGGAACAAGCGCGGGAGACCGGGGTTCGACTCCCCGAGGGAGAGATTTTTCTTTTTGTCACCCCCAACCTATATAGGGTAATCAGTGATTACTTCCTCTGGTTTGCCGGGAGTGTAACAAGATACTGATGTGGCACGGCCATAACCATGTGGCTGGATAGCAGATTTATTGCAACCTAACCAACGGACAGGAGAGAAATGGGTCTCAGTCTAACTCCATTGGGTACCAAAATACCTGCATCCGCAGTACACAACCCTGGAGCCCTGGAGCCCTGGAGCCCTGGAGAACAACCGCTGCGGCTTCTATGGGAACCTATCGTTATTAGTCATGGGATAAAGGCCAGAAAGATTGCCAGAAAATTGGTTGATATGTTTTCTTTTCCAGTCAACCAAGTCGGGCAGTAAGTAACCCAGATAATCCAGACTCAGATTCAAAAATTGATTAAACCCTATTTAGCAGTGGTTCCAGGTAACAAGGTTAACCGGGTACATACCTTGTCTTTCATGTAAAAAAGAAAAGGAAGAAAGGGAAAAGAAAAGGAGAACAGGAAGATGTCCCCCGTTCATTGCGCAGTTAGAAAGAATATAAAATAATCAGAATGCCAACTTCAGCCCAGTACCTTAAGGTAAAGTGCTCACTAGTCCACTAAGTTAAGTACAAGTCACTGCGTGGCCCTGTGTAAATCATCCTGGGAAATCGACCCGCAAAACGCTAGATCCCGAAGCAGACAAGCGCGCTGGCCGATCATTTGCCCGTCAGAACCACTCAAAGGGACCGGTGGATTTCCTAACTGCACGCTAAGTCGTGGGCCGGACGCCACAACGAGTCAAGCCAAAAGTCCAGGTCGTAAAGTCAAAAATTGGCTGACTGCACAAAAGTGACTGGCAGGAAAGCCAGCGTCTGAAACAGCGTCCCAGAGCCGCCTGGAGAAATTCCACTGAACCTGAACTGAACTTAACTGAAAACTAACTTACAACTTCGGTTGGTTGGAGATTTGAAGACTGTCTTCCATCTTCCTCAAACCTTCTCCATTTCCATCTCTCTCCCCTTCTGGCCCTGTCACGGAATTCATACAGCTCTGGTACCTTACCTTACTTGGACTTTACCTGACCTGCAGAAGTGGGTGGTGATCATTCCCTGGACACGCTTCCCTTACTTTTTCCACGTCGTCCTTTTTTTCCTTCGTCCCCGTTCTGGACTCCAGCTCTCCAGATTTGTCCCTCCTCCCGTAACTGTACTGGTGCAGCTCCAACCTTTGCAGTTCGCTAGCGGGTCTGCTATCTCAAGCCACACGTTGGTGTCGATTTCGACCCGTCTCGATATTCACTCTTCACTTTCTCTTTTCCAACAATTGCTATTACCGCGTCTTCTTTTTCCACTCACACCCCCCTTGTTCAGCACTTTTCTCAAAAAGAGTACCATTCGAATCCTCATTGTTCTTACCCTTCATTGACGATCTTTTCCCGGACATTCCCCTCCACCTTAACACTCTGCATTATATTCCATACCCCTTCAACTACGATTTTCCTTGTCACGCCTTGGCTGCGTCCGGCCCAGTTACCGACACACACTCTCTCTTCCACCGCTTACAGGACCTTCGTCGGCTTCCATCTTGGGTTATTCAGGGAATCAAATCTGCAGACTGGCTCCTTGGATTTGCACGGCTCAATCTCGCCAATTTCTCGGCCTTCTAGCATCTAATCAAGCTTCGGCCACCTCCCGTCATCGTCCTGCAATTTGTTCAGCGGAGATTCTTGTCGTTATTCCTGGCATGCTAGCGGAACCTCCACCTTACTAGCTGTCATACATGTAACAATGTCACATCCTGATCTCACTTCGCATCACGTCAACTACCTAATCTGGAGGTACGTATTCACTTCTTTACCGATGCAGTTTCTCAATGATAGTCTACAACCAAACCCCCTGAGGGGAGCCTTTCTGTATAGGTCGCTGACGTCTAGACTTTTAGGTATCTTCAAGAATCAGGTTGGTTTAAATCCGTTTCACTTCTCAAACTATCTCTTAACCCCTTTGTCCGCGTTTCAGCGGAACTCGGGGGTATCCCGCAAAAGTCACTTCAAGAATTGTTAGCTAACCCACTTCACAGGCCACGGTGAGGCCGCAGTAACACTGCAGCGCGCATGGAATCATGATCCACAGAGCTTACCTTTCGCTCCCTACATAAGGACTCATGCGTTGGTGTCACTAGTTCAAAAAGGTTTACAATATCACGAACTCGAACAGTCACTCGACAAGGCACGTTACCTACCCTGTCGCGATCCGCGTCAATTCATTTTTCATTTTTCATTATTATTATTATTATTTTTATTATTATTATCATCATCATTTTCTTTGGATTCTCGGAAATCGGTGCCTAAAATAATCTATATCTAACGAGTTCTACAGGATGGGAATCCAAAGCCCTTTTCACCTTCAGATTATTTCTTTGGGCCAGCAGTGCTGGAACCGGAACCGCGGAAAAGTCAAGGTGGCCCGGGTGAGAATGGCACAGACCAAGCGCCTGTCTCGCCAACAAGCAAAGGGGCGCGCGACGCTGCGATCAATGGTCACTTGACGGGCGAGCCTGCCGCACCTCAAGTTCTTCCAAATGCTAAGAAAAGTCGTAAAAGTGAACGCGCGGAAACCAATGGAAATGAGACTCCGATGGAAATTGATTCCAACGGAATTCCAAATGAGACCAAATCCGCTGTAGCTGCATCGCCATCAGTGGCTGACACTGCTGTGGATGGCGATGGCGATGTGAGCATGGGCATCCGACCGAACTCACAAAACCAGGAACCAACCGCGGCACCGACTTTCACTTTGACAAACGGCCACAGCGTTGGCGTCCAGATCACATCCGCCAAGGCCGCTGACCTTAGTCCCGACACCGCCATCTTGGATGTGGCTGATGTTGGTCACGTGACTCGCGCGTTGTGGCGCCCCAGAGATCCCACCGTGATTGTTGCAGTCGGCGACTCTTTCTGCAGTCTATGGAAGATGCCTTTTTCCGCAACTCCGGTACAAGAGAAGCTTGTGGAGGGTAAAGGAGATAGCACCTGTGTTTCCGCGGTAGCTTGGGATCCATCAGGTCAGAAGTTGGCCGTAGCCACCTATAATGACATGAGAGGGTCTATCACCATGTATGATGTGGCTGGGAACGCCGTGGATCTCCTGCCCGAGGTACCTAGAATGATCACAGGGTTGCACTGGACCGATAGCAGCTCCCATTTAATCGTTGTGGCATCAGATAGTAAAATCTCCGAGCTGGCTCTCTGGGATGATTCAGTGCGACCAGACGAGTTCCCCTCTCCGCAGGTTATCGACGGATCAATCTATGACCTCAGCTGGCTTGGGCGTAATGAGGCATACGCTTCTGGTAACGGCTCGGTCTACCAATGTGATGTGGACTCGAGTATCCATATCTCCAAGACGTTCATCAGTGAAAACGATAGGCCTTGGAACTTTATTCGTTGCGCAAATGTCAACTCTTCATCTGTAGCAGTGGCTGCATCATCGGCGGCTGCTGCATTCTGGATTCCGACGCATGAGATGCACTTTGATGCTGCACATGAGGGCGATATAACGGCCATAGAGCTTAAGCCAAACGTCTTCGAGCAGTCGCAATCAAACCAGTCTTTGGTTCTAGCTTCATCATCCACTGATGACACAGTCAAAATTTGGCATATTGATCTGGAGTCAAAACGTTTTGACTGCATCCATCGTCTGTTCCTTGGCCCATCCTCGCCTGCTCTCGCTAGCTGTTTCTCCCCTGACGGGTATGCTCTAGCCGCTGCAAGCAAAGAGAAACTATTCATCTGGAATTCACAACGGGGTGGCACTGCGATGGCCACTTGGACGGCACCTAATGCCGAAGAAACGAAGATGGAAGAGGAGCAAACTCACTTGGTCAATGGACACAATGGAAACGTAGAGTCGATACTCGAGCGCTCTCTCGCATGGGATACCGATGGTAAAAGACTCGCTTTTGGCTTCGGAAAGCAGGTATGTTGTCTATCATAACCAACACAAAGATGCTCAGCTAATCCAATTTGAGCAGCTGGCTATTATAAACATGCAAAGTTGAGACTTGCGAATGGGAAAACGTGGTGCTTGACTCGAAACCCGGAATTTACCTTTCTTTTTGATAACGCCTTAGTATGCCACACTTCAACTTTCCAATACATAATTTGCCAAGGCCCTCATCAACGAACGCAGCTGGCAGCTATACCTAGCTTCGTGCCTACCCCTTTGAAGGGTTCGCTGCCACGCTGCCCAACTGACTTTCGGCAGCCCTTCCATGTACATGAGGCTAGGCGGAGCGCAATTGTCTTTATTGAGTTGATCATTAACTCAGCAAGCTGCGTCCCAGCGTGAGGTCCTTTTTGTCTTTTACTTCCAACCTTATAATTTATTATCCGGCATCCGATAACCATTTTGGTTAGATGATACACATCGGCGCAGGTTTAGGGTTCCAACGGAAAAGCGGTGATTTGGGAATATAGTGGGTTACGGTGGGCACAATGGCGCATTTTTTTAACTTAATTCCAACTGTACCATTGTTTCTTGGTCGGCATGATTACTGAATGTTAGAAGCATCCTTTTCTCTTGCGCTTGGCATCGTTTCAGAGCTAATATTTGCTCTCGATTTTGTTACGTCGAGGACGGTACCATCCCGGTTCGTTTCAATCAATATCTGACCTTCAATCCGACAACTCAGCATCCTCAACCCTACAAACAAATTTTCATATGTTGTCGGGGGGGTCTGTGGCTTTTTTAACCAGCCTTTGTCTTTCTTCCCTTCTTACTTGACGATTTCTTTCACGAATCCGAAATCCCTCTTCGACGTCTTTCCATCCACGCATCCACGCCGTTATGCCCTCCAGGAGTGCTTCAGTATTGCTCTCTCTGCGCTCCTCGGGTTTACGTTTCGTCCACCGCTTCGCCCTATATTGTCTCGATGCTCCTGGTTTCTTGACAACGGCTAGGTCAGGCTCGTTATGCCACCCATTAACCCAAGTTTCCAATCCGCGAACCGTACCATGAAGTGCTTCACGCTCGGCTGAGTCTTCCTCTATATCCGTTTCTCTGCATAGGAAAGAAGCACGCGTTAGCTCGGAAACAAAAATGGCGACATCACTCGGTTTTCAGCTCACAGCTCGTGGACTTCGTCTTCCAGCTCGGATATCCTCCGTGTCAGCCCCTGACATTCGCGGGTAAGAAGGTTATATATGTGGTACGATTCTTTGCGGCGCTGGTTTAACTCGGTATTGAGTGCGGTCACTTCGTTGAGGAGGGCTATAAGTTGCGGGTGCGAAGGCTCGTTTGCAGGAGAGGCGCAATCTTCCATCGGGGAAGGGTTAGTGGAGGCGGTGGCCAGGTGTGAAGTTTCAAAGTAGACGCTTTGGGGCCGACATTTAATGACTTCTTGAGTGAGACTTGGACGTGGATCCAGCAGGGCTTCTAGGGTATCGAGGCAGTGGTGGACTGTTGTCGTGTCCTCCTGGGACACGTGGACATTCTCTGAGACGATGTGAGCTATTTTTGCCAGCCGCTTTGGCAGAAGCGTTACGTCTTCGTCAGTGTCGTGGGCATCGGAAGGAGATGTAGTACTCGATATGTCGGTCTTCCAGGTGTGTTCCGAGAGCGAATTCGGAGGCGAAAGCTGATCCGAGCGAGCGGGATACGACGAATTTTCCATGATCAGTTATTATTTTTCTCTGTAAATATTGGTATCCTCTTGCTATTTTGCCGTTCTATTGCATATGTGTGTAGATAAGTGAACGGATAGGAATATTGATTTGCTGCAAGAAAGCGCAGGTGCAGGAAGTAAGGTATATACTCTGAGACTCTTGAAGGATCAAAGGTTCTGGACTGCAGGGAATTATTCAGGCGCCAAGTACGAGGTCAGCTGCGGTTGGAAGAGACAAAGTCATTAATATTATAGTCCAGCGTATATAAGCTCGGAAGCACCTCCGCACAACGGGTCTTGGCTCCTGGATTTGAGATGGCTAACAAGGGGCAAAGAAAAAAGCTCGCAGCAGGTATCAATTAGCTGTAGTGATAGTAGTCATGTGAGAGGAAAGTCTTCAGAAAAGACGGTCAGTTCGTCATGATCGAGATTCGATGTCGCATCAACGCTAAGCCGGGGAGACTATTCCGGATCGGGTCATGATAGAAAAGCGGCCACAATAGATAAGTAACTCGATCACCGATGAGGAACACGTCAAAGATGTCCTGTAGGTGGCACAATATATATATATATATATATATTTCAATAATACCTGCTCTTATTTAAACATTGTCTTATCCCGATGATTATTTTAATTCCTGTTTGCTTCCAACCGTGAGAATTCATCCATCAAGTTGCGGGACTCTTTCGCAACCATCAGTCAAATTTAGCGATTCCGGACTGTCATTATCTCCGTTCTCTCCGGGAGAAGTCGATTCCTTCAATCTTCCACATCCCCGCATAAGCTCGACTCGGAGTTCATTTGGCATTGCCGGATCTGATAGGATGGCGCCCGCTGTAAGTATTTACTCCTCCCCTATCTTATGTGCGACTTCGCTCCTCCTCTTTTCTCTTGGTTTTCTTTTGTTGCCCCTCAGGATTAAAGTTGCTTGTACTGATGCCGCCGAATCATATGACTCAGATTACCGTTGTGCCGTCGCTTGAGACAGCAAAAGATGTGATCAACCGATCGAAAGATTCTAAATACCCTCCGAACTTATTACCGCTTACTGCATCTATCCCCGCCGATCTGTTAACGCCCACATTGGCATATTTGAAGATTGCAGATAAGTGAGTTACTAGTCCAAAGCCCCACGCGCTTTCTTACCTATAGCGGAGGGGGGGGGGGGAACTGATACGGCCAACTTTCACACAGATCAAAATTATCTTTCCTCTACGAGAGTGCTGCGACTACCGAAACCATTGGAAGATATAGTTTCGTGGGAGCCGGTATGCAAACAAACCCCGTAATGGTTACCTTGCTGGATGTACCATTGACCTGTATTTTTGCGACGCGATGAAGAACCCCGTAAAGTCCTCAAGACTGGCCCTGGCCATGGCTCCGAGTGCGATCCCCTTCCGATCCTGGAAAACGAGCTAGCTGAATATCGCGTCGCGACGGTCCCCGGCTTGACACTGCCGCCACTCACGGGTGGTGCGATTGGTTACGTGGGATACGACTGTGTGAGATACTTTGAGCCCAAGACGGCGCGACCACTCAAGGATGTGCTAGGCATCCCGGAGTCGTTGTTCATGCTGTTCGATACTATCGTTGCCTTCGACCACTTTTTCCAGGTCATCAATATTATCACCTACATCCCTATCACTCACGTAGACTCGGAGCTCGAGGCCGAATACCGGAAAGGCGAAGCCGTGATCAAGAGCACCATCGAACGGTTGCTCCGGCCAGACTACCCTCTCCCTCCCCAAGGCCCAATCATTCCCAATCAGGAGTACACATCCAATATCGGGCGAGAGGGGTACGAGCGACACGTGGTGAAACTCAAGGAACACATCTCCAAAGGAGATATCTTCCAGACCGTGCCATCGCAGCGGTTGTCTCGCCCCACCTCTCTCCATCCTTTCAACCTTTTCCGTCATTTACGCACAGTCAATCCCTCGCCATATCTTTTCTACATTGATTGCGAAGATTTCCAGCTTGTCGGTGCCAGCCCGGAGCTTCTAGCGAAGGAGGAAAAGGGCCGCATGATCACCCATCCTATTGCAGGAACAGTCAAGCGCGGCAAGTCGCCCGAGGAGGACGAGGCGCTGGCGGAAGAGCTGCGAGGAAGCTTGAAGGATCGTGCCGAGCACGTCATGTTGGTAGATCTGGCACGCAACGACATCAACCGAGTGTGCGACCCAACCACCACCCAGGTGGACCGGTTGATGGTGGTGGAGAAATTCTCGCATGTGCAACACTTGGTGTCGCAGGTATCGGGCATTCTGCGCCCGGATAAGACTCGGTTTGATGCCTTCCGGTCCATCTTTCCGGCTGGCACGGTTTCCGGCGCGCCTAAGGTTCGGGCGATGCAATTGATTGCAGAACTGGAGGGCGAGAAGCGCGGAGTGTACGCCGGCGCGGTTGGCTATTTTGGGTACAACATTGCCAACACCGACGGGGCGACGGAGCTGCCGGGTGCCATGGATACATGTATCGCGCTACGGACAATGCTTGTCAAAGACGGGGTTGCCTACCTTCAAGCTGGTGGTGGAATTGTCTTTGACTCGGACCCGTACGATGAGTATATGGAGACCATTAACAAACTGGGGGCCAACATTGCATGCATCAAGGGAGCAGAAGCGAAGTACTTGAGCATGGAGGGGGAGCAATCATAGACTCTTTGTGTGATATCTCTGGAATTGGACGATGGCTTATGACAGAGCGCTGGAAAAGTTGAAACCATATGCGAACATTTATAATTGATTGTAACTGTCTGGTACTTTCCTAGGTACTATTCCATATTATCTATTTCCCGTATCAGATCCAACCTAACATAGGTACCTATGCTAGGTTGCCTAAATAAGGGTAGGTACCGAGTACCGCTTACATGGATCACTCAGTATATTTCCCACCGTGGTGGCTGGTCCAATCAAGATACTTCAGTACTTCACAGACTCCGTGACGACTAACTGTTCGTAGTATAGTAGAAGTTAAGCTGGAGGTCACCTTCCATATCTTGAATGCAATTGAAATTGAACTCTGCTGCCTAAAACGGTAGGACCCCTCAGTGTCAATATTTTCTGAAAATTAATATATCTAGATATTGGAAAATATTAAGTTAATTTCTTGCCTGAGCCGTACTCGTATTCTTCAAGGCCAAATTCCGCTAGGAAAAAGAGAGGAAGAGAACCCGATGACGTCGTTCTTTGAAGGGTTGAGCACCGCCACGATGACTCTCTCGTATTAGGGGATGTATGATATGGTAGACCTTTTTTTTGCCGTACGGTAACTTTGGAACATCCCGTAGACTGAGGTGCAAGTCTAGTGGTTAGAATTCCAACTCTATTGGGTATTTATTTCTTCTGGAAGGATGCCAAGTCATTGTTGTACGCGGCCGCCTTTGCCACGGGGGCGCCACGACACCATGGATGGATGTCAAAAGAGAGCTTAGCGGGGACCGGTATATAGACCATCCATACAGAGAATATATGTAACTATATGTACATGTACGTGTATCTTGGAAGGGTTGAAATGAGGTCCAGATCTGATATATGAGTATAGTTGTTCTAAACGTGAAAGTATAGGAGAATTTAAGAAGGGCCGAGTATAGCTAACTATTTGTATATATATATATATCTATCGTGTCGGTTAATTTGGAGAAATTGACTGTTGATTTATCTGTCCAGAGAAGAATGATCCGAGGAACCCTTATTCAGGGTCCTCGGGCCGTTGTGTATGCAGACAGACAGACTTAACTATGTACACCATTGTATGTATATCTTGTAACGTGATATATACTTGCTTGCTCTCTTTCGTCAAATGTCAATCAATCAATCAATCCATTGTCACTCGCACACCCCACACCTTCCTTTCCCATCCTTTGTCTCCATTTCCGGCATTTCCCACTGCTCAGATCCTCCCCCTAGTCCCTGATGATCATTGTATAAGTTGTAAGTGTATCTGTCATACTTTTGCCATCGTCAATCGGCCCACCCGGCGCAATACCCCCCTTATTTCCCCATTCGTCATTACTGCTATCTTACTCTCTGCCATGCTGAGATGCATGACAAACGTGCATACTCTTCTTTGTGAAGTGATTGATTACCTTTATAACTCTCGTTGACCATCAATGACTGTGTGGGGGAATTGAAACGGTTTTCCCGTGGTTGTTCTGTTCCATTGGGCGTCGTCAGCCATCGTCCGGTGGCACCAAAAAAACCAACTGAACCAACTTCACTTAACCTAAAGGGAATTTCCCTCTTGCTCTCCTCATCGTCACTTTCATTCTTCTCTTTCTCCTCCTTCTTCTTGTTCTCCCCTTCGACAACACTACTTCTCTTTCTCTTTACTAATTCCACATTCTCCTTCATACCCGTCTCCCTGTCTTCTTACCCTCCCAATACGTTTTTACCGTAACCAAACTGTCTGTGGCTGACAGTCAACTCAACTCAATACCATTCACTACAGTCGCCCGCCTTCCGTCACACTGCCACTACCAACTCCACCACAACCGCCCGCGATAAGGGGACTCACCTCCGCAAAGCAACCACTGCTTCCACCGCTCCCCATTGCTCTACGTTTCCTCCGGTGGTTAGCGCCTGATCACGCCTGATTTCCGAGAGAAGCCGAAAAAATTAAAGGAGGTCTAGTGTCTCGGTTTTCTCCGTCTCTCACCGTCGAGCTCCAGTTTGTCCAATTGTCGTCACCATGTCGAAGGTCGTGCGCAGCGTAAAAAATGTCACCAAGGGTTACTCGTCGGTCCAGGTCAAGGTCCGAAATGGTATGTGCCTTGGATTCAACTCTTATCATACTCGCCATAGGGTACGCCGGACGACCGCGGTCGCCCGCCGGTCGCTACTTGCGCCCTGGTTCAACGCTGTCGACGTCTACTAACGCTCACCATTATAGCAACGAGCAATGACCCCTGGGGCCCGACCGGCACAGAAATGGCAGAGATTGCCGCCCTGACATTTAGCAGGTAGGCTTGTCGACCAATTGGTCTCAGCTCGACGAAACTAATCCGGTTGTACGTGTAGTCCGACCGATTTCTACGAGATTATGGACATGTTGGATAAGCGACTGAATGACAAAGGAAAGAATTGGCGCCATGTGCTGAAGTCTTTGAAGGTCTTAGATTACTGCCTTCACGAGGGCTCAGAACTGGTGGTAACATGGGCTCGGAAGAACGTTTACATCATCAAGACTCTGCGTGAGTTCCAATACGTGGATGAAGATGGCAGAGATGTAGGTCAAAATGGTAAGTCGTGGAAGGTATGGCCCGTCTTCTTGCTTTGCTCGCTTGCTGACGATCTGGTCGGCGAATAGTGCGTGTGGCCGCCAAAGAACTTACCTCCCTCGTGATGGACGAAGACCGATTGCGGAGCGAACGCTCCGATCGAAAGCTCTGGAAATCGCGGGTCAGTGGACTTGACGAGCACCCATCAGGTTACGGAAATGAACCACCACGTCGAAACGAGCGCCGTCGGCGTCCCGCGGATGACGACGATGTTGAGTACCGTTTGGCTATTGAGGCGAGCAAAGCAGAAGCGGAAGAAGAGCGGAAACGACGGGCGAAGACTGCCGGTGTTGAGGACGACGAAGATCTAGCCAAGGCGATCAAGTTGAGTAAAGAAGAAGAAGAACTGCGCAAGCGCGAGTTGGAAGAGAGCAACGCCCATTCGCTCTTCGATGATACTCCCGTTCAGGCACAACCAGCACAGCCAACTGGTTACAACCAGGGATATCAACAACAGAGTGCGGTGGACTGGTTCGGAAACCCTATCAATCCTCAGCAACCCCTGTCGACAGGGTACCTAAACAACCAATACGCGCAGCCCACTGGATTCCAGGGACAGATGACCGGGATGCCTAATGGGTACACCAACGGTTTCCAATCGCAGCAGCACACAGCCTTTGACCAGAATCCGTACGGCCAGCCGCAAAATAATTACCTGCAGCCGCAAACCACCCTTCAGCCCCAGGCGACGCTACAGCCGCAACAGACGGCTTTTCACGCGAACAATCCATATGGAGCAACTGACATGTTTGGCCAGCCGCAGCAACAGCCGCAGGACAACTTCCTCTCGGCGGGCACCAACAACCCATGGGCCACCGGCAGCCCGCAGCCGGCTGATATGTTGAAACCCATGGCTACTGGATCCAACAACCCATTCGCGCAGCGCACACAGCCACAATTGCAGACCAGGCCCGCGACGTCAGGACATCCGTCGTTGAACGCGCTGGCCGAAGAGAGAGCAACCACCGCTTTCAATCCGATCTCTAACTACCAGGCTCCGTTGGCCCCCGCTCCACCCAAGAGTACCCCTCCTCAGCTGAACGACCCTCACCACGCTCGTCTCAACGCACTCCTCGCGACTGGCGAAGGCCAGGATACCTTCGGAAACGTCGGCGACCTCCGTATCCCCTCTCAGCACACCGCGCCGGGTACATTCGTCAACTCTGCTGGTCAAGGTCTTGATCGCCTACGAGCCAACCAGACCGGGAACAACCCATTCTTCAGTCAACAACAGCGGTTTGTCCCACAACAAACCAGCTTCGCACAGCCAACAGGCTTCGGCCAGCAACCAGGCTTCGCGCAGCCCACGAACAACCCCTGGGGAGCACAACAGTCCTACCAGCAGCAGCCTCAGGCTGGAGGTAGTCTGATAGATCTGTGAAAGACAAAGAAAGAAGAAGCCTACCCGTGATGTCAATAGTATATAACTAAACGTGTTTGAGGTGGAAGTGGAATGCGATACCAGGTCCTTCGTCTTGTCTCAATGATTTACATCTTTCTTTCCTTGTATTCCCTTTGTCCCGTCGCGTCGCCTTTTTGCAACGATTGGTTGGGTGTTATGCTCGCATTGAATTAGGGTTCCGGAATTGACTCCCTGATTTTCAGTCCAATTCATTTAAACTACTACTCCACTTTGTTCTAATGGTACTTTTGCGCTTTCAATATCTGACATGGTTTGATGCTGGCCGGGATATCCAACCGTTTATATTAAACCTTTGCTTTTGCGAGCTGCGCCGCAGTTTCTTTTGTCTGACTCTTCCACCGTTTCTTATGATGTATCGTTCTACTTATACCTATTACCTACCTTACCTATCTGGTTTATGTCTCGTAGTATATAAATTATTTTGTACTGTATCATATTATGGTCTATTGCTCTGCGTTGTTCTCGCGATCGCCACTGCTCTGGTCAAGGATGTAAATAGATGGCCGTTCCACTTAAGCATACTGGAAACAGAAACAGAGTGAACAATCAAGATAAAACCCACTGTTTTTACATTATATCCTTGTATATCGTCCAGCCACCACGGAATTGTACCTACGAATGGGTAGCAATATAATACAATATAATAGTAAAACTGGATTGGCGACAGATACCAATCTAGTTTAATGACATTTAACAGAAAGATACTGGCAAATCATTCATTTATGATACTATGCCTACAGCATAGCACAAAGAAACGAGGTCGTTAATGCCCATCCGGCATCCAAACCAGTTGAATACATAAAGGGAGGTGAAGATTCCACACACCGCTGCAACCTATCCATGACCATAAACCCCATATACATAAACTAAACCAGGCCGAAGAAACATAGCCAGAGGTATCAACCATAACCTATTCGCCTGAATCGAATCATACCCTTAAACCCCTTATAGCCCGTGAATGCAATATGACGTCCAAGATGTTCCCAATACACGAGAAAGCAAAAAGGTAGAGAAACGAAAAAGAAGGAGGAAAAAAGAAAGGATAGGAGATAAGGTGGAAGGTCAGGTTTATCCACCCCTTTCTCCGAATTGTCGAGCCCAGTCTTCGTACTCTCTTAACCCTTCACGACTGACGCTGGGTCGGATGGAGGAAAGACTGGCCTTGAAATCTTGGAAGCAGATGGCGCGGATTTGATCCATGGGGGTGTGGAGGAGGGCTTCGCCGAGGTTGCGGAGCGGTCCCATTGCTGCGTCTTTTGCTAGGGCTGTGATGTCGGAGCCTGAGAAACCTGGAGTTAATTCATTATTAGTTTGATGATCATATGAATAGATAGAAGGATGGCGTAGGAGAAACAGGAGAAATGGGCCAGGCGGAGTCATGAGATAATACCTTCTGTAAGTTGAACTAGAGCTTCTATATCTTGGTCCGTCAAGTCATGCACCTGGTGACTTAATAATGTCCGGATTTGTTGTTCTCGGACGTGATGTTCTGGGAGTGGGATGTATTGTCGGCGGACGAAACGACGACGTGCGGCCTCATCAATATCCCAGGGCATATTGGTGGCTGCCAGGACGAGGACTCGGCTGGGGTCACCACCGACTTTCTTGTCTCTGCCCGGTGACTCGCGGCCGGCTGCAGCGCGCTGCAGATCTGACCACTGGATCAGGAATTCGGTCTTTGAGCGACGCGATGCTTCGTTCTCCGTGCCGGACGAGCGAGCCGATAGTAGCGAATCGATCTCGTCAACGAAAATGATCGACGGCGCAAGAGCCTTAGCCAGGCCGAACAAAGCGCGAACAAGTTTCTCGCTCTCACCGTGCCATTTAGAAGTCAAGGTGGATGCGGAGACCGAGAAGAAAGTCGATTTGGATTCGGTAGCAACAGCCCGTGCAAGCATAGTCTTACCTGTCCCTGGAGGTCCAAAAAGGAGCATTCCTCGGGCTGGTTCTCGCAGGCCGGAGAAAAGGTCCGGACGCAGAAACGGATAAACGACGGCTTCCTTGAGTGCCTTCTTGGCTGGATCTAAACCTGCAATATCGTCCCAGTGTACCTCGTCCCCGCGGACTACTATGTCATTGAGAATTTGCCGGGCAGTTGCCACATCCATGCCTTTCGGAAGTTTGTTTGGTATGTCCATGATGGCATCATCCTCGTCCTCGAGTTCAGCTTCGTCCTCGTCTGCGTCTGTCGACTTGGGGCCAAGAGACTCTGGATCGCTTGATGACGGTGGCGTGATGGTGCGTCTGATGCGCGGAGTAGGCAGTTTTTCAGGACTCGTACGGGAAATCTCCATGCGATCTAAACCGTTGTTTAACACATCATCACTAGTTGAAGCAGGAGTGATTCTGCGTGGTGTGGGTGTAGACGTCCTCTGCGGTCTGCTGGAGGTGCCCGCTACCCCCGAGGGCTCTCCAGAAGGTGTCGGCAACTGGTAGGATGATCTTAGCGCTACGGGCTTGGGTTTGACAGAAGGTTTCGGGGAGGAACGTGGCTGAACAGTATCCCTGGAGGCTGGCGAGACAGAAGCGGAATGCGTGCGATTGTTGGGTTGCTGCCGGATTCCAGCCGGAGCACGAGGCATGGGTGTAGGTGTCGAGGTTGGAGCTGGAGTTGACTTCGCAGTTGACCGTCGGGGTGTCTGGGAGGACACTCGAGGCTTCCTCCCAGGGCGATGGTCCTCCCCAGAATCCTCTTGGGGAGCACTTCTCCGTGGAGGTACCCCATCGCCGGACTTTGACCGGGGTGGTCCCAGGTCCTTTCGGAAACTGGGATCATTCGCGACGGTTAGACGCGAGGACACTAGAGCTGCATCGCTGACAGTCTTTTCCGATGATGGAGTGCGATAGAGATTCCCCCAGGCAAGACCAGCAGCCTGGGATGCTGCG
Source organism: Aspergillus leporis (assembly GCA_009176345.1). Classification (NCBI taxonomy): domain Eukaryota; kingdom Fungi; phylum Ascomycota; class Eurotiomycetes; order Eurotiales; family Aspergillaceae; genus Aspergillus; species Aspergillus leporis. Next base: position 72,812 of record ML732150.1, on the reverse strand, counting down.
GCCGGCCGCAGATCTTTCCGTCGCGGGCTAATCTTCTTCTTAGTCGGTTTCTTCAGATCGGACGTACGTAATGTGGATGGCATCATCTTCCGACGCTCGGGACTGGAGGTACGAGAGGAATTTGTTTTCGTCGAGGAATGCGTCTTGCGCAATACCGGGCGACTCGCCATTGGGTTCGATGAGCTAGTCTCGTTACTGATTGACTCCGAACTTGTCCTGTTAACAGGCGGTGGGGGGCGTCCGGGGATCGTAGGTGGTTTGGACAAATCGGTATACCCGACCGCGGGGACAGTTCCGTCTGCAATCCAGCCGCGATGAGTACTAGGAGGAAATTGGGGAGGCGACTTTCCAGTAGGATCCTTTCTGCTTTCGCGAAGAGCCTCGAGGAGATCTACGCGCTCACGACATTGAAGTTCTAACTGGCGAATGGAGTCTTGGAGCGCCTTTTCGGTTTCGTTCTTGGGGGTGTACAAGGAGGGGACCCGATAGGCGTTGTGATAGTAAATGGTTTCTAGAGCGGAACGCCAAGACTTCAATGCTTCATCTTCATTGTTCTAAAACCAGCGAGACAGGGAGATATCAGTTAGGAAGTTGGGGGGTTACTTCAGGGCAAAGAAAGGCATACCTGTCCTTCGAAGTAGACGGCCGTCGAGCACATCAGGTAACAATCATCGTAAGTCTTCTGGAGCGAAGACGCCGGTTTGGGACGCATCATTGAAATCGGTCGATCAATCGATCGAATCGAATCAATCAATCAATGGCGGCAGTGCAGGACCCGCCCGCGCTATGGATGGATAGGGTATATATCAAAAAGGACAGGAAGGCGTTTGGTAAGGAGAACGAGAACCGAAGGAAGAAAAAGAAAGAAAGAAAGACGGTGAGGGTTCAGTTAGTTCTTAATTTCCAAGTCAGCGAGGGAGTGAAGACGTGAGAAGATGAGACTCAATTAGTTGTCCGATTTTTCTTTTCATTTTCGGTCTTCTGAATTCTCGTGACGTCGTTGGTTCACCGAATTGGGGAACCTTTTGGCTCGTGTCTTGAAAAGCCCCACGACGATGGCAAAATTTCAATACCACTGCGACTCTACGCAAAACTCTCTTTTCTTTGATATGATCAATGGATCCAGTGGAGTAGAGTCTCAATCCTTTATATTAACGAACATGGATATCTGCTGCCCGCCATATCATCCCGTCTATGTGTACAATGGGGTCCCAAATGCGCGATATATCAAGAAATATTGCAGAGATCAGTCAAGTGAAGAAAAGAATATAAAACAAGGAACAATGCCTCCAAATAAGAAAAACTTCCCTTGCGTGCCAACGCCGGTACAAATATAGCATACATCGGGCCAAAAATAAAATAGGCACCGACCCAAGAAAAGCTCACACTTTTCCCGACAATCCGTCCCACAAGATGTATATCAACCAGTCCGACAGCATGCGAGAAACCAATCTTTCCAAACAAACAAGGAAGTGAAATCAGATGGCTAAAGAAAAAATGGACGTAACCGAAGAAAAGTGGGATATCTCTCTCCGGTTCGTTCAGTCAAGATTTCCCCGACCCCGAGTGTCTCGGACATTTCGCAAACATCCGAAAAAGATTAGAAGATAGAGAGAGTGAGAGAAGGGTGGAGGAAATGGAGCACGCGAGAGAAACAAGAAAGGTCAGGGGACTGAGATTAACAAGGAGGATTGACAGTATGACCGCCACCATCAAACCCGGGGAATTCCAAATCCCTTCACAACATGGTTTTCGCGGTGCGAGCCTTTTCTTTTCTTATTTCCGCTCACCACACGCGATACGTGGCCGCTAACTGACAGACATCATATTTTTCTGATAATTTGCTTATGAATTTTTGTTGGTATTTTCTTTTCATTCCCGTTGTTCTTGGGGTCATGGATATCTTAAACCAAGGCCGCAGGAAGGCGAATTATGATGAGTAGTGTGAATCGGGTTCATGCGTCGGGCCAGTGGGTAATTTAGGCATCCACCTGGCCCTTAAAGTAGGCCTTGGCCATTTCATAAGACGTCCTTCACGTATTGTTAGTATACTCTGTATGGTGGTGAAAACAAAAAAGAAAAAGAAAAAGAAAAACCAAAAGAAAGGACTCACCAGCAGATGGCCGTGCTGGGCATCGTGGAAATAATGCGGGGACGAGCGCCACGCAAGAAACCACTCCAACCGAACTGCCGCTTGATGATGGCCGCAGCATTGAAGAGGCCCTTCACGGACCGAATCTCCTCGTTCTGTGCCAAACCACGAGTTTGGAGGAGCGTCTTCACCACGTCGAGCGGCGTCGTAAGACCGGCGGCGAAAGCGCCCGCGAGACCACCAGCGATGCAGTGGGTGAAGGGGTCGTAATCTCCGGAGGGGTTCATGACTTTAGAAAGAGACTCGTATGCGACGAACTGTGTAGCAGTGAAAGGGACGGTCATGCAGAGTGTAGTAGGATAGGAAACGTAGAAAGCCTGGAGACCCTCTGTCCGATAGACGCTCCTGGCGCATTGAAGGAGACTTTTGTGTACGGAGCCATGAACTTGCATACGTTGCTTGATCACTGCACTTCTCAGTTAGCAACCGACGGAGGTTGTTTCCTCTTTCTGCTTTTCTTTGCTTATGGGCACTTGGTATATGTACCACTAGCGCCGCGGGGCACTCACCATCAAAGGGATTCATCAAAGCATCACTAGCAATGGTCGCAGAGGCACCACTCAGAGCTTTTTGATATTAGTAACCAACCAACCAAAGACACAATATTATCCCAAGAGGCCACTTACCAGCAGCTACCGGATGGTGGCCGTCATCAACATTGCCACCGGCAAGATCCTTCACAATCTCGTACGTCCCAAAGTATACAGCATGGGCCGGACCTATCGGTAATTTGATATCAGCCCCCCGTTTTCTCCGAGCAGACATCTCCGCAGGCCATCGGTTATCGCTCACCGGCACCAACAATTACACTCGAAACGCCCTTCCATAGTGTCCGCCAGCCCTCAACTCGGTAAATTGTGGAAACCGCATTAGTGAGGCCCGTGTACAGCCCTCCGGTCGTAGGATGCAGGATTTGCATGCGAGTCTACCGTGAGGGTCCGATGTCAGTATCTGTTTGCCTAGATCCCGCGCAACACAGCAAGGTAGAATTTGCGCAGCGTAAGGGAAAAATTAGCAGTAAAACAACATACCTTCAGCAAGTCCACTGGGTACATCACAGAGTGTTCCTTAACCACATAGTCAGTACGGTCCAGCTGTCAACCACGTCTTCCTTGTTCCAGTACACATACCGCTATCCCTGCAAAAGCACCGGCCAGCATATTGGCGCCGAGGCCATAGTTCGAGGGAAGGGCTTCATACCTATCACAAGGGCGCAGTTAGCTTGGGGATCCCACCATGCATGTAGGTATTTAAAAAAAAAGGTGCCCAGCAACAAATTCGATAGTGCCAATGCAATCAGGCGGAAGAAACGAAACAAAAGAAAGAAAACATGAAGGCATAAAAGTCTTGCAGATCATCCTTGTAGGTTCAAGCGGACGATTGACCATGTCAAAGAAAAGATGAAGTGGGTTATGCGCAAACATACTCGAACTCCTGCCCGGGGATTTGCTCAGGAACAGCCATCGAGCTGTCGTAACTCCGGACGCAGCCGGGGCTACAGTGAGGAGGAGAAAGGGGTGAAAAGAGGGGAAGGAGGGAGGTGAAGGCGTTCGGTGGTGGTGTGAAGGGCGTGTTGCTGAACGGTCGAAAAGATAGTACCGAAGAAACCGGGACAGGTTGCGGAGTGGAGAGGTAAATCAGTAGGACCGATTCCGAGAAGGAAAACAACAAAAAAGTATAGAGAGGGAGAGCGACCCGGTCTCAACCACCAAGAATGATCAATGCGACAGGAAAGGGAAAACAAAATGTTGAGTTGAGAGAAGTTAAGGGAGAGCAGGAAAGTGAGAGAGCCGAGAAATAAAATAAATTAATTGTTCGGCGGGGATTAGAAGTTCTTAGTTACCAGGAATGGAAGTCCTTTCGGTCGGCTTGACGAACGCCCCAACTCTGGATGGGAAAGTTATCTGATGGATTAGATCAGTGAGAAACATCAATAAGAACCCAAATCGAAGCTTTATTTCTTTTCTGTAGATATATTGAAATATATCTAGTACCTATGTACACATTTTAATTATTATGATATTTGCGTTTGCTGTTCCCCTAGCCTTTTCTTCAAATTTCATCGTCTTCTATACACCGATCACCATTCTCCTCCCTGTTAGCTCTCGAGCTGAACCTCCGTACAAGAAAGATTCACTGAACTAAACCAAACGCAGAATTTTGCCTGCTGAATCAGCTCCCCAGCCTAGACAAAAAAAAAAAAAAAGATCAGCGGCAGTTCTTGGTCCGATGACGGAGTTTTGCCCAATCCGCCAGGCAACTAAACTAATCCATATCAACCAAGCATTTCCTTCCACCTATACTTACATCCAGTAACCAGTTGATGTCGTTTCTCAAAAAACCTTATCAATTATAGATCTAACCCCCTTTCCAGAAAAGACAAAACTTTCTAGAGAGTGCCACACCTGACTTAACAAGAAACACAATAAATGCCGAATGACGGAGGAATAAACGTCCCGCCCATCCGCCGCGGAACTGCCTACATTACCTAAACCATTAGCTCTAGTTAGTTAAGTTACCGTAATTAACTAGTTCTTATCTGATCCCTTTAGTTTCTCTTTCTCATTAGTCCGTAATCCTTCTCTCTTCAGTCAAATGGAACCCTGAGCGAACTACCGCGGCTCACCGAGATCCTCTCCGTACCGAGGACTATTTATTTGGCTGCAATGAGTAATGAAGACTCTTTTGGCATAAGTATTCTGAAGCCTAATGTAACACGCTATGGTTATTTTCTTTTTTTCTTATGTAGTCCAATCCTTGGCCGTCATTCACTGTAAGACATTAAGTTCCGCGATTCCGTCCATAGGTTAGCCAGTTAAAAATTTTATCTCAGATTTATCTTATTATTTGCTCTATACGAGATATGAGATACGAGGAATATCCTTTATTACTTAATAAACCTATCTGGACAGCTCTTTAAAACAGCAAGAGGTGAAAAAGTAGTCCTGTACCGTATCAGCTCTAGATTTCAAGTACAAGCGGTAGAACATAAAATGTTGTTCCATTTAGTAGATGATAATTGATACAATCGATGGAAAATGCCATGCAAACAAACGCCCACGAAAAGCTCCTCTCTCAAATGTCCATAGCAATACTTTCCTGCAGAAGATTCATATGCGCTGTCATGCAAGTCGTCAAAACAAAAGAATGATTTCGCCCACCTCGGTCTTTCTTCGGTTGCCAAGAGGTCTCTGGGACCTCCCCTACGACGATATGTCCGTTCACTCTATACTATTTGTTCTATTCTACCAGTCCACGTTGAAAGTCCATTCCCCTGGAGAAACAAACATGTCAGTCTTCGAGTGTACATATATGTGAATGTTGAGAAGAACCTACCATTTTTCAGATTTTCGGCAGTGTCGCTCAGCAGGATCACTCGCCTCTTGTTGCAATAGGCCGTTTTATCCAAGATATCAACTTTTAGGTTGGCAAGTTCCGGTACAGGCTTTTCAAACATTTCGCTCAAGTTTTCCACGGCCATCTCCAAGTCTTTCTGGTTATCCTCGAAGATCTCAGTGAGGTTATTTCGCGCAAGGTAGTAAGCAAAGGCGTAAGTCCATTTTAGGGTCTGTCGGCATTGTTGTAGTGCTTGAGATGCGGTGTCGAGGAATTGGACTTCAATCCATGATAGGCCAGACTGTGACTGGAGGCTCGTCATCTTCTTCTCGGTCTTCAGGTACAGGTCTTTATCAAGCTTTGCGGATTGCTCGTGGTTAGCGTATCGGTTGTAGTAGTGCAGGTATCGCTCCAGCGATGCTCGAGACCGCGCCTGCTCGGTGCGAGCTTCTGATCCTGACTTTTCCTCATAACGGTTGCAGTTATACCAGCTGGTGCCGTGCTCCGACCAAAGACCCATGCACATCCAGCAAAACTCGTGCTTGCATTTACGGCATGTCATATGGTTGCAGCCCCCGTTTTTCTCAATCGTCGAGTGGCACCTGGGGCACTCTTTTGTGTTGGCCGAGATCCAGTTGGCCGTCTCTGAATCGTCCTCACACTTCTTCAGCCACATTTTGACCAGCAGACAGGGCGCCGGTTGATGGTCGTTGAGAGTGCAACCAAAACAGAAGTGGTGCTTGCAGTTGCATTGTACCGTGGGTACAATGCGACGGAGGTCGCGCTCTTTGACCGGACAATCGACGGCGTACTCGCAATTGGGGGCAGGACACCATTTGAGGTTTACCTTATCATCAACGTATGTCCTTTGTAGAAGGACTTGGTACCTAAGAGAATAGAATAAGCAATGATGTTCACCTGCACGAAAGCTAAAGAGTTTCTCACCTGTCCTTGAGGGCATCTGTAACAAGAAGGCCTAACGATTTAGAATCAACGATCATGTGACAGCCGTCACCCGGGCACTGTATCCTTGCTGCTTCTCCTTCCTCACGGATCTTTTGGGCCAGGTAGTGTCGGTAGCAGTCGACGCAGAAACGATGTCCACACCGCATAGCGTATGTCTCAAGGTTATCACCATCCTCGCAGCAGATGTCGCACATGAACCCGGGTACCACCTCAGTCTTCGGTGTGCCTTCGAAGTTTGTCCCTAAGCCTGCCTCCTCGAGTGTCTCTTCAGGATGATCCATGTAGCCCTCTATCAGCTTTTCCCGGTTCCATCGTCCATAGCGCAAGAGAATAGCGGCCGACTCCGGTGGTAAGCTTAAGATCGACGAGACCTCGTTGATCTGTTGATTCTGTTCCCGATCGATATCCCCGGGACTTAGGACTTTGAAATCTACTTCGTACGGTTTTCGTGAGGTTGCGATGATATCTTTATCTTTCGAGAAACCGCTGTCGAAATCATCACCGAAGTCTACAAGTCGCAGAAAGCAACGTCAGCACTCCAGTTGTCACAGGGTTCGGAAGAACGACGGGAACAGCCACATACCTTCCCCTAAGCTCTCATCGTCACTCGCCTGAGTATCCAAGAAGTCATCCCCGCTCGAGGCGATGCTCATAAAATCCTCATCCGACTCCATACTGGTAGACGCCGGCGTAACCAAATCAGAGCCCTTCTTTTCCGCGGTAAGCGTAAACTCCCCTGATACGACGGGAGTCAAATCTGGGGTGGGGACCACGTCTGCGGTTTCAGTATCTGCGGCTCTCGTCTTGCGAGCAGACTTTCGGGAGGGAGGTCCGGTGGCGGCCTGCGAACGGGCGACGGAATCTTTGGTGGCGGAGTGGTTGTCTGTTATCGCCGCCTCGGCCGCCTTTCTCTTCCTTGTTTGAGGAGGCGTGGTGAAAACAGTGAAGTCGCGGCAAGCCGGTATGTGCTGACACGAGAAAAAAGTAGGTCCCGAGTTTAGACGTCGAGACCTCTTTTTTTCCGAGACAACACAAGGCGCAGCTTACCTAGGTGGGTAATCAACCTGGGGGCTGATAAATCCAAAAGTGGATGGAGGGCGGACTGGGGACAGGACTGTGCAGTAGAGGTAGTGACACCACACACTAGCTCTTAGCCCATCAATCGCTGGGTGTATGTAGCTTATTGATTGTTGGAACCTTGGACCTTGGAGAGGAGAGAGGGGTGTGGATGTAACTAAGGGACGGGAGACGGACGGACGTCACAAGGGAGTGGGGGAGCCTTTGGGGACAAGCCTCAGGTTTGTCTCTATTTGGGTAGAATTGCACTAGAGCACGGTGGACAAGAACGGCAACGGGAAAGAACCTGAGCGGGCTCCAATGTGACTTGTCCTGGCAAAAGCCTGGGGTAAGTTGTTGCATCAAAAGGGGGCCCGTAAAAAAAAAAAATTTTTGAAGAGTGGCGAGATTGCTAAGCAGAAGAAGTTTATACTTAGTTATAAACACCGTCTGAGCTGGTACTAATGCCACGGTACGGCAGTGTGGGGGAAAAGGGCAAACAAAAGGGCAACCTCAGAGGAAGACACAGATGTCCAATCGTGCGTGAACATGAAACTGAAAGATCTCATAGTTCCAAAGTTATGCACTTCAGGCTCGGGAGCGACCGTACGATAGATGGTGGATGTTGGTTCGCTGGAATAAATGAAAAAAACACCAATGATGTCAGAGTATCTCATGGGTCAGTCAGTGTGTTGGGTTATAAGGAGTCATCCTTGATATCATATGGTTGGAGACTACTAAATATTTATGGGTCTCCAAGTGCAAGACTCAATGAGCCAAATAAGTGATCTTGGACGGTTAGCCTTAGGCAACCACCAGGCAACCTGTATATCATATCCGCTTCTATGCCAGCCATCTATCTAATACTAAAAGCTGTATTTTCTTCCTTTCCCTTGCTGCCTATTTCACTCATCATAGTTCATTTTGTGTTTACCTGCGTTCGTAAAGCCATTTAAAATCTATGTTGAATCACTCATCGTCATCATCATCATCTTCTTCATCCTCGCTGCTCTCCTCTTCTTCAGCGCTTGCTAGCCAATCAACAAACTGCTGAGCCTGGCTGCGCACTTGTCTCATCCCTTCAGTGCCGGTAGACCTCTCATCAGCCCACCACTGCTCATATGCCTCCTCTTCTAAGATCTCTAGATCATATAGTTCTTTGGCAATAAACAAGAGAACCGTATCGCCACGGCTGCGGTGTACAAGGTCCTGCTGAAGCAAAATCAGCAGATCGACCTGATCGGGCTTCGATGCGCTCTCTCGGTCGAATAAAGCTCGCTCCACAATCTCGCGATACTTGCCAAAGATCTCCCGAACGGCATCTCCAGCTCCCTTGCCACCTTCCATCAGTTGCGAGATACGCTTCATGAAAGCCGATGCGACAGCTCGCCGAACTTGGTGATCGGAAGCGTTGGCTGTCATACGGAGACTGACTAGTTCCAATTGCACCACGTCTGATGTGACGCCGTCGCGCAAGCTGTCATAGACACTGGTTGCGGCGTCGTGGACGAAATGATCTTGCTCGTCATCATCACCGCCCGAGCTGCTGAAGCTTCCCGAGCGAGATATGCCGTAATCTGAGATCTCAGACGAAAGAGTAGAGATAGAATCTGTAGACAGTGAAAGTTGTGCCATGTTGTAAACTGCGGGGAGAACAAGTTAGCTTCACGTGACTAGAAGATAAAAGGATAGGGGAAAGTGCGCACCCAGTCCCGATGAGGCATTGCTTTCGGTATCAGAATCATCCTCATCTTCATAAGGGACGTATTCGTAGCCCTCACCACCTGCACCGACAACTTCCGGTTCACTTTCCGGCACCTCACCGTCTTCTTCCCTCGGGGCGTTTGTAATGCGCTTGCCTCGGCTGATAGTCATTCCGTCGGCGATCTTCACGCCGAATGAGAGCAGAGTACCAGGTTCAACAGTACAGTTGCTGCCAACGCGCACGTTCTCAGCAACAATAGCGTGGCGCACAGTCGTCCCATCGCCGATCACAGCACCGTCCCAGATGTAAGCACCCTCCAAAGTGACATTCTTGCCAATCTTGCAGTTTCTTCCTAGAACCGTGTCCTTGACTGTCGCTTTGTCTCCTATGCTTGTGCCTTGCCCGATAACCGTTCGTCGGCCGATGACGCATGAACGGGCCAAGGTCACACCCTGCTCTTGATAAAGGTTTCCCTTCCGAAGTTCGTAGTTGTGGCCCGGAAGTAGGTTTGTGTCTGGGCACAGAGGGTACGCCCACCGCGAGATGACGTCCTTGCTCACGGCATCATATGCTTTCAGGTTCCTCACTCTAGCAGCGTAGTGATCTTTGATGATGTGTGTGTGGATTGTCTTTCCGTTGAGCTCGTAATCTTTCAGCACACCAAACAAAAACTGCGTCCGTGGTGCTTGATAATCGAAACTGTCCGACCATAAACTAAGCACGTCAGGCGTACAAATGTCGATGTTGCAGTCGATCAAGTCTTGGCGGATGTCTAGCTCTGGGTGTGTAAGTATAATTTCCGAGTCGATATTGAGGCGGGTCGACTCTGATGAATGGTGATCGATTTCCTCGTAGTGTAGACAGCGGTCCTTAGTGGGATCAACAATAAAGACAGGCGAAGAAGACGAGGACTTCGTTCTATGATTCCGGCCGGCTTCGCGCAGAATCATGGTCATGATGGCGTCTTTGTTTGCTTGACGACGAGCCCGATGCTTGGCCAACGCGCCTTCAATAGGCAGGTTGCTGATAACATCACCGCTCACAACAATAAAGTCCCCAGTGATCAAATGTTTCCCATCAAGATCGCGCATAACGTCTCCGACGGAGGTGGATGTGGACTTGAGGAAAGTCAACTGCTTGAATGGCGACGAGGGTGATCTCCATTTTGACGCACTAAAGTACACCAGCGTCAGTTTTACCACTGCCATCGTATGCGCAGAGGGGGCAAGCGTTATCCACATACTTGATATACTTCTCCAACTGGTTCGAATGGGCTCCGGCGTACAAGAACACATCCTCGACGCCCGCATTAGCGAGGAACTCAAGCGTATATTCGATCAGCGGGGTGTTCGCCAGCGGCAAAAGGCACTGTCAACGTTCGTGTCAGTCCATCACTTTCTTCTCTTTCTCCCCGCAACTCCCAACCTCTCTCTAGCACTTTATCCCAAAAACATACCCGAGGCTTATCAAGAGTGAACGGCTCGAATCTCGTCTCGAATGTATCGGCAAGAACCTAAATGTCATCAGAGCGTTAGGCACCCGAACATCGTAAACTCCATCGTCATGTCGCGGCCGACAGTCGCCAGGAGTACTAGTAGGTTACATGACAACAAACATACAACAGCCTGCAAAGTGTCCTCTACCTCCTCCGCGGCATTACCCCTCTGCTTGGAGCCGCCGCCTTTCTGCTTCGGACCCATTTGCTATAACAATTAAATTGTGCAAGTTGCGCGGAAAGTTTGAGTGACACAGTAGCTGATGTTTCTCCGCCTCACTGAAGGGTCAACTTGATCAAAAGATCTACAAGAGCGGAAGATTCGTATTTAGGGAAGCCTGGTGTGAGTAGGGCCAACAACAGACCAAAAGCAACAATGAATCAACTGTGCAAAAGCCCAAAGGAATTATTTCCGAATCACCTTGACGCAAAAACTCCGCCAAGCCATATTGAGTGATTCATCCCACTCGAGCCTTTTTTTTGCATGTTTGTTCCGTTTGCTCAGTTTGATGTCCCTGGCTAAGCTTTCACGTGATACACGTGATTACGAGCACTAGCCACACACCACTTTCGAGGGCAGCTTCAGCCTTAAAGAGTCCAGAACACCACTTGAGGCCCAGGCCCTCCTGGACTTCTGGGAATATCCCTTGTCCAGGAACCAACGGTCTAGAACCTTAATATACCTCTTTTAATTGTAGGTAAATCAAACAGATCTTCCTATCACGCAACAATGCTGTTCGTTTTCTTCACCCGAACCGAGGGGCGATCGGAAGCTCCTGTAGATTTACCCGGTCGGCATGGGGTTCGTGTGGTACGCAGCATCCCCACAGATGTACGTGTGTGCAGTGTAAGGCTTACAAGTGGAGGTTGTTTTGCAACAGGGTATGGTGCAGAATGGTGGTTATTCTGGTAGTATAGGTAGGTATGTAAGGACCATCAAATTGTGTTCCCAGCCCCGGCAGGATCAAAGCAGCGCCAATGTGGGAAATTCCACTCACAGGATGATGTACCACGCAACATGTTCAAATAATTACAGCAACAGTACACCAAAAAAGCAGTCTGAATGCCCTGACCCTAATATAGTTCAACTCCCGTATATCCCTTTATAAAAGCCACGTGAAACAGTTTTGCTAAGAGTATCCGCGAAGAGAAACAAAAGACAAATAATTGGAGGCCTCATAAACGCCGTAAACTATCAAAGATCCACCCAGGGGTCAACGGTATCACACGGGCTGAGGTTTCATTGTAAGGAAGATAGGAATCGTGAAAGGGAAATATGGTGATTGAGGATACACAGAGAGGAATGCAGCAAGTGTAGTTTGTTGATTGAGAAATATACAAATCCGGAGAAATAAACGGTGTTTAGCCAGTCCGTGCAGCCTGCACGGGGTTGACCATCGTCTGAGGTTGGGGCGCATATACACGCGGTCGCTTGGCGTGGTTCGGATTTTCGGCGGCGCTGCCCATGTCGGAGACCTGCCGTCGTTGTTGCGGCCGTGCTGCAGCTGCAGCTAGGGCCACAGGAGCTGTGGAATACTGCACCCCATTCTGGTCTACCGCATATGCAGCAGCAGTTGGAGGGGCCGCAGGCACATATTGGCCTGGAACCTGCTGAAGGTTTGGGTGAACTGCGGTCATAGTCTGATACTGGCTGGGCGTTTGCCAATTGTTTATTGACGTTGCTGGGGATTGGCTGGGAGAGCTATCCTCCTTGACTGATTGGCCTGCGGAGCTCTGCGCAGCCATTGTAACGGCCGCCGTGGGTTGGGCGGTTTCCAAGCCTGGTGGAATGGTCTTCAGATGAACCAAATGCTTCTCTAGCATATCTAGAAGACTCTTCCGTGTGAACGGTTTCGGAAGAACGTCATCCATACCTGCTCAATGTCAATAGGCCAACTCCAAAGACCACTCTTAAGGGCGAAGCGACATACCATGCTGGAAGTAAAGCTGAATGTCATCACTCCGGATGTTAGATGTCATGGCGATGATGGGCGTCCTGTCAAATTGCCGAATGAGGTGACATGCTGAGACACCGTCCAGGTTGGGCATAATAATATCCATCAGAATAAGATCGTACTTTGAACCATCCTGTATCTTGTTGACAGCCTCGAGTCCATCGAACTGCATTGCCATCAATCAGAATCAATTCTGAAAAATGATTAATTAACTTAACTTACAGCAGTATCAATCACACATGAAAACGAATAGAGGAATTTTCCACCAATCTGCCGACACGTCGCATCATCTTCGACCAGCAAGATATGCGGGGGGCGCATCCATCCTGGATCAACATTCGTACTCTTTTTCCGGTTGTCCGCGAACTGTCTTCGAGCGTCGTCGACTTCTTGTTTAGGAGGCATAGGGTAGGGGACGTTGTTAACGTGCTCGCCGTACATTGGGTCAATTCCATTAGTTGCACCAACGGGGTACACGACAGGTTCGATCTCGCCGTTCATCTTCGGGTACACCAATGCTGTGGTCGCAGCATTTGCGGGATTTGCTGGATTCCCAGGGGTCGCAGCGGGCGCAGTTGGCGGGCGCACCACGCCATTCCGCGGCGCACCCTCCATTGCGGAGGTAGCAGCCACAACGGTGCCGGTCTTCGGTGGCTCGCCTAGCGAATCGAGGCCTCCGAGATTAAATTGAATTTCGGCGTTCATATCGTTGAGAAGCTTCGAGGCGTGCTGCAAGGGCGTTGAAGGCTCGTCGTCCATCGAAGCCACCTGGGAAGGGCTTAAGGTCGAGCCCCCTTGTCCTTGGGCCTGAAAAGGCGCGGCAGCTTTACTGTCTCGCCGTTGACGAGCATCTACAGATAACAGATAAGTCATCAGTTGGTGGATGACATGTTCATGATTCAGGACCGTCTTCTGGACTCTCATAACCTCCTGCAGCATGATCTGGTGGTCGACCGTTAACTGTGCGTAACGATCGGAGAGATGCTGAATTTGCTGCTGTTGCGCCACTATCTGTTGGTTCAAGAGATCAATCTGTTGTGTGGGGACGGAGTCTTCGTTGCTCTGAACCTGCTTGCGAGGGGCGGGCGCCTTCCGTCGGATATTGTCGAGTGAATCTTTGCTGTTCGCTCGGAATTCGGGATGTTTGAATTCCCATGCCTGGATTCCTGGTCAGAAAAAACCCCTGAAGCCACCAGCGCCGAGTTCAGCGGCCTTACATTCTGCCCGTACGGTGATTGACCATTCTCTTCATTGTTCTGTCTCACTTTGTGAAAGTCGTACTTGTTCAGTTGTCGTACAAAACTGGCGAAGTTGCTATGTTTGAAATGTTTCGGAAGGATGGTTTTGGTAAATTTCTCGCACTGTGACCAAGTATGTACAGATTAGCTGCAAAGCTGCGACCGGGCATTCCCAAGGACACAAGGGCGTGTATTACCTCTAACACGACAAAACTGTCCCCTTCATCACCCCACCGAACAATTTCCGAATATGACGGGTCCTCCAACATCCTTGCACAGAGACGTTAGTGATCAGAAAAGGGAGGATTAAAGGCCATCCGGACATTAGAGTAGCCATGTTGGAATGGGAGGGAGGCAGTCGCATTGAGTCGGGTCGCTGAGAATGCTGGGAATAGGAGAAAGCTCGAAGGTGGGGGTGGAAAATAGGAAGCCAAAGAAAGCCGTAAAAGGGGGAAGAAGATCACTACTCACTTGTAAAGTTTCCGCACCTATGCATCTTGTCAGTGACTGTGACATGATAGTAATTGGTCGTTCATGATCAACTGAAAAAGAACACATATATTAAAAATAAAAGGGAGAAACAATCAAACAAACAACAAAATAAAAAAAGAAGAAACATCTATCTCCAATATCATCATCATGAAAGATCAACACTCACAAAGTCGCTGGAGTTGCCCGCGGGGGCGGCATTGGTTGTGGTCTGGCCACCGTCCATCGTGGGCTAGATGGGTCGCGACCGATCGAACAAGCAACAGGCTCAAGCACGTCGCAGAACCTCAAGAATAACTAATAGGGAAAAGGACAAGATGATGAAAGTTAGTGGTCAATTTCTCACCGAATTTGTGAGGAGGAAAAATCTCAGGGGAAGGACAGGAATGAAGAAGGAAAGGAAGAAAAGAAAGAAAAGAAAGAAAAGAAAAAGAGGAAGGAAAATGACGGTCGAGCTGGTTGGTGTTTGGGAGAGAGAGAAGAGAGAGGGCGAGTACCACCGCAAGAAGTGGTTCAGTGTGGTGGCAGTTCCCTCTCTCCCATTAAGTTTGGGTAAATTTACTTCTGCAAAAGTGGGACTTTTGATGGGGGGTCACTGACTTGGTGGCCGCCGCTTTCTCTGTCTGCTATTGGCTTCGTCGTGCTGTCCGAACCACCGCTCAACTTCACTAGCCACAACTGGGGGCTTTTTCCCTTCTTTTTCCTCTTTTCTTCTTCGTCTACTTTTTTTTTTTGGCTTTTGATTTACCTTGATTATCTCTATGCTAAAATTTTTCTGTGCTATCTTGCATATTAGACGGATTTTCAAACGACAACGCAAGGAGCTAAAAGGGGGAAGAGCAGTGGAAAGGAGAGCTTCCAATCTGTGCAGAAAACATCCGGACGACAGCTCGTAGTAGCCAGCCTATGAGGGGGGGGATGTGGAGAAACATTCCCTCCTCGTAATCTGCCTTAGTGCCTTAGAGCAGAGAAATGATCGAATGAGACAGATACTAGTGAATTGTCATAGTCATGAGAGGCAACTAATTACATAGTGGAAATTCGTATCCTCTTCGCTTTTACTTGTTGTCCCTTCCAAGGAATCGGAGGTTGCAACCAAAGGTCAGTGCGTTTTAGATGCAGAGAACGTGCGAGGAAAGGATGGAGGGGAAAAAATGGAGATAGGCTGTGAGAGGCGAGAGGGGGGCAAATCAACATGCAGCGATCATCGAAAAGAGAAGAGGAGATTTTCATTCTCATGAGTATGTATAACTAGGAGTTCAGGATGCCATGATAATAACGACGAGAATCGACCAATGTTAAGGGCACTAGAAAACTGGTGACTTCGAATCATTCCTAAAAAGGGAATGCTCCCAGTCAGGTGAGCATATTACATAAAAACACCCCATTAACTAGTTAACTAGTTAACTAATGTACTTATGTACATACATGCATTGGGATAGTATAGTATGCATAATATAGCCATACATTCCAATGGCCAAGCTAACCAAGTAGATATCAGAGTAGTATTCACAGGGAAGATTGTGCTAGCATGATATAATCACTTCATTTCCTTCTATTTACTGCTTAGTGTTTACAGTTACAAAGCTCTTGATAGTGGAGCCAAATCCACTGATAGTCGAAGTCACTTCGGAACGCGAATACTGTTTCCGGTTACTCATGCCGATCGCTTGCAGGTCAGTATGTAACTAGCGTTAATATCTCACTACAAATCACTGCCTGACAGGATGCGACCAATTCCCCCCTCAAATCAACAACAACAACAACAACAACAACAACAACAAAAAAGAGGAAGAAAAAAAAACACCTCAGATTCAAAATAGTAAGTCTACCACATTTTTTTGCCCCTACAAGATACCTATGAAGTAGCAGGTACAGCTCGTCTAGAATAAGGGCCAGACCCTTCTTTTCCATGGTTAGCAGGGGGGTAGCTATGCGCCACCGCCAGATCGCTTTCCATTGGGTATAATAACTTTATATCCTAACCTATAACAGGAACGATGGGAAATCTGGTATCGACTCTCGTGGTAATTAACACATCCTGTGACGTAGTCCTTCCAATAAGTAAAAAATAAACATTGATCAACGGTAGATTGACGGACAGTAAAATATATCCTTCCTCAAGTTGGTTGGTAGATATGTTTGGGCCGTTTCGTAGATCTCGACACTGATGCTAATCGTCCAACCAACCCTAGACAACGAAGTGTATGCCGGTCTAGTTATTATTTTACCTTTCCCAAAGTATTCGCCACACAGATAGAGTATCCCAAGGAAACACAAATACTTCTACTGGTACATCGTTTCATCAAGCGCCTCCTTGACACGCTTTGGCAGATAATAGTTCTGACACAGTCCAGTCCAGTGCACTCCATCCAACCGTACTAAGGTCAAATTCATCACATCACTTTGCCTTCGAAGGACCTGTCGCCACATGTGTACTAAACGCTTAGCCCTAGTTGCATGATCTTTCGAGGGTGCCTGCACTAGTAGAAGCAGCATATAGCTTGAAACAATAGCAAACCCGATCCGAGACCCTGGATAATGGTATGTTAGGTAGAGGCTTTTTAATCGAGAGAAAAAAAATTTAAAATAAAGGATGGGAGATGCATACATGAATACCAGTATCCAGTCAAGTCGCTATATGCCATCCTCATCACCAATCGAATCATCTTCACTGCACAGTTCTCGGCCGCCTTCAGCACTGCGCTCTCAGCACCATTTTCATTTGAGATATCGATTGCTGGGGTCGGTTCTATCTCATCAGACTCTTGTGAAATGAAAGATATAGTCATCGAGTGTTGTTGTGAAGTTGGTCGAGGCTTCTGTTTCGTCGACCAAGGCGGCGGGGTAGCAGATCGGACCATCGGTCGTAGGAGAGCGCGAAATATGAAAACTTCCGACAGCGTGTACGCAAAGTGAAGACGGGTTAATTGAGGCCCTGTCCCGTCTAGGGAAGCAAACGGTCTATTCTGCAGTCTTAAGAGGTACCGGTAAGTGAGTGTACCAATCTCTCAGTTTTTGGAGTAAGGGGCGAGCGGTATTGAGGGACTCGGAGAAATTCGATGATAAGCGTTGTGAGGCTCGCAAAGCGCTATAATAACTTTCATATTAATGACGTCCTGTCAATTCAGGAAGGACGGTACTACTAATACTAAAGGGCATTTTTGCAACTCATCAGCTATCCGAGACAAACGGGCAGAGTATTGAAATTGTCGAGTATACAGTACATCTTGCGCATTGTGGTTACTAGCAGGCGACAATATGACTACCAGTGCCTCGTCAATGCGGAACTCATTATCGTCCAGACCTGTTACATCCCATTCATCTTCTCTAATGCAAGGCGGTCGACTCATCAAAAGGCTCCTCCACTTATATTCGGCATAAATTGCCCACCAAAGTCTCCTGCGCAGTCTGCATTCCCAGGCCGGAAGGCCCATCGGTCGACGTTCTAATTGGAACCAAGGGATGTGGCAAGCCCTACAAGCAATCCTACGATGGACCAGACAAAGGCGCTGTCAGCCACAGCACTTTGACTTTTCTCTGGCACTTTGTGCAGATAAAGAGCTCCCGCCTGCAAGGCTGCTAAGTGGGGGGTATGTATCTCCTGAAATAAAAGTTCTAGCCTCATGCGCCAGAGCTGTTCAGTTGGTGGTGTTGAGTAAGCGTTGATGACAGAGACATACTCATCGAACTTGACAAACGGTTGGGCAGAGGCATATATGGCGGCCAGGAGGTGTAGGGGCATGATGTTAAGGACATGTTGTTCGGGTATGATATGAGTGGAGGTCAAACCGAATTGTGACCTAGAGATGACAGGAAGATTTGGGAAGACGAACTTCACAAACCTAGATGGCAATTATAATAGTTGATGCTTCTGAGCATCAAGGGGGCTGACATACAATGCAGCTAGTCTCTGGCCGCAATCTAAAGGAACCAGACGGTTCAATTCTTCTCTGGGATCCTATTCTAAGAATCGTTGTTGCTTTTTTTGTGGACTCATATACACCGTCCGTAGTTACTATGAAGTGGAAGGGTATGTTTTCGTCAAGCGGAACCCCTCCTGCATTTCGAAAGTGTACCTGATGGGACAGGAGGAAGTCATAGTTGTCGGACTTGCAATGACGGAGAAGCATGGATCTGACTCACCCGATGCCCCAATAACCTGGTATGCAAAGCCTGTCAAGATCCAAGGTCTGGATCGCTTGAGCTGGAGGCATCTCTTGGAAATGATAAGCTGACGGGCCCTAAGAAAGGGCTCGCTTGAGGGAACTTCCACTGAACTGGGATCAACCGAGGGATCTAGGGGAAAGGTAGGCTCTGATTGACACCGTGCAGAATTATTTGCGCTCAGGGTGGCATTTGCTTCTTCTGGAGTTTGCGCAATCGTCACTTGCCGGGTCGAAGGAGAAGCCATTCGGGGAGTGCTGCCAATAACTGATGCACAACTGGAAGACCGCCGAAGTGCATAGAGAACGGGATGCTTCGCATCTCTGACAACCACCACCCTTCTCTGCTGGACATCTCAACTTTTTCCGCCGGCATGAATCACAGGGTAGATGCCATTTGGAAGGATAAGGGCGACCATTGTTTGGGGCCTGAGGGCTACTGTCGAGTCTCGGGGTAAGAGGCTCCACAAATCGCGACACAGGAAGCTCGGCGAAGCATGTAAGTTAGTAGATCTAATTTACTGATGTTGAAAGCAGTTGGTCAAACTTTAAAAGTTAGACGGTCGGCGAACTGATGCTTTGATTCGTTGGAAAATGGACGACCGGCGAACTTTGAGCCATGCCTGGCTGTTTCGAAGGGGCGCAGCTTTGCCATTACAGGGCCAGTTAATGAGCCTTGAGCCACTGCCAATCAGGTTCTCCAGTCGGCCTGGTGCAGTTCTTGAAATTTAGACACAGTAATAGGTAGTCCCTGAGAATTACTGGAGCCGAAAGGACTTAAAGCTTGTTAAGATGTTGGAGTCCCTACTGCTGCCGACTTATCAGGGCAATAGGGGTCAGGTGAGAGTCATGTCACCAACATTTACATGATGCATAAGCATAGAACAAGAATAGAAATCTATATAAGATGCAAAAGTTTTAGTGTGGCTATACGATGTGAGTCATTTCTGGGCCATTGATTCCTTTTCTGGTGGAAAGTTCTTGTGGCCATCAGTCAATGTGTTCTCAGAGGGCGCAAGAGTATTCCCCCCCTTCCCAAAAAAAAAAAGACGGAGAAGGAATAAAAGAATAAGTATAAAAGAATCTACAAGAAGTTCACAGTTCGAAGAGGAGAACTCACTTCCTTTGTACTTCTATCAATTATTCCTTACATTTCATCTTATACAAGCACGATGTCCAGAGCACTGCCTGGATATCAAGATTTACACTCTTCACAGATATGATCTGTCAACATATCTGGGACGTGTACGCCAATGCGTAGACCTATCAGGCCCTAGGTAATTCTATATCTACCATCTTGCCGTGTCACAGATTTATTGACGAAACATTTTTACGTCAAGCGCCCGGCTGCATCATCCCAAAGACGACCTCACAAAGTACAGGTTGGGCCAAATCCAGAACATGACTCCCGAGTTGTGGGAGGCTAAGAACATTGTCGATTCAACGCTGCACCCCGATACAGGCGAGCCCGTGCTTCTGCCTTTCCGCATGTCGTGCTATGTCTTCTCCAATCTGATTGTTACTGCAGGGATACTTATACTTGAGATGAAAGTGAACCTGCGCTGTGCAATACCTCATTGTGGAATTCTGCGGAATTCTGTGGAATGCTAATACCGTTTTCAATTGCAGTGGAAAGGTACCTTGGCCCGGCAGATTGCGAATCAGTCCCTGAATATGGCAATTAACAGCGCCAACGCAAACAAATCCACACCTCTCTCCACAGCAGGGATGATCAAGTCGTACCTCATGGCAGTATCAGCATCTTGTTCGGTCGCACTAGGATTAAACTCCGTCCCACAGCTCAAATCTGTTTCGCCAAGTACGAAACTCGCTCTTGGACGCCTTGACCCTTTCACAGCTGTTGCCAGTGCCGATGCGCTCAACGTCTTCCTCATGCGAGGCGAGGAAATTCGCCAAGGATTCAATGTCTATCCGTACAATCTGGCCTTAACTGAAGAAGGAAATGTTGTAGGAGCAGGATAGGCCCCTGCGGCTAGTCTAGGGAAGAGTTAGAAGGCTGCAACCATCGCAGTCGGCGAGACGGCCATTAGCCGAGTTGTCACATCTACACCAGTCTTCCTTCTCTTGCGCATCCAAAAGAAGGATTGGCTTAAGAAGCGCCCCTTTCTCGCGATGCCCATCAATATTGGTTAGTTGATCTCTCACGATAGTATTATCTGGCCCTCAACTGATCTTCTTTTGCAGCCTTGGGCTTTCTGACTTCCGCCTTTCGCCATTCCATTTGCTTTGGGTGTATTCCCTCAGAGGCTGGTGGTGCAATCAGATATTTTGGAAGAGAAATTTCATGGCAGAGGGGGCCAGAATGGTCATGCTGTGTTTGATCGTGGAATTTGTTGCTCGTTCAATGGGGAGAAACTAGGGTTGCTCCCCACCTTGAAACTCAGGATGCGACCATGCTCTTATCTCTCGCTTGGTAGAACATCTTTGCTACCTGGCTCGTGGAAGATGACATAGAGATTTATATCAAATGGACAGCTGATGGCCTCAGATTCTTTATTTATGCGTTTGTAAGCAAAATTCAGCAATAGTACATAGGAAATAATGGGCAGTACGCCCAGGTTGGTCTACAGGGTCTCACATAAGAGGCCCAAGGTATGCACATGTACGGAATTTCCTCATCTAAGAGCGGGTCATGTGGCATTGCAATCACCGGCTCCGACTGGCTTTGTCGACAAGGATACTGTTAGTTAATTCTCCGTTAGATCACTCTTCCGCATCTCCTCAAACACCTACGTCTCTATTGCTGATCAATATGGCGGATCAAGGATCCGTTGGCTTGGTTGAAGAGAACCGACAAGGACAAGATAGAGGTTTCTCCCAACGACAGAAGTTATTCTACCCTTGTGCTTATACTGAGCAATATTCAAGGCCGCCTCCAGTGACTGAAACTACCGTCGATGAAGAATTGCGCAATTTCGACGCTGATTTTGTAGGACTGGGCTACAAGCTGCGCGCTACTAGATTGCGGCACAATCTACGAAAGATGATCCTGGCTATAATTTACACCCAGCCCCTGAGGGATCACACCAAGAAGTTGAATCTACTGCGACATATCACAAACATTGCAAATTTACGTGCCCCACAACAAATTTTGAATAGAGAAACCATGCAATCTCCCCAGAATACTGGCGCTTTGCAGGACTTGTTTAGACGAGGGGTATCTGTGCTGGGGTGGTCGTTGAAGTTACTACGGAGTATAGTTACTTGTTATCCTTTTACCAATTTCATGATGCCCTAGGTAGTCTCAAGTATCCCTTGATGATGATGCGACGCACACGCGAGTCAATTATATCACACCATAATAGGCAGAGTCAAAACCCACAAAGGGAGATTTTCGGCGGACGGCCACAATAAATAATATTTACTGCGTCCTCAGCCATATTTCCTGTTTCCCCCAGAAGTGGCCTTGTTATGCGTCTGTTAGGTGACTTGTCGCCGAACATTGCACAATAGTCCTTTTGAACCAATAGGTAGGGCACCGTTTTCTCCGAGCTTGCTCCACCTTACCCAAGATTCATTGGAGGTACGTATACTCAAGTACTACACAAACTATGCGAGGTGATCAAGCAGAAAACGGAGCATGTATGCTGTAGCTTCACGTATATATTCTACAGGGAGATCTACCAAGACGATGCGAATTCCCTTGAGAACGCTTCATATACCCGTCCTTCATTAACCCCTTTCTTAGCTCTTAAAGGTCCATCTATATATACCGAAATCACTCGACATGGTTAACAAACCAGCCAACTAGAGCCTGAAAACGAAGATTCGGTCCTTCCTCCACATATCAGATCGTACAAATGCAATTTAAAGAATCTGACAGATTCAACCATTACCTTAGCACCCAAGTAAGACCCGTCTGTGCTAGCCATCACAGATTCATCTATCTGACTTGTATAGCGATGGGAAGAAAACCGAACAGTATCGATGCGGAGGTACGGGCGTTGGTGGTGCTGGTTCGTATAACGGTGGGCTATAACCCCTCTGGAATTTTTAGGTTGGAGGTCTGACTTCGTATAGGTGATCACTGCTCTGGATCTTGTTGCCGCGGGGGATATCCATGATAAAATACAGCTTGAGCGCGGTAATGTCGGTGGAGGGAATGGAGGAATAAGCCATGTAGGAGTAATGTGATGGTTGCTTATTTAAGATATTTAATGGGCTTGGAGGCATATATTGCTTAACCACTATTTGTATCCCATCCTCAGAAAGAAGCCAACAAACAGGAGAATAGAGACCGTGATACGGATAGCATTTCTCTACCCATCACTCCACAACCATAGATCCGTCTGAAGCCCCTCGCGTTCTGCATCCAGGATCAGATCGTTTGCATTCAGTTGATTCGTAACAGAGAGCATGTGGTCTAGCGAGAGCCCACAATCTCTCCAATCTAAGTGTATTTCATTGTCCTGAATAACCTGGGCCACGTTTGGGATTGAAAGAGCTGGGCCAATCCCAGGATATAGAATAGCTTCAGGATCATTAACGTGCTCTGGCATTCGTCCCTCAGTTATTTGCTTTGTGCTGCTCCCAGATGTTAGGGGTTGTAGTTGGGGATTAACTAGCGGCTGGACTAGCTCCTCTAAAAGCTCGATTTCGGATCTCCGGAGCTGTGCCACGCGATTTCCTCGAGCGATCATATCGTCCAGGAGGCTGAACCCCATATCTCGATAGCTAGGGTCTGGAATGGTTCCAGGGAGGATGGCGGCTATCAGCGATAGAATGAAGAAGGACGAGAAGAGGTTTTCCAGGTCGAAGGGGAGGAATGTTTCTAGATAAATGCCGTTAGCATCTGTACATATCGATAGATGCATGAGAAGACGAACCAAGAAGATTCTGGTCACGCAACACTGTCAATATTTTCAAGGACTTTATTGCGGAATCAGTAGACGCTTGAAGAAGGGTCTGGACCGGCGATGATATTGTTCGAGATACATCGCCTTCCTCAGAACTTCTGAGTCTTTCCCACAATAGCGTTAGAACTAGCGGGCGAGTAGTAACGATAATGCACTTAAAACTTGTTAGAATGTAATCCATTCTATTGCTAGGAATAGCACTTACCTGATGACAAGATAAGGTTAGCCGCGTGGTGACGCCGGAAAGAGCATCTACAGAGTTTGAAAAACGATGTGCGAAAACGTCTTCTAACTCGCGCGAAAGATCTGTCATTTCCTGTAAGACTGATCGGACCTTTCTGAGGAAGATACCCCCTAGTTTTCCATCTGGACTATATACAGCTGGGATGGACCTAGTTAGATCAACACATATATGAAGTGGTGATTTTTACTTACTGTCCAGCACACGGGTTATGACTTGTGTGATCCTCACATGTAGACCCAATGCAGCCTCCTTCTGGGGACACGTTTTTGGGTCCCAGAGGGGGGTAGTAATCTCTTCATCATTCACCGCGTTTGGTGATCCGATTAATGATGAAAACTTCCGATCTAATATATATATCGTCCACCATATGTTTTGACACCGGTCGACCAATTTCTGGCCCAGTTGAACGACTGGTGGAGCTCGATGGTGACCTTCGACTAGTGCCATGCGCATGGCATGGCCGACCTAGGCTGTTTAGTTGCATGTTCGCCCAATTGATCAAAGAGAAAGCACAAGGGGAGGAGTGCTCATCTTACATAACAGTATGCAGTATCCCTCATGTCAACTGAATGGAAATAAAGCCCTATGAGAGTAAGCACTTCAATAGCTAGAACAGGGTCTTGCCATAGACCCGTGATGTCGGGTAGGAGCGACATAGCTCTAGAAAAATACTTGGTCCAGCTAGCAGCATTGGATGCCTTGCGTACCGGTGCAAGAAGGGCCTCTCCAAACGCCAGTACCATCAAGAACTGGACGTACCAGAGACGACTCTCTTGAGCCTTAGCTGCTGCATCATCGTAGAATTCGTACAAATGACGACGGAACTCATCCTCATCAAACAGTAAGTATAAATGACTGAAATGGAACTGAACCGTGTTTAGTATATACAGCGCATGTTCCAAGGATGGCAACCCCCTTATGTCAGGAAGCTCTTCGGAGCTGGCCTGCCGCCACTGGAGCTGATAAGCATCGCCGTCTACAGCGAGGGGAAGGGGGTTTGAGTTGTGAGGATTCAGACGAGCTTGGATTGTATTGAGAATCCGACGGCTGAATGACCAAGTCGATGTTGGCCCGAGGAACACTAAGAGGGTCAGCATCTTACGCTTTCCTCCGTAGCAACTGACGTACACCATGTCCTTTGCCTACGGCCAGTATGCTTGACGTAGGACGGGGATACTAGAGGGTTAGAGGCAAACCGTTCATCATATCGGCTACCCTCTGGATTTGCTGGTGTAGACTCTCGGGGTGTCTCTGATGCTCGCGCTTGTATCAATTAGTGCTGGTCTGATTTGATTCTGGCTTTGTGATGACATTAGTATTACCATATATGCTTCCACCCCCGCTGGTACTCTCTAAAGTACGAGTCCGCTTGCTTGGCGGGATACACTCGATCTCCTCAACTCTCCGCTTCAAGGAAAGAAATAGCCTAGGAGTTTTGTTAGTCTTGGGGAATAGAAGCGAGGGAAATAAGACATACTCCTCCGAGACAACAATCTTCCTATCCTCTTCGAAGACACAGTCCTGACGACGCTGTCGACACTTATCACAGGGATGTGTACCGGAGCATTTGACCTTGCGAGATCGGCATCGTTGACAACTGCGTGGGGTGAGTAAGGCTTGTTTGTAGACATAGGGATGGGCAAGAACTGGACATACGCATTGGAGGTTCGTTTTGGGCGTTCATGACGATCCATATCAATTACCTTCTTCCACTTGTGAATGTAAAGTTATACCCTCTTCAACAAGTTGATTTGTTTCGTTGATCGTGTTCATGTGGTGAGTCAGCAACCCCGCAGGCTGATAGTTAAGTGACTGGGGTAATTAATTGGATTGCCGAACTGATAGTTAGTGTTGATAAGATTAGATAGGTCATGTCACTGCTTATGAATCACCCTATACAATTCTCTCGGCTAGCTTCTGCAACGAGGAGCTTCACAGACGATCAGCTGCAATATCTTGTCCGGTACGGTCCGCATTCAGTACACCTGTCACTCTGCTCTTTTTTTTTTTTCTTTATTCTTTCTTTGCTTTTGCTTCTGACAGCAGTCTCCTCTCAACGAAGCAATACCGCCATAGATTAGTGCCGGAGGCATGCCTACTTCAAGGTTGGGCCATAGAGATCTCTTTACTAAATGGGAAAGTTTGATTATTCTTAGTTGTGTCCCTGATATGCTTTTAATCATCACCTTAAATACGCCCACGTCCCCTCGACGAACCAGCTTAAAAGCCTGTTCTGCCTCCTCAAATTGATACCTATCAGTGATGAGGATCTTCACATTCACCTTCCCACTAGCAATTAGATCAACCGCCGTGGAGAAGCAACCAGTGCTGTAACGAATAGATCCGCGAATTGTCAACTCACGAATGCAAGCGGTCGTAATCAGGAACATGACATTCTGCATCAATCAGATCAATTAGTAAGACCCCTTTGCCACATAGATTTCTCCCATATCAGTGTCACTCACCTCTCGCCCCATACCCGCTTGCACATAAGTACCCCCCTTCTTAGTCAAATGCACCCCAGTCTGAATACATGACTCCGCGCCAGTTGCCTCAAGCACAACGTCGGGACCCTCGCCCAGATCAAAGGTCTCCTTGATTATCTTCGCCAGCTTCTCACTCCACCCCTCGAGCAAAACATCTGCTGGCAGAGGAGGCAGTACAAAAACATCGTCTGCACTAAATGACTTCGCAAATTCTGTGCGAGATCGGCTGATATCGACACCAATAACCTTTTTGGCTCCGTAGGCTTTGCTAACTGCTTGACAAAGCAGACCGATAAGACCGCAGCCAAAGACTACGATCATTTGGTTTGCTTTTACATTGCCTACCTTGGTGATTTGAAACGCTACCGCTACCGGCTCGACCATGGCTCCTTCCTCCATGTACATGTCCATGTGATGGGAAACAGAAGTCAGACTGTGAAATGAAATACTTTGACAACGTGCCGTCGTGGGGAGGTGTTGCGGCGAAGCGGTCGTTTGGACAGAGGTTGTAGGAGCCGCTATGGCAGTATTCACAGCTAGGTTGTGCGTTAGATGGGCCATGCTCCCAACCATGGAATGATATAGTCTCACTGTCTGCAAGGAATCCCCGGCTCGATGGCCACACGGTCGCCAACTTTGAGATTGTTGACGGCCGATCCGACTTCCATGACAGTCCCTGAGCTCTTACGGCCGAGGACAAGGGGACTTGTAAGAATGAAGCCTGCGTAGTATGGTTCGATTAGTTGACGGGTCTTGTTGCATTCTGTCTTTGGTCTCTCATCACATACCGCCAATCCTGCCTCGCTGCCAGTAATGTACATCTGAGCCACAGATACCCGTCTGCGCGGCCTGAACACGGACGTTCCAGGGATCCTGTAGCTTAGGAATTAGCCTATCCTCGAAGGCTACGTCTTTGACGGCCGGGAGAACAAAAGACGGATTCGAGTCCTGCATTAACCCCGAAAACGCCACATTAAGACATGGCTATTCGTCCCAAATTCTTGAGCCAGCTAGATTAATCACTTACCGCCATGGCTAAATCTGTATAGTGTGCGAAGAGAGAGAGAACTAGATGCCTTATCTTAAATAAGGACTTGCCAGCAATAAGGGCCAATCTGTAGGAAACAAAGTTCTTCCCTTCCCCTCAGATATACTCCGCAAAATCATTCTAGCTATCTCTGCCCCGCGATCTTAGCTCCGGAGCCCATCGACATATTGCTAGGCCCGAAAGAATGTCCAATCTCCGTTTACTAGCGTCTTAGCCGGCTCTTTCCGCGCATGCTGCCACCAGTTAGAGTTCCCTGGGCACTGCACTATAAAAATATCGGAGACTTATTATTCCTTCCTAGTGCTGCCGAAATTATCTATAGACCGTGTACACCATTCATCCTGATTGTGGTGATCGCTTGATCGATGGTTAACTTGACCTGGATTTCTGCATATAACAATCAGTCTTCGTTGCAGTATCCAACCCTCTAATCGTGGTGAACTGTGGGGTCCCACGTTGAAGGGGCATATTCGTCTGTATGCAACAGCTTCATGTCCTCCTCATCTAACACGAAATCAAAAACGTCAGCGTTCTCCCGAATACGCTCGGCAGTGACAGACTTGGGCAATGGAACGAAGCCCTATGTTTATATATTAGTATTATTCGAGCAACTAACGTTGGATAGCAGCACAGTATGCTCTTTTCTTACCTTCTGAAGACTCCAGCGTATTAGGATTTGCGCTGGACTCTTATTATGTTTCTCGCTTAACTTTTTCAAGACAGGCTCATCCATGCGAGTGCCTCTTGCCAGAGGAGAGTAGGCTTCAATGGTTGTACCACGCTTGCGTAGCCAGTTGATCAAATCCGAGCGAGCAAGCCAAGGATGTAGTTCGTACTGTCCAACCTCGATTTTTCCCCCTCCTCCGCTCTGGATGTATTGTTCCAACTCATCTAAGTGGTGAATCCCGAAGTTCGACACGCCAATTGATCGAACTTTGCCGGCTTTTTGTGCTTCGACTAGAGCACGCCAGGATCCGAGACGTCCCTCTTTACCTCCAAAAGGGGAATGAAGGAGGATTCTGGCATTGTTAGCCTATAAAATGCCCCCTTTGGGAGTGAGGGAGTAACTCACAAATCGAAATAATCTACTTGCGCTTTCTCCAGGCTCCCCTCAATAGATTGTTTAGCAGCATCATATCCGACAGCTTTGGGCGGGACTTTGGTGGTCAAAAAGACATCAGATCGTTGCAATCCGGCCTTTTGTATGGCGGATACACCTTGGCGTTCGTTTTTATACGCTGCAGCGGAGTCAATCTGCGTATCTGCGTTAGCAATGCTCCCTTCTAGTACTAGAGCCCAACCCACATGGCGGTACCCAGCACTCAATGCTTTTTCGGTCACGTCTTCGGCAATTTCCCAGGGTCTAGAGCGATCAGTACATGTTCTTGATGGAGCCACTGTCGAAAAACCTACACTTGGTAAAGCTACGGAAATATGTTAGCATATATGTTATGTCACAGGCACTGCTACCAGACATCAACGAAGTCTATAAGGCGGGATGCTACTCACCCCATATCCTAAAACAGGGATCTCATACCCTGAAGTGATTTTCTGAGTGGAGTTGATGTTCAACTTCTTGGACAATGCAGCAGACATTCTGAACATGTTCCTCTGAACGCTAAAGTAGATTTATCTGAGCTTCATGGATTTTATGAAATCGTAGGTCTGAGACGATTTATATTTGGAGATGTAATCCAAGGTTCTTTGATGGTAGATGAATGATTATTAATTATGATGACATGCCGCGATCCATAAAGACGGAGGTTGGGTTTATGCCGCTTTTAACTCCGAACTGGACATCGCATTGGGCAAGAGCTTAACTACTTTTGGTGTACAGTCTATAAGCTTATCGTAAGATAAAGCAAGTACAATTTTCAATCTTCAAGTTTATCCTCCCATCTTATGATTCGTTTGGCACACATGCGCCTAACCTGTATTCATTAAGAATACACAGATGTAGCAAGAGCGGCCTGGGTGCCAAGCCACGTCTGCTTCTTATTGTATTAACTTGAATCTGCCCCAGGTAGCATACTTAATCAAAGAAAGATCCACAATGCAACAACGTGAGCATCTCTGATCCTCACTGCAGGCACTGAATGTTTCAATTTCAGCCGGACAAAGCATGCAACACTCTTCGTTCAATCAAGAAGCATACGAGCCGGTGTTGCCAGATCAGCAAACAGCGTTCTGCGGAGATCGTTGTCTACTTCCACGCCCTGCTCTAGAAATTGGGCAACGATAGGCGGAGATAGTTCCTCTTCCATTGGCTGTAAGTGCGTTATGGCTTGATACTATAGTACCTATTTCTGACATGAGCAGCATTCGACCCTTATTCCTACACCAATGGACGATGGCTTCATGGAGATGAGTTGCAGCGACCAACTCTGAGGTAGCGACCATGGAATTTTGTACACGAAATGAGTCTCAACCAATTCGATCTAATAACTAACTCTCGCTATCTGCTAGTATGGCTTAAGACCTCGCTTCTAATCCCAAAGATTCTGGCATGGAGCGTCGACCCTTCAAACCCTGTTCGTTCAGAATACAAAATTCAGGAACACTTAGCAGGTGTCCACTCACCAACACATGCTTTGTACTAAGGCTATTTCTTTACATATCAAAGAATTGGCCGGCATCTATTTCCCTGCTTTTGGGAGCTTATATTTCTCCAACTCTCCAGTTGACCAGTTGAAGAAAGTCATCCTTGACTTTGGACGCTTTGGTATTAGACCAAGCTGTAGTCCTTCTTTTTATTGGAACTGCAGCCCTGGGGAGCTGGAGCTGTATGGAGGACCGAGTCCTGATTGTGGTTCTTGTGAGTTGCTTCGTCTTCCGTTTGGCAATTGATGTACGCGTCAATCGGAGATACTAATGGTATGAGAGGGATGGGCCTTTCAAGTTACCTGTCTGGATTGGTAATGACAGGCTACTCGCGCATTCCCCAGAGCCATATGGTCAAAAGCAAACATTTCCCCCATCATGTTTCAATCAATGACCATACCAAGCTCCTTAAAACGAGCCAAGTCTTGGAACGTCTAATCCAAGATGATCGAATTAAGAAAGCTGCCTCGCCAACATTGATTCATGCTTATTTGCACAAGCGCACTATCTACGTTTCACTTAGTGACCCTACTATCGTCACAGGCGTTATTGACTGGCAGTCAACAAGCGTCGAACCCACGTTTGTCTAATGTAATGAGACGCCCGATTTCATCTCACTTCCCAGCGAGAGCCAACTAAAAGAGAAGGATGCGTCCACTGATACCAGTGGTCGAAAAAAAAAATTAGATGATGCAAGGATTTGTCACCAGACTCATGATGTGTGCATGAAAGGCCTTGTCCCCAAGTTACAGCAAGCAATGCTGCTTGATCCTGCTCTGCTCCGACCCTTCCTATATTGTCATACAACATGGAGAGATACTGCTACCCCCCCTTCGCCACGAGTTGATGGGCCTTTCGGCTCGTTAGTCAGAGCTGGGAATGGAGGATCATGCCCTGGTTCGCCGGATGAGCAAGAAGTCGCCGAACATGCACAGCAGTATGAAGATCTCGAAACGGTCCAGAGACTCAAGATATGGCTCAAGGGCTCTCTCAGAAGGGACTCAGATGGATATGTTCTTAATGATCCCGAGGTTACTGCGTAGGATGCGTATAAGGCCGCGTATAATGAGTGGATGGGAACTGCAGGGGAGGCCGATGCAAAGGGCGATGAATTGGCGGTGGAAAAAGCTGATCGGTTGTGGCCATTTGATTACAGATGAAGTTAAACCTGGATTTAGAGGCTCCTATTTGTCTGGATACGTATGTATCTTGATGTATGGTGTTGAGCCGCAGTCAAGGGTGCGATTTGGCCCGCGATTTAAGTCTGAAACCCTGAAGTGCCCCGCAAGTGGGCTTCCACTATAGAACCGGTAGACTACGCTAAAGCAAGCTGATTACATGGCCAATGAAATTGCATTTTGCTTGAACCTTATGATTATAATGTCTCCGCAGTCACAGTTTATTGCCGAGTGTTCAACGACCGCAGCCCTGTCCGGGATATCTGCATGGCATTGAAGCTATATTGCGCACAGCTAGGATACTCTAAGTACTTCTCTAGCAATTGTCTCTTTGTCCCTCTACATGGTAATATCTGGTCGTCTTGATAATGAGAGCCTTCAATCATAATTCTAAACTAATCGTAAATATATATTCAGGTCAAAGTAGGATCCTGAATTTTTAAGTTCAGTTCAATGAGCTGTTATTCGATTACACGTCCACTACATACTGTCAATTCCAATTCTGGCCAGTGGCGTTATCGCAAACCGAACGTCGAAGTAAACTATATGATTTCTGGAAATCCGCAGTCCACACTTCCAAACAAATCTCTCCCCGCTAACAGTGCCACTTCTCATAATATTCAGAGCCGTGCGAGCCCTTTCCATGAGTGTATTACCTTCCATTAAGCATTGCATGTTTGGCTCGATGGCACCTTGAGCAAGGAGCGTAGGCATGGTCTCTGGCTGAAGATAGTTCCCCAAAAGGGATTCTGATAATATAGGCCGTTAGCAAGGCAAAAACGTAGGCATCTGTTAAATGGTTATTACATACCACTGTATAGGTGTAGCTCACGATACCATGTACTTCGACCCCTGGCGCCAAGGCTGCTTCGTTGGAGACATCAGCAGAAACCTGCAGTCCAGCTAAATCCGCGGAACCGCTGATCACGAAAGGAAGGACAGCTGTAACAACTGAGCCGGGCTAGGTGACAATCTTTGAGATTGGAAGCAATGAGCCAAATTTCGAGTCCGCGCAGTCAAATACGCGGATATTGACCAAAGAGCTCCAGCTACTGATGGAGTGGTTGATTAAGTCAACAATAGTAGGATCGCGATAATCGAAGATATGCTTCGCACCATATCCTTTGATCTTATCATGATGCTTTGGGGAAGCTGTTGTGATGATGTTTCTGTATCCCCAGTGCTTGAGAATTTGGACAGCGAATTGACCGACGGAGCTACCAGCTCCCCCAATCAGAATGGGTATGTCCTGGCTTTCAGATGCGAAGCCTTTAGGACGAGGCCAAGGAGTTCAATCCCGAGCTTGTCGGATAGGGTTAGAAAGGCGGTGCAAAAGTTCGTTGGCAAGGTGACAACGGCCGACATTGCGAAACCTTCTGGCAGCTGTTTAATCTGTTAGGCTCATAGGGATAACGATAAATAGTCAATAGAGACGAAGCTTCAACAAACCTTCCAAAATAGGTGCTCTGGCGCAGTCACGTACATCTGTGACCCTTTCCCTTCTCATTATGGAAGGGGAGTCCAAATACTTGATCGCCTACCTTCAAGTGCTTGACATTGGGGCCAACTGCCACCACCGTACCGGCACCACTATCCCCAAGAGATTGGGCGAACTGGGCCATCAGCCCAGCATCCGCCTGGTAGACGTCGAAAGGTGCAGGGGGAACCCATTCCACTCGAACCTGGACCTCACTGTGTTGAGGCTTAAGGGTGAAAACCTGCTCAATCATCAATGGCTGTTTGTTATTCAAATTTTTCATTTTGGTAAGGTAGTTGACAGTGAATATAGTTCAGTGAAAAATTTACGATTAAATCTGGCTCTAAAACCCCAGAATCAGATTTATACCCCTGCTTCGAGGACCTTGGAACAGGATCGCCGGTACTGTTATCATTGCGTTCCCATTGGATTTGGAACATTAGTTATGTGTTTATTGAAAATATACTTCCGAAAATTTGATCCTTTACAAATCAGATCTTGTTGTCTTCTACCTGTTTCCGGATACTGATTGACCGAAGCTTAGCTTAAGCCTCTAGAACCCCTAATCTGCAAGGGTACTACACCTTTCGTTACTCAAGGATTGATGAAAGACTGTCGGACAGCAGCTTAAATCTGAATATCTACGGGAAGGTGGGCCACTCTTTGAAGTGGTACGCCCTCCAATTCGTCACGTAAGCAGGCAGCTCGCTTTAGTGCAGAAGTTCCACTACTGAAGTCTTGATCGCCATGAACTTATTCCTTAAAGCCGATCGCTAACTGAAACCGCTAATAGACACGTACGTTCTTTAGTATGGCAATCTCCGCCAAATCGATCTCACCGCAGAAGGCAAGATTCGGCGTCAAGGTTTGGTCTGTATATTTGATCCATAGAATTAAAATATAAACAAAATTACGTCTAGCGAATCAGATAACGCACTGGTTTAGCAGCATCATTGGTCTAGTGGTAGAATTCATCGTTGCCATCGATGAGGCCCGTGTTCGATTCACGGATGATGCACTCGAATTTCTTTTTGGCTACTATTTTTTTGAACCCTGAAAAAGTCGTTCTACAGGCACTACACCTAGCTACGCTATAGAAATCTATTGTGAAGAGCTACAATCAACTACTCACATAAGAGCCGCTTCAGAAATTCGACTTGACTGTTGATCTACAATCTGGAGGTGTTAGTTAGTATTGCTAAGTCACGTCACATCATTTTAAAAGATGGCATTGATACCTACTATCAGAGACAAAAGG
The DNA here is from genome assembly GCA_009176345.1 of Aspergillus leporis. Taxonomy (NCBI): domain Eukaryota; kingdom Fungi; phylum Ascomycota; class Eurotiomycetes; order Eurotiales; family Aspergillaceae; genus Aspergillus; species Aspergillus leporis. Next base: position 39,085 of record ML732150.1, on the reverse strand, counting down.
TGCCCAAGACCACTTTGAGCAGGGACACTGGTCAACACAGAGCTGTAAAGCTATCGGCAGACATTCATGGTGGGGACGACGATCGACTACCGTGACGAATGACAAGTACTTGGCGCACGGAAGTGAGGCCATTGAGACTCAACAGACTGATAGCTGTGAGTCCTGAGGCACACCACGAGAACCAAAAAGAGGAAATACAAAAACAGATCGAAAGGAGGATGAGACAACCCCTAGATTTTGGCATTCTAAGACTGACATTGAAGGGGATCGACTAGATATTCTGGAAAGAGTAGCAGTCTACGTGAGTTTATAACTTACCACTTACATATGAGACTTCTACGCCGCCGGCGGCGTAGTGGTAAGCGCGCTGAGGTGGCCTTCAACCAAGGGAATTTTGCTGAAGGTTTGTACCTGAACTGGAGGTTGTGGGTTTGAGTCCACCACGGGCAACCAATATTTACCACAAAAAGGCCCGAACAGCTAGCTCTGACTAAGGATAATCCTCAGATGCCCTAGTCACCTAGCATAATCTAATCACTGGTCTTTTGACGCACGGCGTGGTATCTAGGGGACAGGGACCTCTAGCTGCTAGGGATTAGATGATGAACAGATGTTACTAGCAAGTTAGCTAGCAACGAAGAACATTAAACTTGATTATCAATAATAATAATAATAATAACATGAGACATTTACATGCCAGGTGCCTCAAATTTCATTCGGTAAATGCTATAGAGGTTACGAGGAATATAAGAACATATCTATATATGAGCTCAGTGGCGATATTTTGAAGCATTCCAACGACTACAATGAATTGTTGAACGCGTACGAAGGGAAGGTAATTCACGGCTCAAGGTCGCTGGACCAATTTTGATATCCCACTCTATCAGACTTAGAGAAAAGCAATGGGAGCCAGGTAGTGACTCGAGCGCTTACTGGAGCCAGTTACGATGGCGTACCCAAGACGGACAAAGAGTGGTGGCCGATTCTTATCGTTGACCAGCTGTGGCTTTGGGTTATTGATGACGGTAACTATCTCGCTAAATCCGTCGAGATATACAAGATATAGATGAGCTAAGCAAAGCCTTAGAGACAGTAATCACTTCTTCTACACACAGAAAGGATGGGCTTGGAGATCCTGCCTTGGAGAGAATCCGCTCGCGTTAGTTTTGAGTTTTAGCCTAGCTATCCTAGATATTCAACAATGAATCATATGCTCTAATAGGAGGCTATCCTGCGACTGATACCTGTAGCAGAAAATATCACCAGAAAGTGGCCTTTCTATGTATGTATTTAGTTTGATGTCAGCCTAAAATCAAGACGTCACCTCAGCATCTCACCATGCGGGAAGCTACCTATTTTAGGGCCACTAGACTCTAGTTCTGCCGTTGGTTAGCCTCTTGGCCCGAGTAATTTGGAGCCTTACTAACGCTGTTTTAGCTGTATGGTTTCCCGTAGTGCAATTTATCTATTATCTTAAACTGTGATATCTGATATATAGGGCCACTAGAAATGATAGCTACCACTATATCTCTGATATATTACCTCCGGGGACAAGGACAGAATCAATCGTGAGAGAAGGTTGGATTGTAAGAGTTTCAAAAAGTATTATTGAAGATTAATACTACACCGCTCAGCCACGATGCCGAGAAATCGGGACCTTATTTATATAGTATCCTGTGTTGAGACCTATGAATACCACCAAATCATAGCTGGTGACATCCACTCACGTGGCCACTTCAGCAGGTACTTTTGTCCCGTTAGGAAAAGATGCCCGCGATCCTCCGCCTTGTTCGACCAGGATTCATCGTCGAGGGCGCGACGAATCATCATCCGTGGTCACATCCGCCTAGAGATCCCCCGGATGGGCTATCGTCCAATCTGATAATGCCCAGACCGAGTTCCAAGCCATTAGTGTCCCCGACTTTAGGCGTCGGGAAGTAGCTCTGCTTGGAAGCCGCGACAATCCCGCGAGTGAATGAAATCGGCCAAGATAATAACGATGTCCGGTTTCCAATAAAACGCAGTGCTGACTGTGAGTAGCGCATTGACAACCCCTCACTGTTTCTCCGCCTCGTACCCTTGCCTCTCCCGCACCGAAGCCAACCCCAGGGTGAGGGTATAAGTGGCTCAACGAATATCCCTAGAACCGTCTATCACTGTTTTCTTTGTTCCTCCTCCGCTCCTACCTACCCTCCCCTCTCACTTTAACACGTTCAGCAAAGCCTTTGAGCAACCATTTTCCTGTCGAATTTTCTTATTCTTTTGAATGGGCATTGAAACTTCTCCACCCGATGTCGAAGAATCGGCGGAACCTCCTATATGTCCTTATACGAAGGAACACAATTTACAAGCAAATGATTCGCCAAGCGATGTAAAAGCAGATCACGGCGCTGAAAAGCAACCACAGCGACAAAACCCATCACCACCACCGCGGTTCTCGCCAACAGGTCCTCCGTGCCAACAAGAGCTTGGGAGTCCGCTACATCATGCTCACACTATCGAACCTGCGCAACTCGCAGCCCTCCTGGACGTCAACACTCGGTATGCTTTGTCATATTGTCGTAAGCAGCCCTCCAAGTTATATACTAATCCATGCATTAGCCATGGCCTATCTAGTACAGAGTCGGCCGCTCGTCTGGAGCGAGATGGACCCAACAGGGTCCGGGATATGGAGGGTCTATCCGTATGGAAAATACTGCTGAGGCAAGTTTCCAATAGTTTGACCTTAGTATGATGCCCATGCATCCCACAACCTCCCGCATTTTACAAAACAGGACACTCGACCTGTTAACTGTATAAATATAGGTTCTACTTATTACCATGGCGGTATCTTTCGGTATCGATGATTACATTGAGGGAGGAGTGATTACCGCAGTCATTCTCCTCAATATCATCGTAGGGTACGTTTTTCATACTTATTTTTCTGCCAAAACCGCGGTGATTTTCACCCTAACTCCTGATTTTCTCTAGGTTCGTGCAAGATTACCGCGCAGAAAAGGATATCATGTCACTGCACAGATTGTCCGCACCTATATGCAAAGTGCTGCGTGATGGCCGGGCTTCTTCAGCCAAGGCCGAGTCTCTGGTAGTCGGAGATATTGTGCAATTGGCAGTTGGCGACATCGTTCCCGCTGACATGAGACTCATCGACGGTATGAATGCCTCGATGGATGAGGCATTATTGACTGGGGAATCCTTACCAGTAACGAAGACACCACTGATCACTTTGGTTTCGAGTGATATTCCTCTTGGCGACAGAACAAACATGGCATATTCTGGATGCAGTACCACACAAGGAAGAGCAATAGGAATTGTTACTGCTACAGGAATGATGACAGAAGTCGGGAAGATTGCTCAGCTACTTCAAGACAAGAAGGAGCAAGGCAGCTGCAACCCGTTTGTTCGAGCGTTCCAGCATGCAAAGTCCACGACCAAAAATGTTCTAGGGCTTGTAGGAACGCCTTTACAGGTTAAGCTGAGCCAGTTTGCACTTCTCCTTTTTGGACTGGCGATACTCTTGGCCATAATAGTATTCTCTGTCAATAAATTTGATGTACAAGGGGAGGTCCTCATATACGGTATATGTGTCGCCGTAGCCGTGGTACCTGAGTCCTTGATCGCCGTGCTCACAATCACTGTTGCAGTGGGCACGAAGGCAATGGCCAAAGGAAATGTCATTGTTCGGAAGCTCCAATGTCTGGAAGCCGTCGGAGGAGTGACCAATATCTGTTCCGACAAAACAGGCACCCTCACCCAAGGCAAAATGATCGCGCGAACCGCCTGGATCCCAAATGTAGGCACCCTCACCATCAGCCAAACTACAAATCCGTATGATCCAACCAGTGGAACAGTTCAAATTGACGAGGTTGACTGGAAACCGGAAGGCCTGCGGGGCAATCAGGCACTGAACACTTTCTTAAATGCCATTGCATTATGCAATCTGTCCACCGTACAGAACGATGGCCTGTTGACATCCTCAGAAAAGGAGTCTAAAGGCGCCCCGGGAAATGGTTGGTCTGCTGTCGGGGAGCCTACTGAAATAGCTCTCCACGTCCTTGCCATGCGTTTCGGCCTTGGAAGACCAAACATTCTTCATGACAGAAGTCTGCAATTGTTTACGGAGTATCCTTTCGACTCCTCAATCAAGCGGATGACGGTAGTATATCGTGAGCCAGCAACGCTTGTGAACGAGGTGTATGCGAAAGGAGCTCCTGAGGCAGTCATCCCCCGGCTTAACAGCAGCGAGATAGATAAGTCTTCAATCCAAGAGATTGCAGACAGGATGGCCGGAGAGGGGCTACGCGTTCTTTGTATCGCTTACAAAAGAGTACCCGTTGATGACGACGCACAGGTCTCTTCACGTAGCACAGCTGAGTCCGATCTAACGTTCGGTGGTCTCGTGGGATTATATGACCCGCCTCGCATCGAGACCGCCGCGGCAGTGCGGAGATGCCAAATGGCAGGTATCACCGTACACATGTTAACTGGAGACCATATTAGAACAGCAACCGCCATTGCCTCAGAAGTTGGCATACTGGATCCTGTCATCAATACCAAATCCAGTCGGTTAGTGATGGCAGCGGAAGAGTTTGATCGGCTCTCTGATGCCGAGGTTGATACTATTGAACAGCTACCCCTCGTCATCGCACGGTGCAGTCCCACCACAAAGGTTAGGATGGTGGAGGCAATGCATCGGCGAAACGCATTCTGTGTCATGACCGGTGATGGAGTTAACGACTCCCCGGCTCTGAAGCGCGCCGATGTGGGTATAGCGATGGGAAAGAACGGTAGTGATGTGGCTAAAGAAGCCGCTGATATGGTTCTGACCGATGATAACTTCTCCTCCATCGTAAAGGCCGTGGAGGAAGGAAGACGGCTATTTGATAATATCCAAAAGGTTGATTACTGCACATAATATCTTACTAGACCCTCGCTAACAGACATAATAGTTCTTGATGCACCTCCTCATCTCGAATATTGCACAGGTGGTTCTACTCCTAGTTGCTCTCACATTCAAGGACGCAGAGGGAAACTCGATCTTCCCCCTTTCGCCTCTAGAGATTTTGTGGGCTAATCTGGTTACCTCATCTTTTCTTGCGATAGGTCTGGGACTTGAAGAAGCCCAGCCGGATATTATGTACCGCCCCCCGCATGACCTGAAGGTGGGGGTGTTCACTCGAGAGCTCATTACCGACAAAATGATATATGGAACATTCATGGGCTCTCTATGTCTTGTAGCCTTCGTATGCGTCATATATGGGAAAGGCGCAGGCGTATCCTCTATGGGGCACGACTGCAACGAAGGATGGAATGCCAGTTGTCAAGTCGTTTTCCGCGCGAGGGCAACGACATATGCGACTTTGACCTTTCTGTTACTCATCACCGCATGGGAGGTAAAGCATTTTTCCCGATCCCTGTTCAATTTAGATCCGGATAGATACCCTGGGAAGCTGTCCGTGTTCCATTCCATCTGGCGGAATCGCTTTTTATTCTGGGCAGTGATTGCTGGGTTTGTGATCACCTTCCCAGTAATCTACTTACCGGCAGTGAATCGCATCGTTTTTAAACATCAATCCATTGACTGGGAATGGGGTGTTGTGTTCGGGTGCGTTGTGGTCTACCTGGCCTTTGTTGAGATCTGGAAAGCCACAAAGCGAGCATTCGGTATTGGCAGTGGAAAGAATGCCACACTCACCTTAGAGGATGCGGAGATGAGAGCCGGTCTTGTTTCGCCGATTCTGTCTCTGAGTGCCAATGCGAGTGTGAATGCAAGCGTGGAGATGAAGTAAATTGTCGATCAGATCACCAAGGGGTTGGGAGTATTGGAAGGAATCGCCTAATCTTTGCTCAACCATAGGACGACGCACTCTGAAGAGGGGTTATGAATGGGGACTATTGAGGTGTCCAACACACCCGTCTTTTTTGTTTCTTTTTCCTTCTCTTTGCGGCTTGTTGCCAACTCTTATAACTCTTTTCAAACTCTACCTCATTTAGTGGTGTTCATACAATTTTATGCAGTTTTTCCAGGAAGAATCGATTCGCTGTTTCAAGACAACAAGCCCGCGTCATGGAATCAATACGATATGGATGCCAGACCGAACTTGGGGTTCCGGAATTAAGGCCGCCGAACATGTTGACTCCGAAAGCATATAAGCCGTAAGCAATTTCGCATGATTATTCCTAAAATACCTATAGAGCTCGCCGTACACCCGTTTTCAGGGCCAAATCAGTGTAATGGTGAACGGGTTTCGGTATCTTTTTACTCACCGGAGCTACACTAAGTACCGTATATATCCGCACTCCAACCTCCTTTCGCCTGCAGCTCTGGTGGGGCCAAACATGTAGATAAGCGCCGTCTTCAGCTGACACAAGAAAACAAAAGATCTCGCATCCCTCAATTCCCCTCACAACTCCTTTTTCTCTAAGTAATCCAGTCTTCCGACTACTAACCTGCCAAGATGAAAATTCTCTGCCTCCACGGAAAGGGCACAAGCGGCCTTATATTCAAATCCCAAACATGTTCGTACCTATGTACCTCCACATCAACAAGCAGCCCTACTTATATCGATACCCCGCAACCTTCCCCAACACACATCAGAACAAACAACTTCAATCAACCCCACTAAATGATATGAGAAAAATAGCCTCCTTTCGTTCCTACCTCACAGACCTACCCATCACCTTCAACTTCATCGATGGCCCCCACCCCACAACCCCAGCACCGGGCATAGACCTCTTCTACCCACCGCCCTACTACACCTTCTGGGAAACCGACACCGTCCCTGCCGTGCTGAACGCCCGAACCTGGCTCTTAGACTATATCAGCAAAAACGGCCCTTACGATGCTGTAATGGCCTTCTCGCAAGGCTGCGCCCTAGCAGCTGCTACCCTCCTCCTGCACGCCCACGAAACGCCCCTCGCGCCGCCACCGTTCAAAGCGGCTATTTTCATATGCGGCGGTGCCCCGCTGGCTATACTAGAAGAAGTGGGGTATGAGATCCCGGCCGAAATACGGGATCGGGATGTATTGAGTAGGAAGAAGTTGGCGGCGCAGGCGGATTCGAAGGCCATTTTGGCCAAGGGCGCGGAGAGGTGGAGTTCTGCCGAGGGCTCTGGGGTCGGGTTTAATGAGGAGGTGGTTAGGGGAGAGTTGGGAGAGGGAGGGGTTAAGATTGCGGTTCCGACGGTACATGTCTATGGGAGGAGGGATCCGAGGTTTATTGCGGGAGTGCAGTTGTCGGGGGTTTGTGTGGGGGAGGGATCTAGGAGGGTTTATGATCATAGGGGTGGGCATGATATTCCTCGGGGGGAGACTGTTAGTCGTGCTTTGGCGGATTTGGTGAGGTGGGTTTTGGGAGAAGGGGGTTGCGTTGCAGAATGATTGAGGTTTATTTAGTGTTACGGTTATAGATGGTAGACAGTAACGTAAAAAAATACGATTCATGGCACGTTATATCGACAGCAGAAGGGCGTCAACACTTAGCCTGCAAGTTAGTTCTCAGATCAAAGTTTCTTCTGCCACAACCTAGACACACCAACAATGTTGTCCGGCAACCGGACTACAGGTATACCTCGTTCAGACAACCGGCCCGTACCTGTGTCCATTGTAATGGGTATAAGGTTCTGGAAAATAACACATTGTCAAAACACCCAAGTGATCTAAAGTTGGGCAATTAATTCATCGCTGACGGTAGTCGGAAGGTCACGGTCCATGACAGGGGTATACCACAAGATGGCGTCCTTCACAGCGAAGTGAAAGCCGTGTTTTCCCACGATAGTCACTATCTGAGCTACTTTCACGACATTCAATTCCTGGGAAAGTTTTCAATCACTCCATAGACTATGCCCATGACATATCGGAAAGCCGTGGGACCATCGTCTGGGTGTGGTATTTCTCAGTGAAACCCCCAAGATTTGGCTTTCAACATGATTGAGGACACTTGAATCCGAAATGAGGTGGTAGGGTGAATGGAGTGTTGAGTTGAAGATTCACTTGAAGCTTGTGTCGTGGCTTCTGCGTTGTTGTTTTGGAGGTTTGGATATAAATCCGTGTCTGACTGTATGAGAGACCATGTGCTTTCGTTATCTGAGATCTCTTCATCTTGCCAGTCGTCCATGGTGGTGGCGTCAGAGGTGGGCTGAACTAGAGACCCAGGGACAGACTAGGTAGACATCTCCCATAGGGTCGAGTATATAATTCTCCATCATTGCGAAATGGAAATAATTGTACTTATATTGGAGAATATCGGGATTGTTCGGTTGCGAATGGGTATCGCCTTTGTATACAGAACCGCTTAGATGTTTGACTTATAGGACTGGCTGGCTGACTGGCTGGCTTGGAATTACATCGAGCAACGCTGGACAAGCATATTAACTCACTTGGAATATCTCCTTAGGACAATGAACTCGATACTCAAGCTAGGAACAGGCCAAATGTTTGAGCCAGACTTGTTTTTCGAAAACGTACTCAGACACACTCACAAGTTCGACAAGCCCCGAGTAATGTGCCGTGAGACGGACTTCATCGCAGACCTAACAACCCAGAGACCCTGGTATCCTTGGAATCAGTCTCTGGAATGTGGCTTCGGTTCTGAGAGATATGTCCAATTCGGAATTTTTCGGGGCTGGTATCTCTAAGGTTGTGTCGGAGGATCGGAGGGTTGAGTTTTTGCGGATTCAGGAATCTCGTGTTTGGATACCAGGCCTCAGGGATGATATTGATTGTATCGTGAAAGCCATGGAGAAAGTGATACGGGAAGTAGACGTCGAGGTTTTGGGATGGTGATATTTGATTCTGTTTCTGTCAACCTGGCGTCTTGCTGGAATATGCTGTACGGCCAATTTCGTAATGGCCTCCACCTGTCTCTACGCTTAGAAATTGTGAACTAAACTATGTTTGGTTACCCTAAATATAGTTAAGAAGCCAATCTAATTCTAACCATAACCGGAAACGCCATTTCAAAGGGCCTGGCCACATTCCTAAATCTGGCCCTAAGTGAGACCCTCCTGAGACCAATCATCATCAAAGTCACGTTGATCATTACAGAGCTCTAAGCTGGACCGAAAAATCAAAATACTAATCAAATGCAATTTGGTTTCCAGTCTCGAAAAAACATGAAAAGCCAAGTAAGAACTAACTACAGTCATAATCATCGTCTTGAACATCAAAAAACACACTGCACGCACTACAATGCCCGGATAGCGTTGTTTACCACCCTGCCCTTCTTCAAGCATCTGCCCTTTTCATCACACATCCTGTGTCGCAAGCTTTCCAGGAATAACATAGACTCCCACATTTTCCACTTACCGCGCCGCTCACTTTCCTCCTCCTTGTAGCCACATCTCTCGTTCTGGCAACGATATGTAGATCGTGGGGGTGAATCCCTTGTCTTTCTAACTGTGAACGACTTGGGAGCGGGTGAATACAATCACAGAGAGTGTTACCTTTCTTCACTCCCTCTTGATCCTGATGATCCTGAACTGAACATTTCATACACTCTTGCCTAGTACACTGAAAGTAAGGCCTGTTTCCATTGCCCAGATCATTATCGCGTTTTGACAAAGCCTTGAGTCCTCCCGCATGCACGACAGCAGGGTCGTTTTGTCCAGTGAAACAGTCCCAAGTACTGACGCACCAATCGATGGAAATACAGATTGCTTATAGAAAATCTTCAAGATAAGCACGATGAAAAGAAGTCTATGTGAGAGAGAAAATAAATAAATAAATGAAGGAAAGCAGAAGAAGAAGTTGAGATAAAACAGTTTGAATCAGGTTGGGGGAAGCCTTCTTAAGTAGTTATAGGACTCACACTAAAGCAGATTCTCTCTACGTGGCTTAGAAACGTCATCATTCCTGTTTTCATCGCTGCCCAAAACCCTACCCAAGAAAGATTACGAGGTGTCTATGTCTGCAAGACTACGTATATGGCAAGGGCTGGGTAAGTGCTTCTATTGGTAGATGACCGCCAATATGCAGTAAGATATGAAAGGACCCTGCAAAAGGTCATACGGCACATCTAGAATGGGCAAAACTGATCCAAATAGGCAATCGTAGGAAAATGCGAAAGAACGAAAAAGAAGAATCTACTATCGGAACTGTAGTCTGGCTAATAAGCTTGACGGAGGATGCAAAAAGTCAGCCGCAGGAGTGATAAGTTATTATTATCATTGCCATTTTCTGAGCCACTGTGCTTATATGCTTATCTAATCTCAAGCTAGCGATTGGTGTGCCATCAGGTGATCCTACATATTAAAAGTTTAGTATCTGCTGTGTAGTAGAGTGAGCATTGCTTGGGTATTATACATACCTCAAATCTGTTAATTCTACGCTTGCCAGTTTGGTACAGAACATTTCTTATTGAAATATATGTGGGCTACTGCAACTAATTATCCTCATTGATTCGGTATCTCACACCATGGATCTGGAAACAAATATGTTTCCTTAGACATAGATGGCAATCTAAACTCATCTAAACTTGGACCATATTTGTGGTCTAAAGAGTAGAGGTATGGTTACACGGAAAATACACGAGCTCAGCAGGACAACTGAGCAATATACAGATATATAAAATTGTACATGGAAGGCAGAAGAAGTATCAAATGATCAGGGGGACTGATGGCAGATGGTATATACGCATGGCAGGCGTTTTGGTTGTGATTACCTTTTTCTGAGGGTTGGCTCTACGCCATTTCATATGTCAACTGGCGTTTAGGTGTAGATTCTGCCTCACCGGCGAGGCGCCTGCATAGCTAGATGTTCAATAGTCGGGCTCGAACAGGTTAATAGAATTTTGATTGATTGATTGACTGAAGAGTAGAGGTCTTCTTGACATATTCTTCTCTTTGCTTACCACTTCTAGCAGCGAACAATGAGACTCCCACCTACTCGCTCTTCCCACAGAACGAAAAAGACCCTTGACCAAGCAAATCAAACCATAACATTTTGGTATAAAAAAAATCAAACCCTACAACGAACTCTTACTAGGCAACAAATGCGCATTAACCGGCGTCAACGCTTTCCCCCTAAGCAACAACCCCTCAATATTCTCCATCGCCAACCTCTCAAACCCAATATGCGTATCAACGGTGCCCCCCGCATTATGCGCCATAACCATAACCCTAGGATGCGCCGCCAACCTCGGGTGCACAAACGGCTCATTAGCATGTACATCCAACCCGGCCGCACTCAAATGCCCTTCATCAAGCACAGTAACCAGCGCCTCCTCGTCAACCAACGACCCCCTCGCAATATTGATAAACCTGCCCCCCTTCTTGAACTGCCTGAACCGCTCCAGGGTCATGAGCGTCTGGCCCGCAAACGGTGTCGCAACGACCACGCAGTCCGCAGCCCCGAGCAGACCCGCCAGGTCGGCGTAGTAGGTTGCGTTGCCGACACGGGATTCCTGCTCCGGGGATTTGCGGATCAGATCGTGGTAAGCGATTTGCATGCCGAAGGCGGCGTGGGCTTTTTGGGCGATTGTGTAACCGATTTGGCCGAGGCCGATTATGCCGAGGGTGTGGGAGCGGGGGTTGCGGGCTGTTAGGGGGGAGTTCTTGTGGGCGTCTGTGAAGGATTGGGGGTTTAGGGAGGTTGCCGCGCGGTGGGACCAGGTTAGGTTGCGGAAGACGGAGAGGATGAGGAAGAGGGTCATGTCTGCTACGGATTCCGAGGAGGCAGCGGCGCCGTTGCAGTATGTTATTCCTGTTATTTTGGTGTTAGATTTGTTAGTCAATTGGCTTCCCTCCCCCTTCCCTTGTATATAGCATAGCATAGCTGCATAGGTATATATGGGGTATAACTGCTAGGGTATAGCTATAGCCTTATCTAGCCCCGGAAGCTAATTCCCCCCAGTTCCCCGGAAAATCCAAACAGACAACAAGTAACATTTCAGCAGACACTGATTGTCTACTTTTTCAAAGACCCAAAAAACAAATCAAAGAAGGGAAAGAGGGTTCATACCATGTTTAGCAAAAACATCCACATCAGCCCAATCATACCCAGCCCCGGCAGACGCCATAACCTTCACGCTCTTCGGAAGTAATGGAATCAACTCGCTATCCCAGCGTCCCATTTCACCCCCGGTATTCCAGAACGGACGGAAAATAGCATGGAAGTCGCCCCAGCGACGCTCTTTCAGCGCCCGCACGAACTCTTCCCTCTCTCGCTCTTCGGCCGAGGGTTGGATGATTTCGAATTCCGAGGCGAAACGCGCGTAAACATCGTGGTTGTATTTGATGTTGTCGCCGATGTGAAGGACGCGGAATTTGGGGAGCATTTTTGCTGGTGACTCTCTTTTTCTTACTTCTTCTTTGCAATTGAGTATTGAGGGAGGAATTGATTAAGAGGTTTTTTGGGTGTCTCTACTTGGATTTGGTCGGGGTATTCTTATATTTCGGGAGCGGTCAATTGCCGTCGTTCAAAACCCGATTGCCGACGTTGCGGAAATCCGAGTCGGATTGCCGTTGATCCATGTAGAGGTGCTGTACCCCATATGGGGTGATGCTGGCTGTGAGGGGAAAATGAGTTTCCTACGTAGTCATTAGTTGGCCAGATATATCGATCGTCATTCAGTGAAATTGGGGTCGATTGACCTATGATGCACAAGTGAAGTATACATCTCACATACAGTACACGCGGAGAAGTAGGTATTTGGCCAGCATTTACCACCTAATTGCGGAGTGAAAAATAAGGAAAAGGGGTTAACTGAAAAGTAACATCTCACGGAGAATGATCCAGAAAAATGAGTCACCAACAAAACGATGCCTCGTACAAATCTACCGTTTGTGTTCCCTGCTTTTCCCGGACAGACTTGCGCACATCGTCGCCCATCCCACCAGGTCCGCACACGCTCACGGCCATAGCACCAACCTGTTGCGCCTTCTCGCTCTCCAAAATTTGATCAAAAGATGGTTTTCCAGAAGCGACGCTGATGGGGACACTTGGCGGCGCAGAATTGGTCCAAGGGCTTTCGTCTAATGTGTACTCGTCCGTGCATTCATGTGACGTTAGGTAGATCTGAACAGATAACGAGAACTCAGGAAACTGCAAATATGTGTGCCTTTTGTGCTCGTTTGGGACTTGAATTGCTGGATGATCGAGAAGAGACGTCATCCAAGGCTTGATCCATTCCAGATGGTCTGACATATCATTAATTGAAGTCAGTGTGATTTGTGATATGCATACTGACCGATACTTCGGATAACCCATACCAAGGTGACCTTTCGTACGGCTATTGACTTGAGCCTATTGATAAATTCATGCAGGTAGGACATTGGGTGCGTGATCCCAATGCCGCCCGCAATCAAAAGGACTGTCCCGTAGGAAGACAGTGAATGTAAACCACCTGGATCGGGAGTCAGTCTAGACTCGCCTATTGAAGCATTCATGTGCATACCGAATGGCCCTTCTACTAGGGCAGTTGCTGCAAACCTCCCTTCCATCGACTTAGTCACTTTCTCCAGAAGCTTCTGCGTAAAGCCGTTGCGCCGCTTGATCAGAAAGGACATGATGGTGCGCTGTGGCCCTCCCAGTAAAATACTGAGTGAGTCATTCGAGTTGCGCTCTTCATTGAAGTTCATCCGGTCCGTTGATGTCCATGCGACGGAGAATGGGTGGGAAGTCCAGAGTCCTAATGAGGGAATGTACAGATACATGTACTGTCCGGCTTTGAACGTCCATGACCGTGCCATGGAGACATCTACGCGGGCTACATCACCAGGAAGAAGCTCCACAGTAGCCAATGTGCGTTGTTTTCCAACGTTGCGCCAAATAATGCTCCACAAACGTCCGACTCTCTACCCATAAGTATTAGCACTGACTCCAGTATAGTTCCTGTTACAGAGAGACAAAATAGGGTAAGGGAATAAAGGTACATAAGAGCTGGAAAGACGAGTAGTGGTCGAGAACTTACATCAAGACCCCATAGAATAACTGTTGCCAGCAGAACACGTTGCAGAGCCAAACCCCGGAGGTGATACCAAAGTCCCGCCATGGCCGTTATTGCCAAAAGAATGTGAAGATGAAGAAACACTTCATAGAACGAATGTCTGAGTGGTGATGTTGATTGGAAGAGTATCACCATGAACGCAGTTAAAGACTGACATTACCATGGCTCATTAGATAATGCCCGACAATCCTATCAGGCTAAAAACTTACAATGAATCCCTCTATGAAGAAAGGTGTATTCCAGAGAAGATGGGTCACTCTAGACATGCTCACTATGTATCCATTAACACTTGTGGTCAATCCAGGTCTGGGCTTCACTCACTTTCTTTGGCTTGTCCTGCTACCACACAAGCCATATGGATTATTGCTTCGAGGATCATGAGGCGTCCAATCCACCGATGCATGAGGTTGAATGTGTCAAATTGCAACCCTAATAGCGGGATCAGGGGATTATTCCGAGCAGCCGACAGGACTAGAGCGGGCATGTTCATCACGCATAGATGACCAGCCGCGTATTTGATTTGGAATAATGTCTCATCGTAGTCGTGCCACCAGTCTACTACAGCGAAGAAGAAGGCAATGTTGAGAGCGAAGTACCCGAGCAGCAAGGCAGCCTCCAGCCGCAATGGGACGATGCCCATGTGGATCCTATCCAGAAGGCGAAATTCTCGACTATGGCGAACTGACAATAGAGGTGCGTAGAAGACATGCTTATTGAGAGTGGCCATTAACGGATTGCTTTGGGCATATCTTTCTTGGTTGTCTTCTCGGAGAATTTCGCGCAAGCGTCGATGTTGTCGTAACGTTATGATCGTGCGGCCGAGAAATAGGATGACAAGAGCACCGCCCATGACATACAGCGGTGCAGCCAGTGCAGGATTCATAGGAGGATGGTCATGGCGGGTACGCTGCTGCCCCGGCGTTAACTGATCTACCCCCATTTTCTGAAGTTGTTTTAGATCAGTACGGCCTCTGAATATACGAATCAAACGGAGATCGCCGAAGCAGCTTGAACCGCACAACAACGTCGAGTTAGTGCAGACGCCTCCCTTTTAGTCCAACAGGTGGTAGGATAATCAGAAAAGCTGTCTCCGACAGGGTAAATATACAAGCACGGGAACAATAGCACCGGCACCTGCCATGAGGTGCGGGTCCTGTACACGAGTATGTCGACGATGCCGTCATCGTCCCTAGTCACAGCCTTAAGTCATGCAGAAGCTATGTCGTAGCAGGTTAGGCAAATAGTCTGCTCACTTTCGAGTAGATCTATACTCTCAAAGCATTGATGACCCTACTGACAAGGTCATTGCAACGAAGAATGTGGGGAACGGGATGCTGGAATGAGGGCGTTCAGTCATGGTCTGGACCCTAAAGAACTGCTGTCGTCCTCCTGCCTGTGTGTACAGTAGGTCAACAAACTGACGACATCGAGTACGATTCTGAAATGTCCTTCACCAAAACGAGTCTTTGCTTTTCTTTTTCCCTGGTGTTGATTGGAGGCTCGGGTGTGGAGTGCGCCCCGACTGATGAAACCGCGGCACCGCAAACGGATATAGGGATATAGTCGAGGCGTTCATAGCGAACAGCCGCAACCCGAAATCTCCACAATTTATGCTCCAAGATTGAGTTCTCTTAAATGAACACTGATCTCGTGGCGCTTTATCTTAGGGTGATTACGTAGAAGACCTGCTGGGCTGAGTTTGTCATGAGGAATAGGCCCCTTCATTCCTGGCTTGCCCGTGTCAGACCACGAGGTCGCTGGCGATCAATGTCTCAAAAGAAGCTGATTCGGAGGCGGGCTAGGACAACCATAATCATAGGTTCCATATTGGCTATGGCAGAGTTCTTGACGTAGCACGTTCTCACTTTTTTGATAGATCAACGTCATTGATTGGGAGCTCTGTCGAGGATTGCGTAAACTGAGAGAGGGCTATTGTCCCAGATTGACTTTCGCCCACGAGCTGTACCTAGAGCATGGAAGGGTCCAAGTCGCTATTGTAACGTTGTAACGTTGGTTTTATTTCATTCAAACTTTTTCTCTGCGGAGTAGGGCCCCTGGGGCAACCAGGGAAATCCCCAGGGGTACAGGATTTACTCGGCTTCCGCTGATCAAATGATAAAGTGGCTGCCACCACAAACCTTTTACAGTGGAAGCATCGAGTGAGCCATAGACCCTGTCGTCAGTCCAAGCAAGTTGAGAGCGCAAGAAAGTCCAACTCATGCCCTGTCCTGGCCTTCCGAGGCCTTCTGGTCATGCAGGACATGATGCAATTGATGCTCTAAGGATGCATCTTCGAGAAACGCTGAAAAGTCCTCCCCGACATTGCTGGACCCAAGTTTCATACGAATGTTACCTTTAGAGTGAAACAAGTTGACTTCTTCTTTATGGCCTTGACATGATCATTTTGCGTCAGCCCTATTGGAGGCGGTGGAGGCAAACCTTAAAGCGCGTCGCGTGGGTTAAACTTTCAGCCTCGCATTCCAGCCACAAGCCGCATGCAGCCTGATTTTAGTTCCAACCCGGGGAGAGCCCAAAATCTAGAAGTAAGAGGTGAGACAAGCTGGACAAAAATCCCCAATCAACATTCCTGATGAGACCGTAACAGATAAGACATGTTTTATGGGTGCGAAAGAACCAGCTTGGGCTTTGCGAAAGGTGACTTGCAAGCAGTACATGTTATTAGGCATTATACACAGGAGAGAAAAAGAAAAGAAAAAAAAAATCGCAAAATAGGAGAGGGACTGCTTTCGTCTAATTCGGCTTTTGTGACACCGGAGAGAAGATACATGAACAGGCCGCAAGCCAACCGATAAACGCCTTAGACCGACAGTTATAGTATATATCCCAATTCCCAGATCCCATCACTCACGTAATATATCCTGATACCAGAAACAGCGCGATGCGCAATATCGAATACCCCTAAGTAAAAAGCCATGAGGTAACCATCCCGTAGACAGCAACATAACCCGTAATGCATGTAAAAAAAAAGGTGGACTATATCTATTCACGTCCCAATCTCGCGTGAAGTCTCCGCACTAGAGCATTGTGCTGGTTTGTTGTGAGCGGTCACCTGTCTATCTTGTCGCAAGCTGTCCTTTGATCGCTTGGATGTCTTTTTCTTCTTGTCCTTATTCCGTTGGGCTTGCCTCCTGTCCTCCTGGATGCGAGAGTAGTCGATGACATCGACACCGGCGCTTTGGCACAAGGACTTACATTCCGACTCAACCACGCCGACCAGATGGGAAGTGAACCCATAAAAAGTTGGGTTGTAAGCATTTTTCGCCCAGTATGAAAGCTCAGAAGCCACACGACTCAGATTTGGAATCAAAGGCGGTGAATATTTGTGGTTGCGTAATGGCGCTGGTCGGTCTGACTCATCACCGGATGAAAAAGGTAGATGGTTGGCCACAGGCGATGAGGGAGCTGAAGAATCCGAGGAATTCAGATAGTCTGTGTCTGAAGCCAGGACATGTAGGAGATGATAAGTAGCGGCAAACCCCAGCAGAGTTAATTCCACGGGGTCTAGAGGAAGTTGGTTAAACCAGGAAATAGCCTTTTGCATAGTGAATGACGGGGGAAGAGAGGTATCTCCGTTAGTTCGTGCTGTAAAAATGGCAGCGATCATTGCGCAGCGAACGGCAATATTGATTTCGTCACGCACGGAAGCAGGTAGCGAAGAATCGAGAAAATTTGAAGCCTGGGTTTTCTTGCTCTTCACTTTGTCCTTAGGCAGCGCCGCGAGAACCGAATTGATATTAGCGACGCGATCCTGTTCAAAGAAGACAGCCTGCATCACCAGGGCACGGGTGTGCGCTGCCGAAGGCTGAGGTGCTACATTGAGAGCGGTTTTTATCTTCGACTTGAAGAGATCACGACTCTTCTTCCTGTCTTGGCCGCCGGAACTAGCCTCAAAATATCTCAAAAGGGCCCGTTGTAACAGATGGCTAGACCACCACGCGGCAAGCGCATCTAAGGAGGATTGGATGGCAGGATCCTCCTCCACGACGTCGAGAAGTGCTTCGTCACCGTCCGTCCCTTCCTGTGTAGGACGGTTCCAAGTGAGATTGACGGCCCTTTGAGTAACACTGTCAATCATGACCTCCTCACTATCAAGCTCAAGTAAGGCGGCAAGATGGCTGGGGAGGGCATCCGGATGATCCTTTGGCAAAGACGAATTCATCTTTCGAGCAAGGTCCCACTGATATCGTGCCAAGCTACGGGCAACGTCATTAGAGATGTTAAAGGTCCAGGAGCCAGGATCGCCCACACGCCAAAGCAAAATGCGGCAATGGAGGGCTTTCAACATCATTCTCATCGGGCTTCGAGGGAGGGTGCCAGCAGCGAAGATAGTCAAAACAAGACGGCTTTTGCTGACCTCTGCATCACCTCCGGCGAGTTGTGCATCGATCGCGATATCCCACGTTTTCACTCGACCCTTTTCATCCTCCGCAGTAACTCCTGTGGCCCAAGAGTAAAGCTTCCATCCCAGTAGACATCGCAGGACATACTCAAAACATCTCGAAGTGACCACATACCACTCGTGGAAAAACCTGTGTCGAGGTACCCCTACTTGTTGGATGCTGGTCAGCCAAGCCTGGCGTCGAAAGTTACTGGACGATAACGTAGCGGAAGCTGTTTTGGATGAAGTGTACTTAAGTCCGGGACCAGAGTTGAAAAGATAGACGAAAACAATAAACGCGCTGCCGACCACGAGAATGGCAAGAATAAGGAAGTGGGAGATAGCACGGGTATGCCATGAGTACCAAAAGTTTCGAGCCATCGCTGTCCAGTAAGCGGCACTCGGGGGCAGCTGTATGTTGTTGAAGATGTTGACTGGGACGGCCAAAAGCCCCTTGGCAGTCGACTCGGTCTTCTTTTCCGAACTCATTCCCTCGAAAACCATGAGACCAGCTAGGGCACCCAGCATGTATTTGTTAGGGTAGTGAGATCGTTTCCGGCCGCCTGACTGTGAAGGTCCACTACCAGAGCTTGGATACTGGATATACGACTGTGACCAAGATTCATCTCTAGGGGCGGCCCGCATCCGCTTGAAGGCATCGGGGACCTTGATCAAGCCCTCCGGAGGATGGAGAGAGCTCGGGTAAGGATCACTAGGCACGTCTTCCGCTGTTGAAAAAACGCTAGGAGATGAGCTTGCACCAGACTCGGTGTAATTGCTTGGTGAAGAAACCGATGCCGTAGATGTCACGGTCTGATCGACGGCCTTATCTAGTTGACGTAGTCTATTCTTGAGGGCAGTGTTTTCGTCTTCTAAGCGTTTATTCCGAATTTCTAGATGTCGAATATAGTCAGTTGCTTTGGAAAGAATAGAGGCCTTGTTTAATTTGTTGGCTGGCGTGGCCCCTTCCCCACCCTCGTCGTCAATCAGATGCCTAGAGCTTCGTAGACTGGGGACACTATCTCTGAGCTCGGCAATCTTCTCATTCAGGTTGGCTCGATATCGTTTTTCGATCACGTTGTGGGCTCTTTTCTTGGACGGCATCTTCTTTCCGGTCTGAACGACGCCGCTAACTGTCGACCCATCGTCATCGCTTCCGGGCTTACGTTTGACACCTGCCAGCCACATAGGCGATCCAGACGTTACCGATTGGGAAGACTGTATATCTATGCCGGCGTTCGACCTTCTGGGGGTGGGAAGTCCGCCAGAGTTATCCTGGCCGAGAAAAGAGTCAAACGGAAGGTTTGTCACACAATCGAGCGAGATGTCTGGGGAGAACTCGGATTTCTGGGCGCCACCGATGCTTTGCTTTCCGATAGAGGTACTGGGCGAGGTGAATGAGAAATCGAAGGGTGATTGCGGGAGATCGCTGGTGGTCTCTGGGAAGGAGTTGTCATCCCACCTCATCCACTGCGTCCAATCCTGGCCAGATTCGTCTGGGGATGATTGTGGAAACGCCATGGTGTCTGTTTGGGATTCCCTTCTGTCCGAAGACTGCGCTGGGGAGAATAGCTGGAAATCGCTACCCATGTCAGGCATAGCCATGTTGTCCAGCCGCCAGGGTCTGGACCATCAAGGTAAAATGGTAGTGAATCGGTTGGCGGTGATAAGTCTACCGCTATTATTCGAAGATCGTAAATAATCCTTTGCTACTATTAACCATCGAATGTCAAAAACAAAGGTGAGAGCAGAAGGATGGATGGTTGCTCTGGATAGATTGTCCAGATAGTGTTAACCTAGGTCGGGTGTGCATACCTGAGGCAAAGCAAATGAAACAGAACCGGCTAGCGGCGGGTTAAAGTTGCAATGTGATTGATGATCAGCTAGGACCTTAACGCGCTAAAATTGAACTGTGGAGAAGGATTGGAGGGAGGCGACAAAAGGCCCGTTTAACTAGAAAAGGAGAGACGCTATATGATGGTCGATGGAAGTGAGGGACAAGTGGTGGAAGGAATGATCAACCTGAGAAGTTCTTCATGGCAGACACACACACTTGGTTAGTCAATTTTGGAGCTGACACAGAGAAACAGAAGGAAAAAAAAAGCCCGAAAATGATTAGTGGTTTTTAAGATCTTATCGAGGCGGTTGTTGGGTGGTTGAGTGTAGTACGCGGCTTAGACCCTCTCACATGGAACGGTACGAGCCACACTGTTTTTTGAACTCTGCCCCAGCAGATAAGATCGTTTGATTTTCAGTTCCCCTTTTTTTTTTTTTTTTTTTTTTTGTGCTTTGCGTGGTGATGAGAATGAGTCTGTGAAAGGCAAGGATGCAATGATAATTGATTTATTATTGGAAGCGTAGTATAGCCGTCAGCTGTTCACACGATTCTGCAAGGCTTGAGCATTGTTGGAAGGAGAATCGAAGTGGTGCCTGACAGCGATGGCGACTGCTGACCTTCGGCCAAGATTCGGCGCTGCACTTCATTCTTGTCGTATGATCGCGGGACTGTGCAGTTCCGGCAAACCGACAGGCGGTCATCGTATTACTGTCTCACACCACTGCTTCAGTGAGATATGGCCGGTCGGTAATGTTCCATAGTGGTAATGTTACCTTCCGCCTAGTATTCAGAATCTCCAAAACGTGGCTGCCGTCACGCCCCCTGATTTCTTTGGCCGGACCCAAGAAAACAACCGGTACTAATGCAGTGTGCCCCTCAATTGACCACATCCATATCCACCGATCTACGGAATATAGCACAGCATACGAACTGGGGAACATGTAAAGCAAAATGAATTTATAACATTGCGTCTTTAATTGTCATATTTGTATTGTTGTAACTTCACAATCATGCATCATGAACATTAATACGTCATATTCAAATCCAACGAAATCAAGCGCGAGTTCTTACGCCGGCTCTCGTCGAGTTCCAACCACTCTGAAGACCCCAAGCATTGATGCTTACGCTAGCCCGATCACTGAGGCCCTCAGTCGAAACAGTCAAAGTGTCGAGCGGAGTGGTTGGGAAGAACGTCATGGTTCCGCTCTGGATCCCATCCTCACCGAGGAAGACTTCGAACACTGAGCGATCAATGACGCCTGAGAAGCTGAAGGTGCCATTGTCGGACCATGAAACAGTGGTGTTGGAAGACGGCGTATAGTTTCCATTGTCTCCGATCGTGAAAAGATGGGTACCCGCTCGGTTAATCCAAAAGAAACCATCATCGAGGGACACGCCCCCATCAAGATGCTCACCCGACGAAGAAGAGGTGAAGTTGAAGATCACATGTCCGTTAGGGTTGGCAGCATCGATCCCCTTGATCGCCACGTCGAAATATACTGCCTTTGATGGGACACCGGAGAAGTTCAATTTCACATCCCCAGTCTTAAGGTGCTTGCTCGCCAGCTGCCTTCCTTTGATAGTAGAGAGGTTCTTGAACGGACTATGGGTCACTACCCATTCTCCGTTCACCATGGTCAGGGTATGCGACCTAGGCAGAGTCATCGCACTTCTCCAACCCTCGAGGGGACCAGTAGGGACCTCTCCGGTATAGTCCCAGTTGCTAGCCCAGCCGATGGAGACCGGAGCTTCATTGTCAGGAATACCAGAAAACCATTGAGCAGCATAATTATCTTTGGAGAAATCGAAGAGTGTTTCTTCGGCGACCTCCGAAGTAAAATGAGTGCCATTGAAATCGCCGACCAGCCAGAATGTGCCTGATCCCCCTAGAGGTGCTCCAGGGTTTACAGAGATGAAAAGTACATACTTGCTTGTCTCATTAGATATAGCGCGATCCACAGCGAATTTGACCAGGTTAGGACATTCGAACTGGACGCCCGGCAGGCCCTCTTGAGTGAAGTTCGACACATGAGTCCAATCCCTGAGATTTGGTGAAGTGTAGAACCCAATGACCAGATCCTGCGCATATGCAATAGTCATGACCCATTGCTCAGTCTCAGCATGCCATACCACTTGCGGGTCACGGAATTGCTTCGAGCCAATGTCGACGACTGGGTTGTTCTCATACTTAGTGAAGGTGTATCCGCCGTCACGGGAATACGCAATGTTTTGGGTTTCCAAAGTCGGGGTGTCGACAGTGTATATGGCTACAACACCATCGTCCTGATCGGGAAAGAATCCCGATGTATTCTCTTTATCAACCACAGCAGAACCTGAGAAGATATATTCCTCAGGCTTATCTCCGGAGAGAGCGATGGGTTGGTTTGTCCAGTGGTATAAATCGGGGCTGGTGGCGTGACCCCAGTGCTGGTTTCCAGCAACCGTATCTGAGGGGTTATCTATTCACTTGTTACTTGGTGCACGTTGTGGGAATAGGAACGCTGACATACATTGATAATAGAGGTGGTACACCCCCCTCTTGTCGTCATAAAAAAGACCATTGGGATCGTTCATGAAATTGGAAGGTGGAGAGAAGTGAGTTTGAGGCCGAAGGTCTCCGGAATAATTGGCAGCATGAGCAACTGCCGCAAGGGCAGGAAGGATAAATGACAAACCGTACATCTCGTGAGGGCCTTCCAGTAACTCTGGGTACTGACGTGGATTGTAGTTGTTGAATTCTTCCTGTCGGATGGGACGTGACCAGGTATTTATATCCAGTTACCACCGTTAAAAGTACCAGTTAAAAGTGGGAATGCATGACATTCTCTCCAAGGGAAAGTCTGGGTTCCATTGCCTCTGTATTCCAAGCCAAACTGGAGCAAGCCGTGAACTCAAATGGAGAACTCAAGGGGCAACCATGTCGGCGTGTGGATGTCTGACCACCGTGATTACGGACTAGCAGGGCGGCATACCCACGTCATGGATACCAGAAATTAAAATTCGACTGCCCTAACGAGCGCCAAGGCGTCGACTTCTAAACTAGTGTTGGGGATAATGCATTAAGGTACATCATACGTTCTAATGGTGGACGTCCGGGGTTTCCTACCGACATCTGCACTATATAAACCCTTTGGAGTCTGCTGTTATGCTCAGCTTTACTTCGAAAGATAACGTCTCTGACGATCAGACATCCTCCTTGCACTTAGAGTGACAGATCCCGCATCTTTTACCCCGGCCGGAGGAGTGTCTTGCTCAAAGCGGGGACCCGAAGCTCGGCCTGACCGCCGGTGATTTATCGGGGGATTGTCCCTTTTCACCCCACAAATACCGAAGGCCACAGAAGCTCTTCTTCGGCGGAGTAAGTGTAGCCAGAAGATTTCCTGCTATGGCAAGCCAAGATTGTGGATGAACGCAGCTGAGCTTGAGTGAGACAGCATGTCGGCTTGACTTTACTTCAATGTTGCTTTGTTGGCATGTAACCCCTGCCCCAAGTTATACCCAACATTCAATGACCACAATATTTGATGGCCAGTGGTTCCAGAATGGTACCAAATACGAGCTATCAAACCACCAGTCCCATCCGAACATCCCATCCAGCAATATTTGCTAATACCACAGACCCCTCCGCAACCCTAGGTTTTCTTCGGAGACGGTTCGGCGAAATCTCCCCCACGTGGAGGCGAGGCATTTCTAAAGTATGGAAAACATTCCCAATCGCACAAAACCATGAGTATCTGATTCGGTGTCATTGGAGGGATGAAGTTCATTGGGTCTATCACAATACAACTACCACGTACGGTACACATCTCGATATGCTCAAGGCCGGGGTAAACCCGACCTTCCTATTTGAGCTCACCTGAAACCACGCATATCTACAAGACTAGATACTAAATTCAAATTGAGCAACCGAGTCCATTAACCGCCTCACCGTCTTCTTAGCACCATCACCAGGCTCTTCATACGGCGTCCTCGGCTTCAACTTCTCCTCGGCCCCCTCAATCCCCGCCAATGGCGCCGAATAAATCGCCGCGGCATACTTAGTCGAAGCAACCCCACTCTTGCACGGACTCTCGGCCAACGCTGCCTTCTGCTGCAATTCCATGGCCTCAGCCACCTTCCCAGCCTTAAACAACTCATAGACCCTCACTGCAGTCTTCGGAAACACATTCGCAAAAGCAGCAATACACCCAACAGACCCAACACTCAGCCCCCCAATTAAGAAATCGGACTGGCCTCCATAAACAGCAAATTCTTCTTGCTTAAACGTCGCCGCCAGCCTTGTGATCTTTCCCACAGAAGCACAAGTCAACTTCACACCCACCACATTACTCACCCCATCAGCCCGACAAGCCGCAGACTCCTTCACAATATCCGTGATCGTCTCCGAGTCCAGATCAACCCCATTGCACACTCCGGGGAAGTTATATACAACAACAGGTAAAGGCGCCTGCCGCGCAACGTCTGCAAAGAACCGCTTAACAACATTCATGTTGGTTGCTTTCCCGAAATAAGCCGGCGGCAGAACAAGCAGATAGTTGGCGCCCGCTACCGCAGCATCATTCGCTAGTTCGAGCACTTGCTTCGTCGAATGTGCGCCCACGCCCGCCATGAGGGGGTAATCGGGGCCGACGGCTTCACGGGCGGCAGCAATGCATTGGGCACGTTCTTCGCGGGTGAGTAGGAAGGCTTCGGAATTTGTACCGAGGATAACGAGGCCGGCGAGGCCGGTCTTGGATAGGTAGGAGTAGTATTTCTTTTGTGCGACGAAGTCGATTGTGTCGGTTTTGTGGTCGAAGAATGTTACTGCGGGACACCAGACCCCAGCTTTGGGGACGTGGGGTTGCGGGGTGGTGGAGGGGGATTGGGAACTCATTTTTCTAAGTATGATATATAGTTTTAATAGGTGTATATATGATCACGGTAGATAAAGTAAATGAGATGCTTTTCATAATTTCCTATTTCGTTCCATCCAGAGATCGTTTGTTCTTATATGCATGACGGTTGTGCGGGGAATCAGGAAAAGTATCCGTTGCTCGGGAAGTAATACCGAGATTTTGGACGGCTTATCTTTATCGCGGAGCTTTGAGCCGAAATCAACTTCTTGACTACATTCTGCTCCGTGCCTCCCATGTACCTTTCAAGTAAGGTTTACGAGGGTAAATGGGGAATTGGGGTATTTTGGAAGACTTGCCGATCGAAATCTAATCAGTTTTGAGTTGACCCTCGTCATTCTACCCCTACATCTACAGTAAGTGATGCACATCTCTACATAAATATGTACCCTGCCACGGGGGTTTTGCGAGGCCAGTGGACACATTAAAAGGCGTTCGGGAAAAAAAAAAAGATACATGTACGTTAAATCCTTCCCCAAACCTACTAGCCATAGTTCATGGCCGGACTTTCCCACTCGTAAATAGTCGCACCGTATCGAAGAAGCTGTGCCGTGCTCACTCTATTCATCAACTATAACCACTCTTCATCGCTACACAGCTTGAGCCCTCATCTCCCGGGGCGTCGGCCTTGCGCGAAGACATCAGTTGAAGGGCAGTCACTGAAACCATGGAGAACGAAGAACCGCTACATGGGGGAATATATATCTCAAGAGGAAGATCGAAAATTTGTAGGCAGAAATGTCAACAAATAGATACTATCTAGGGAGTATACCTGCAAGATATAGGGCTACTTGTCCAGGTAAGTCGCCAGAAGTATTAAACCCCCC